>SZWC01000121.1:172151-283373 GCA_023375785.1 Penium margaritaceum | reverse complement strand
GACAAAGGTGGCATGTGCCACTGACCATGACCACAACGTTTACCAAGTGACTTTAACTTCTACGAATCGTAACACGAGTCAGCCATGGTCAGAGTGCCCAATCGCAGTACACATCTAATATGCATGACCTTGCAGGTATAAACAAGGTGAAAACCGGTGGCTTGGCACAGCTATTGTGCGCAATGCCTTGACAAAGTTGGCATGTGCCACTGATCATGACCACAAAGTTTACCAAGTACCTTAAACGGCTATGAACCATGACACGAGTCAGCCAAGGTCAGAGTGTCCAATCACAGTGCAGATATACTGGGCATGATCTTGCAGGTATAAACAAGGTATAATACCGGTGGCTCGGTTTGGCTATTGTGTGCAATGCCTTGACAAATTTAACATGTGCCACTGACCATGACCACAAATGTATCCAAGTGACTTTTTCTTCTGTTGATGACAATATGAAAAGCCACGGTCTGTGTGTCCAATCATTGTGCAGATGTACTAGGCATGATATTGTAGGTGCAAACAAGGAAGAATACTGTTGGCTCGGTGCGGCTATTGTGCGCAATGCCAAGACAAAGTTGGCATGTGCCACTGACCATGACCACAAATGTATCCGAGTGACTTTTACTTGTATTGATTATAACACGAGTCAGCCACGGTCAGGGTGACCAATCACAGTGCACATGTACTAGGCATGATCTTGCAGGTTCAAACAAGGTAGAATACTGGTGGCACGGTGTGGCTATTGTGCGCAATGCCTTGACAAACTTGGCATGTGCCACTAACCATGACCACAAAGTTTACAAAGCACCTTAAACGGCTATGAATCATAACATGATTCAGCCACGGTCAGAGTGTCCAATCATAGTACAGATATAATGGACATGACCTTGCAGGTACAAACAAGGTAGAATACTGCTGGCTCGGTTTGGGTATTGTGCGCAATGCCTTGACAAATTTGGCATGTGCCACTGACCATGACCACAAATGTATCCGAGTGACTTTTACTTCTATCGATCATAACACAAGTCAGCCACGGTCAGAGTGTCCAGTCAAAGTGCAGATGTACTAGGCATGATCTTGCAGGTGCAAACAAGGTATAATACTGGTGGCTCGGTGTGGCTATTGTGCCCAATGCCTTGACAAAGGTGGCATGTACCACTGACCATGACCACAAAGTTTACCAAGTGACTTTAACTTCTACAGATCGTAACACAAGTCAGCCACAGTCAGAATGCTCAATCATAGTGCATATCTAATATGCATGACCTTGCAGGTACAAACAAGGTAAAATACCGGTGGCTTGGCACGGCTATTGTGCGCAATACCTTGACAAAGTTGGCATGTGCCAATGACCATGACCACAAAGTTTACCAAGTACATCAAACGGCTATGAATCATAACACGAGTCAGCCACGGTCAGAGTGTCCAATCACAGTGCAGATATACTAGGCATGACCTTGCAGGTACAAACAAGATATAATACTGGTGGCTTGGTGTGGCTATTGTGTGCAATTCCTTGACTAAGTTGGCATGTGCCACTGACCATGACCATAAAGTTTCCCAAGTGACTTTAACTTCTACGAATCGTAACACATGTAAGCCACTGGCAGGATGCCCAATCACAGTTCAGATATACCAGGCATGACCTTGCAGGTACAAACAATGTAAAAACCCGGTAGCTTGTCACGGCTATTGTGCGAACAGCCTTGACAAATTTGGCACGTGCCACTGACCATGACCACAACGTTTACCAAGTACCTTAAACGGCTAAGAATCATTACACGAGTCAGCCACGGTCAGAGTGTCCAATCACAGTGCAGATGTACTGGGCATGATCTTGCAAGTTCAAATCAGGTAGAATACTGGTGGCTCGGTGTGGCTTTTGTGTGCAATGCCTTGACAAAGTTGGCATGTGCCACTTACCATGACCACAAAGTTTACCAAGTGACTTTAACTTCTACGAATCGAAACACGAGTCAGCCACAATCAGAGTGCCCAATCACAATTCAGATGTACTAGGCATGACCTTAGAGGTATAAACAAGGTAAAAAGCCGGTGGCTTGGCACTGCTATTGTGCGCAATGCCTTGACAAAGCTGGCATGTGCCACTGACCATGACCACAATGTTTACCAAGTACCTTAAACGGCTATGAATCATAACACAAGTCAGCCACAATCATGGTGTCCAATCAAAGTGCATATGTACTATGCATGATCTTAAAGGTACAAACAAGGTAGAATACTGGTGGCATGGTGTGGCGTTTGTGCGCAATGCCTTGAAAAAGTTGGCATGTGCCACTGACCATGACCACAAATGCATCCAAGTGACTTTTAACTATATTGAACATAACACAAGTTGGCCACGGTCAGATTGTCCAATCACAGTACAGATATACTGGGCATGAACTTGCACGTATAAACAAGGTAGAAGACTGGTAGCTCAGTGTGGCTATTATGCGCAATGCCTTGACAAAGTTGGCATATGCCACTGACCATGTCCACAAATGTTTCTAAGTGACCTTTACTTCTATTGATCATAACACGAGTCAGCCACAATCAAATTGTCCAATCACAGTGCAGATGTACTAGGCATGATCTTGCAGGTACAAACTGTTGGAATATGAATATGACAGAGCACAAGTCACCCCGAAGTAAAATCTCAATAACGGTTCAGCTCCGGCTTAGAACCACCTCGGTCATCACCAACGACTAGCCGTTAATGGTCCTCGACCTATCAACGGCCATTCTACCGAGGAAACCCCTAATAAGCGGCTCGGCCGTAAGCACGTCCGGCTAGTGCACAAGAAGCCGTTGCATATGCTTTGTCCTGTTCTGTCCTGATATAAGGAGGATATTCATTCCCTCCTAGTTTAACCAGAACGGTTCTACTCATCCTGTTCCCCCTTGGTTCCGTGGCTTCGCCGCCGTGCTTGCGCTCTGCTCATCTGTCGCATTTCCTGTCTTCACCAAAGCCTCAACGCTTTTCTATGTCACTCTCGCTCCTTCGCTTAGCTCTCTCACTCCGCCAACCTTCACTTACCTCGCCAGCTCTCTCTCTCACATCAACCCGTCCTCCGCCGCTACCTCGCGTCCCGGCTTCTATTATCTCCCGCGACTAACTCCTCTGACCACTCTTGCTCACGTCACTCTTCTCACGTACACCTGAGTGTTCCGTTGCTTCTGCCTGCTTTTGCTGCCGTTGTTCCCGTATTTGCATTCTTCTAACATGGTATCAGAGCTTCACGCAACATCACTTGGAGTCCTGTGACCGTGTCATCGCTCTAACAATACTTCTGCTTTACTGCTTCTACTCACATTCTCCTGCCATTGCTACCGGCGTCTCGCGCCTCCTCGCCTTATCCGCAGCTGACATCAGCAATCCTGCATGATGAGTTCTCTACGCTGAAGAAACGCCTCGACGTCCTAAGAAGGCCCTGCACCCATTTGCGCGCCCGTGGATAACGATCGGTGACGTGTCGCCTATGTCAGCTGCAAGTGACTCGCGAGCTGCCGCCTGCCGTCAACTACCGAGAAGCATCCTGCTCTCTGCCATCCGCTGCTCCTCATCACATCTGCCTCCGCCTGCATCTCCCTCCCTTTCTTCTTGCCTCATCAGCTTCATCTGCCCCTTCCTCGCTGTCATCCTCATCTTGCCCGCATCTTTCGTCTCGAGCCGCCTTCTCGCATCACCTCCTCGCCTCGTCAACAGCTGCAGCCAAAGTTGTTGTTGCCAGGATATCGGACACCACCACTCTTCCTGCTCCCATTTCCGAGCCAACTGGGGAACAGGCCGTCACTCTCCTAGCATCAGCAGTCTAGTGTCCCTGCCCGCTGCCTGACTTCCTCTTCCACAGCCAACTTCTTTCAGCTGACAAGATATCGGACACCACTAGTCTTCCTGCTCCCACTTCCGAGCCAACTGGGGAACAAGCCGTCACTCTCCTGACCGCGAGAAGAAGTGGTTGTGTCACCTTCACCTGCCGCGCCGCATCTCATCCTCTCCCTCTCCGCTCGCGTTGCTCCATGTCTCTCGTCTCCTCCATCATCATCAGCCTCCGGCCTTCATCTTCATTTGCCTCCATCATCCTTCCTCCTCCTCGCTTCAGTCTCCTCAGCCTCATCAGCCGCCCGCTTCCACCCCGTCTCTGCCCCTTCATCATCAGCATCATCCGCGCCGCCTCCACATTTGTCTCCTAATCATCATCAGCATCCTCCGCGCCGCCCTCCCATCCATCATCCGCGTCAGCATCGCTTTATCGCGCACGTGGTTCTGCCCCTACGCCCACTCATCAATCAATCGTTTCCTCCGCCTCCGCATCGCCTTCAGCTCGGCCCAAGGATCCTTCCGGTCGCATCGCCTTTTTCGCGACGACCTGCACCCACGCCGAAAACTTCCTTCAGCGCACGTGGTTTCGCCACTGCGCCCACTCATAAATCAATCGCTTCCTTCGCTTCCGCAAATCACTCTCAGCTCGGCACAAGGATTTGCCCGGTCGCATTGCCTTTTCCGCGACGACCTGCACCCACGCCAAAACTTCCTGTAGCGCACGCGGCTCGCCCCTGCGCCCACTCGTCCATCAAACGTTTCCTCCGCTTCAGCATCAAACTTCAGCCCGGCACAAGGATCCGCCCGGTCGCATGGCCTTTTCTGTGACGACCTGCGCCCACGCCGAAAACTTCGCAGCGTATGTGGTCTCGTCCCTGCGCCCACTCCATCATCAATCACTCCTCGCAGTTCACATCATCCTTGTACAGCTCCGTCTCAGCACCCCCTCTCTCATCCTCAGCTCCTACTCGGCACACAAAGCTGCCTCACCTCGACATCTCTCAGCATCGCCATGACTGCTCCACATCCTCCTCAATTGTCGCCCCTTGACATACTTGCCGAAGATGGTTCCAACGTGCATACATGGTCAGCCTCTGTCCTACTCCGAGGTATCGGATGGTCAGTCCGAGAACATGCATTCGTCAACCTTCTTTGAGGGTCCATTAAGTACATCATTGATAGACACAGCCTGTCCTCGGATGATCACGCTGTAAACATACAGCAGATCACCTTTGAGGCAGTTTGTGCTCAACTTCGACCACTTTTGTATTCCTCCTACCATCATCACTTCCGAACAGCTCACACTACCCCACTACTTTGGCACAGAATTCTTCAGCAAGGGTGGTGGCGACACTGGCTCAAAGGCGTCTGCACCAATGTGATAACCCTACCTGCACTGGCAGGAGCAATTGACCCTTTGTCCTTCGTTGGCGGTCATGAAGGATGGAGAAAAACGCAAGAATGGACCGAGCAGGTGTACAGGTCCCTCTATCCAGTCCTCTTGCTGAACTACGGCAGAACGGACTTTCTGTTTGGAGATGGACTCTACCTTGGGCCACCAGACCAACAGTCTGAATCGTACGCTAAATCAAGTGCGCCAGGAACTGAAAACTATCATGCACAGGACCTACCATGCTCTCGCTGATGCACAGCCAGAAGAATTCAGAGACATGTGGTCTCACTTTCTCTCTTCTTGGGGTTTAGGTCGCTCCATCACACTGGAACGAACCTACTCTCACAGGTGACCTGTTAGATTCACGGGGGGTGTTGGAACATGAATCTGACAGAGCACAAGTCACCCCAAAGTAAAATCTCAATAACGGTTCAGCTCCGGCTTAGAACCACCTTGGTCATCACCACCGACTAGCCGTTAACGGTCCTCGACCTATCAACGGCCATTATACCGAGGAATCCCCTAATAAGCGGCTTGGCCGTAAGCACGTCCGGCTAGTGCACAAGAAGCCGTTGCATATGCTTTGTCCTGTTCTGTCCTGGTATAAGGAGGATGTTCATTCCCTTCTAGTTTAACCAGAACAGTTCTGCTCATCCTGTCCCCCCTTGGTTCCGCGGCTTCGCCGCCGTGTCTTTGCTCTGCTCATCTCTTGCATTTCCTGTCTTCGCCAAAGCCTCAATGCTTCACTCTGTCACTCTCACTCTTTCGCTCAGCTCTCTCACTCCGCCAACCTTCACTTACCTCGCCAGCTCTCTCTCTCTCACATCAACCCGTCCTCCCCCGCTAACTCGCGTCCCGGCCTCTATCAGCTCCCGCGACTAACTCCTCGGACCACTCTTGCTCACGTCACCCTGCTGACGTACACCTGAATGTTCCCTTGCTTCTGCCTGCTTATGCTGCCGTTGTTCTCATATCTGCATTCTTCTGACACAAACAAGGTAGAATACTGGTGGCTCGGTGTGGCTATCGTGCGCAATGCCTTGAAAAAGTTGGCATATGCCACTGACCATGACCACATATGTATCCAAGTGAAATTTAATTCTATTGATCATAACACGAGTCAGCCACGGTCAGAGTGCCCAGTCACAGTGTACATATAATATGCATGACCTTGCATGTATAAACAAGGTAAAAAACCGGTGGCTTGGCACGGCTATTGTACGAAATGCCTTGACAAAGTTGGCATGTGCCACTGACCATGACCACAAATTTTACCAAGTACCTTAAACGGCTATTAAACATAACACGAGCCTGCCACGGTCAGAGTGTCCAGTCATAGTGCACATATACTGGGTATGGCCTTGCAGGTATAAACAAGTTAGAATACGGGTGGCTCGGTGTGGCTGTTGTGTGCAATGCCTTGACAAAGCTGGCATGTGCCACTGACCATGACCACAAATTTATCAAAGTGACTTTTACTTCTATTGATCATAACACGAGTCCGCCACGGTCAGAGTGTCCAATCACAGTCCAGATGTACTAGGCATGATCTTGCAGGGACAAACAAGGTAGAATACTGGTGGCTCGGTGTGGCTATTGTGCGCAATGCCTAGATAAAGATGGCATGTGCCCCTGGCCATGACCACAACGTTTACCAAGTGACTTTAACTTCTACGAATCGTAACACGAGTCAGCCATGGTCAGAGTGTCAAATCACAGTACAAATCTAATATGCGTGACCTTGCAGGTATAAACAAGGTAAAAAACCGGTGGCTTGGCACGGCTATTGTGCGCAATGCCTTGACAAAGTTGGCATGTGCCACTGACCATGACCACAGATGTATGCAAGTGACTTTTAGGTATATTGATGATAACACAAAAAGCCACGGCCAGAGTTTCCAATCACAGTGCAGATGTACTAGGCATGATCTTGCAGGTGCAAAAAAAGTAGAATACTGGTGGCTCGGTGTGGCTATTGTGTGTTATGCCGAGACAAAGTTGGCATGTGCCACTGACCATGACCACAAATGTACCCGAGTGACTTTTACTTCCATTGATCATAACACGAGTCAGCCACGGTCAGAGTGTCCAATCACAATGCAGATGTACTAGGCATGATCTTGCAGGTTCAAACAAGGTAGAATACTGGTGGCGCGGTGTGGCTATTGTGCGCAATGCCTCGACAAACTTGGCATGTGCCACTAACCATGACCACAAAGTTTACCAAGTACCTTAAATGGCCATGAATCATAACACGATTCAGCCACGGTCAGAGTTTCCAATCACAGTGCAGATATAATGGGCATGACCTTGCAGGTACAAACAAGGTAGAATACTGGTGGTTCGGTGTGGGTATTGTGCGCAATACCTTGACACATTTGGCATGTGCCACTGACCATGACCACAAATGTATCCGAGTGACTTTTACTTCTATCGATCATAACACGAGTCAGCCACGGTCAGAGTAGCCAATCAAAGTGCAGATGTACTAGGCATGATCTTGCAGGTGCAAACAAGGTAGAATACTGGTGGCTCGGTGTGGCTATTGAGCGCAATGCCTTGACAAAGTTGGCATGTGCCACCGACCATGACAACAAAGTTTACCAAGTGACTTTAACTTCTACAAATCGTAACACAAGTCAGCCACAATCAGAATGCCCAATCACAGTGCATATCAAATATGCATGACCTTGCAGGTAAAAAGAAGGTAAAATACCGGTGGCTTGGCACGGCTATTGTGCGCAATGCCCTGACAAAGTTGGCATGTGCCACTGACCATGACCACAATGTTTACCAAGTACCTTAAACGGCTAAGAATCATAACACGAGTCAGCCACGGTCAGAGTGTCCAATCACAGTGCAGATGTACTAGGCATGATCTTGCAGGTTCAAACAAGGTAGAATACTGGTGGCTCGGTGTGGCTATTCTGTGCAATGCCCCAACAAGGTTGGCATGTGCCACTGACCATGACCACAAAGTTTACCAAGTGAGTTTAACTTCTACAAATCGTAACACGAGTCAGCCACAGTCAGAGTGCCCAATCATAGTTCAGATGTACTAGGCATGACCTTAGAGGTATAAACAAGGCAAAAAGCCGGTGGCTTGGCACGGCTATTGTCCGCAATGCCTTGTCAAAGTTGGCATGTGCCACTGACCATGACCACAATGTTTACCAAGTACCTTAAACGGCTATGAATCATAACACGAGTCAGCCACGATCATGGTGTCCAATCACAGTACAGATGTACTAGGCATGATCTAAAAGGTACAAGCAAGGTAGAATACTGGTGGCTTGGTGCGGCGTTTGTGCGCAATGCCTTGACAAAGTTGGCATGTGCCACTGACCATGACCACAAATGTATCCGAGTGACTTTTACTTCTATTGATCATGACACGAGTCAGCCACGATCAAAGTGTCTAATCATAGTGCAGATGTACTAGGAATGATATTGCAGACACAAACAAGGTAGAATACAGGTGGCTCGGTGTGGCTATTGTGCGCAATGCCTTGACAAAGTTGGCATGTGCCACTGACCATGACCACATATGTATCCAAGTGACATTTACTTCTATTGATCATAACACGAGTCAGCCACCGTCAGAGTGCCCAATCACAGTGTACATCTAATATGCATGAACTTGCATGTATAAACAAGGTGAAAAACCGGTGGCTTGGCACGGCTATTGCACGCAATGCCTTGAAAATGTTGCCATGTGCCACTGACCATGACCACAAATTTTACCAAGTACCTTAAACGGCTATGAATCATAACACGAGTCAGCCACGGTCAGAGTTTCCAGTCACAGTGCAGATATACTGGGTATGGCCTTGCAGGTATAAACAAGGTAGAATACGGGTGGCTCGGTGTGGCTGTTGTGTGCAATGCCTTGACAAAGTTGGCATGTGCCACTGACCATGACCACAAATTTATCCAAGTGACATTTACTTCTATTGATCATAACACGAGTCCGCCACGGTCAGAGTGTCCAATCATAGTGCAGATGTACTAGGCATGATGTTGCAGGTACAAAAAAGGTAGAATAATGGTGGCTCGGTGTGGCTATTGTGCGCAATGCCTAGACAAAGGTGGCATGTGCCGCTGACCATGACCACAACGTTTACCAAGTGACTTTAACTTCTACGAATCGTAACACGAGTCAGCCATGGTCAGAGTGCCCAATCACAGTACACATGTAACATGCATGACCTTGCAGGTATAAACAAGGAAAAAAACCGGTGGCTCGGCACGGCTATTGTGCGCAATGCCTTGATAAAGTTGGCATGTGCCACTGACCATGACCACAAATGTATGCAAGTGACTTTACGTCTATTGATGATAACATGAAAAGCCGCGGCCAGAGTGTCCAATCATAGTGCAGATGTACTAGGAATTATCTTGCAGGTGCAAACAAAGTAGAATAGTGGTGGCTCGGTGTGGCTATTGTGCGTTATGCCGAGACAAAGTTAGCATGTGCCACTGACCATGACCACAAATGTATCCGAGTGACATTTACTTCTATTGATCATAACACGAGTCAGCCACGATCAGAGTGTCCAATCACAGTTCAGATGTACTAGGCATAATCTTGCAGGTGCAAACAAGGTAGAATACTGGTGGCTCGGTGTGGCTATTGTGCGCAATGCCTTGACAAAGTTGTCATGTGCCACTGACCACGACCACAATGTTTACCAAGTACCTTAAACGGCTATGAATCATAACACTATTCAGCCACGGTCAGAGTGTCCAATCACAGTGCAGATATAATGGGCATGACGTTGCAGGTACAAACAAGGTAGAATACTGGTGGCTCGGTGTGGCTATTGTGCGCAATGCCTTGACAAAGTTGGCATGTGCCACTGTCCATGACCACAAAAATATCCATGTGACTTTTACTTCTATTGATCCTAACACGAGTCAGCCACGGTCATAGTGTCCAATCACAGTGCAGATGTACTAGGCATGATCTTGCAGGTGCAAACAAGGTAGAATACTGGTGGCTTGGTGTGGCTATTGTGCGTAATGCCTTGACAAGGTTTGTCAGAAATATCAACCAGACAAGGTCCCTCTCACACATCACTTGGATAATCCAAGCTCCCGTTATCGGTTCAGATCCCACCTTGAACCTCCTCGGCAACGGCTGGTCGGTCACGACCGTTCCACCAGAGTCAAGCTGCCCCTGATAAGCGACCANAGTCAGCCACGGTCAGAGTGTCCAATCACAGTGCAGATGTACTAGGCATGATCTTGCAGGTGCAAACAAGGTAGAATACTGGTGGCTTGGTGTGGCTATTGTGCGTAATGCCTTGACAAGGTTTGTCAGAAATATCAACCAGACAAGGTCCCTCTCACACATCACTTGGATAATCCAAGCTCCCGTTATCGGTTCAGATCCCACCTTGAACCTCCTCGGCAACGGCTGGTCGGTCACGACCGTTCCACCAGAGTCAAGCTGCCCCTAATAAGCGACCACGTTGCCACGCGTGCGGTTAGCGAAAAGACGTCGTTGATGCCCGGTTTATCCTGGTTTGTTGTATATAAGGATGATGTTTATTCCCTCCCTAGACTAACCAGAACAGTTATACTCATCCTGTTCCCTTTGGTTCCGCGGCTTTGCCGCCGTGTTCCTACTCAGCTCGCCTCTTGCTTCCATTATCTTTGCACACCACTATCTCTTCACGACTCTTTGCTTCTCCACCCTCAACCTTTCGCCTCCAACGCCTCCCTCTCTTTGCTCTCAAGTTCTCTCATGTGCACTCTGTCCACCTTGAAGCTTCAGTGCCTCGCGCCCTCTCGCGACTTTAGAACTAACTCCTTGGGCCAGCCCTCACCGCTCTGCTTCTGTCACATCCCTACGTCACTTTTGCCTGGTTTTGTGCATCTACTTGCTTATGCTCCTGCTGTACTCGCTCATTTCATTCTTCTAACATGGTATCACAGAGTCGGGCGATATCACCTGGTGCCTCGTGACCAAGTCATTGCTGAGCCGCCACCATTGTGTCTCTTCTCGAGTCTGCACTCCTCCGTCGCCGTCATTGTCACTTCCTGCCTCTCTGCTTTTTCAGCAGTTGACATCAGCAGCCCTGCTTGAAGTGCTCTTCACGCTGAAAGAAACGTCGTATTATCTTGAGAAGGCCCTGTGCCCATTCCGCGCCCGTGATCAATACTTGGTGACTCGTCGCTCACAACAGGTGCAAGCAGCTCCCGAGCCGCCACCGCCGTCAACTTCAGAGAAGGTTCCTGCCGCCCGCAATCTGCTAGCTCTCGTCACCTCCTATCATCAACTGCCTTTACTGTATCAGCCTCAACCTTCTCTCCCTCTGCATCCTTCCTCTCGAGCCGCGTCCTCGCACCGCCTTCTCGCATCATCAGCAATAGCAGCGTAACTCCCGCTGTGAGGACATCGGACACCGCCAGTCTTCCTGCTACCAATACAAGCCAAATGGGGAATAAGCCGTTACTAACCTGACATCAACGGACTTGTGTCCCTGCTTGCTGCATGACTCCCGCCGCTATAGCCAACTTCCTCTCACCGTCAGGACATCGGACATCGCCAGTCTTCCTGCCCGTCGGTCTCGGGCCAACTGGGGAACAAGCCATCACTCCCCTAAAATCAGAGTTCTTGGCCGCCTCACTCGCACTCACTATCGCGCCGCCTCCCTTCTCGTCATCGTCCACCTGATGCGACCTCCATCCTCCGCCTTCGCCACTTCCTTTGCCATCTTCCATCTTCATCAGCATTTGCCTCCATCTTCATGTCATCTTCATCTTCATCCGCTGTCTCCTGGCGACCTCGTTATCACTCCTGCCTCCTACTCCAACTCAACCTCCTCTGCCTTCCTCACGTAGCCCATCAGCATCCACATCGTCCACGCCGTCTCCGCCTCAATCTTCCTCATTATCTGCACACGTGGTTCCGCCCCTGCGCCCACTCAACCATCAGCTTCCTCAGCTTCCTCTTTAATTCAGCATCATCATCTTGCTCGGTACAAGGATCCGCCCGGTCGCATCGCCCACTTCGCGACGACCTATACCCACGCCAGAAACTTCCGCAGCGCACGTGGTTCCGCCCCTGTGCCCACTCTTATTTCATCAGCTTCCGTTTGTTCATCATCCGCATCTGTGGCCAGCACAAGGACCTGCACGAGCTTGCTGCCCGCTTCGCAGCAGCTTGCACCCACGCCGGAAGTAGATTTCTTGCGGCGCGTTGGCACCTGTCTTCTCCTTGCCGCAGTCTACTCTTCTGCTCAGCTGCGCACGTGGTTCTACCTCTGCGCCCACTCAGCCATCAGTTCCCTCAGCTTCCTCTTCAAGTCAGCATCGTCCTCCTGCTCGGCATAAGGATCCGCCCGATCGCATCGCTCGCTTCGGGACGACCTGCACCCACGCCGAAAACCTCCATAGCGCACGTCGTTTCGCCCCTGCGTCCACACCTATTTCATCAACGTCTGCTCCTCGTCATCAGCATCTACAACCAGCATAAAGGATCAGCACGAGCTAGCTGCCCTCTTCGCAGCTGCCTGCACCCACGCCGGAAGTAGATTTCTCGCGGCACGTTGGCTCTCGCCTTCCCCTTGTCGCATTCTATCCCTATATCACAAAGCACACGTGGTTCCACCATTGCGCCCACTCCAACAAGCATCCTCCTACTCGTCCGCATCCTCCTTCTGAACATCCTCTCTCATCAAACCAATCTGCCTGAACGCACTTGTCAGTGCCCTGCACTCACGCCAAACCTCCTGCAGTACTTCTCTTCCACCCTCTCTCCCTTCTTCTCCAACCCCAGCTCCATCTTCAACAAGGTGAACTTGCTGCGTTTCGTTGGTGGGCAGACACCAGCAACTGCCACGTATCCGCAACGATAAATCATTATGGCAGCACGAGCCCTCGACTCGACAAATATTCCCATTCTTGATCAGTTGGGAGAAAACAGCCACGACTGGTATGGTGGCATCCAAATCAACACAAAGCACTCTTTTTTTCCATGGTTATCAGCTCGTCCTCTTTCTGGAAGGAGTGTATGACAACCCCGGGTGTCCTCCAAGGACTTACACGACAACCTTGCAGGACATCAAAAGGTGCCTACGTGACACCACCCATACTGTCTACCACAAGATCATCGACGAAGTGTCACCTGTCGCAGCAATGTTGCACACCCTTATGGCAGCAGCGTGGAACCCAAATATCTGCAATATGATCATCCTCTCCCTCCGTCGAGTGGTCAATCCCCCCATCAGACAGCGACACTTGGATACTGAGGCCCTATAGGCACTCAGAGATAATGTCTTGTCGGACTCAGGGGGGCTGTCAGAAATATGACTCCGACAAGGTCCCTCCCATACATCCCTCAGATAATCCGAGCTCCCGTTATCGGCTCAGATTCCACCCTGAACCTCCTCGGCGACGGCTGGTCGGTCACGACCATTCCACCAGGGTCGAGCCGCTCCTAACAAACGACCACGTCACCACGCGTGCGGCTAGCGAAAAGAAGCCGTTGCTACCCGGTTTATCCTGTTCTGCTGTATATAAGAAGGATGTTGATTCCCTCCCTAGACTAACCAGAACAGTTATATTCATCATGTTCCTTTTGGTTCCGCAGCTTCGCCGCTGTGTTCCCGCTCTGCTCGCCTCTCGCATCCATTGACTTCACACACCACTGTCTCTTCATGACTCTTCGCTTTGCCACCCTCAACCTTTCGCCTCCAACGCCTTCCTCTCTTTGCTATCAAGTTCTCTCATCTGTGCTCTGTCCACCTTGGAGCTTCAGTACCTCGCGCAATCTCGCGACTCTGGAACTAACTCCTTGGGCCAGCCCTCATAGCTCTGCTTCCGTCACATTCTTACGTCACTTCTGCCTGGTTCCGTGCCCCTACTTGCTTTTCCTCCTGCTTTGCTCGCTCATTTCATTACTTTGACAAGGTTGGAATGTGCCACTGACCATGACCACAAAGTTTACCGATTGACTTGAACTTCTACAAATCATAACACAAAGTCAGCCACGGTCAGAGTACCCAATCACAGTACACATCCAATATGCATGACCTTGCAAGTATAAACAGGGTAAAAAACCGGTGTCTTGGCACAGGTATTGTGCGCAATGCCTTGACAAACTTGGCATGTGCCACTGACCATGACCAAAAAGTTTACCAAGTACCATAAACGGCTATGAATCATAACACAAGTCAGCCATGGTCAGAGTGTCTAATCACAGTGCAGATATACTGGACATGACCTTGGAGGTATAAACAAGGTAGAATACTGGTGGCTCCGTGTGGCTATTGTGCGCAATACCTTGACAAAGTTGGCATGTGCCACTGACCATGGCCACAAATATATCCAAGTGACTTTTACTTATATTGATCATAACACGAGTCAGCCACAGTCAAAGTGTCCAATCATAGTGCAGATGTACTAGGCATGATCTTGCAGGTACAAACAAGGTATAATACTGGTGGCTCGGTGTGGCTATAGTGCGCAATGCCTTGACAAAGTTGGCATGTGCCACTGACCATGACCACAAAGGTTACCAAGTACCTTAAACGGCTATGAATAATAACACGAGTCAGCCACAGTCAGAGTGTCCAATCACAGTGCAGATGTACTAGGCATGATCTTGCAGGTGCAAACAGGGTAGAATACTGGTGGCTCGGTATGGCTATTGTGCGCAATGCCTTGACAAGGTTGGCATGTGCCACTGACCATGACCACAATGTTTACCAAGTGACTTTAACTTCTACAAATCATAACACGAGTAAGCCATGGTCAGAGTGTCCAATCACAGTGCAGATGTACTAGGCATGATCTTGCAGGTGCAAACAGGGTAGAATACTGGTGGCTCGGTATGGCTATTGTGCGCAATGCCTTGACAAGGTTGGCATGTGCCACTGACCATGACCACAATGTTTACCAAGTGACTTTAACTTCTACAAATCATAACACAAGTCAGCCACAGTCAGAGTTCCCAATCATAGTGCACATCTAATAAGCATGACCTTTAGGTATAAACATGTTGAAAACGGGTGTCTTGGCACGGCTTTTGTGCGCAATGCCTTGACGAAGTTGGCATGTGCCACTGACCATGACCACAAAGTTTATCAAATACCTTAAACGGCTATGAATCATAACACGAGTCAGCCACGGTCAGTTTGTCCAGTCACAGTGCAGATATACTAGGCATGGCCCTGCAGATATAAACAAGGTAGAATACGGGTGGCTCGGTGTGGCTATTGTGTGCTATGTCTTGACAAAGTTGGCATGTGCCACTGACCATGACCACAAATGTATCCAAGTGATTTTTACTTCTATTGATCATAACACGAGTCAGCCACGGTCAGAGTATCCAAAAACAGTGCAGATTTACTAGGCATGATCTTGCAGGTACTAAAAAAGGTAGATTACTGGTTCCGCGGTGTGGCTATTGTGCACAATGCCTAGACAAAGGTGGCATGTGCCACTGACCATGACCACAACGTTTACCAAGTGACTTTAACTTCTACGAATCGTAACACGAGTCAGCCATGGTCAGAGTTTCCAATCACATTACACATCTAATATGCATGAAATTGCAGGTATAAGCAAGGTAAAAACCTGGTGGCTTGGCATGGCTATTGTGCGCAATGCCTTGACAAAGTTGGCATGTGCCACTGACCATGATCACAAGTTTACCAAGTACCTTAAACGGCCATGAATCATAACACGAGTCAGCCACGGTGAGAGTGTCCAATCACAGTGCAGATATACTGGGCATGACCTTGCAGGTAAAAACAAGGTAGAATACTGGGGCTCGGTTTGGCTATTGTGTGCAATGCCTTGACAATGTTGGAATGTGCCACTGACCATGACCACAAATGTATCCAAGTGACTTTTACTTCTATTGATCATAACACGAAAAGCCACGTTTAGAGTATCCAATCACACTGCATATGCACTAGGCATGATCTTGCAGGTGCAAACAAGGTAGAATACTGGTGGCTTGGTGTGGCTATTGTGCGCAATGCCAAGACAAAGTTGGCATGTGCCACTGACCATGACTACAAATGTATCCGAGTGACTGTTACTTCTATTGATCATAACACAAGTCAACCATGGTCAAAGTGTCCAATAACAGTGCAGATGTACTGGGCATGATCTTTCAGGTTCAAACAATGTAGAATATGTGTGGCTCGATGTGGCTATTGTGTGCAATGCCTTGACAAAGTCGGCATGTGCCACTGACCATGACCACAAAGTCTACCAAGTACCTTAAACGGCTATGAATCATAACACGAGTCAGCCACAGTCAGAGTGTCCAATCACAGTGCAGATATAATGGGTGTGACCTTGCAGGTACAAACAAGTTATAATACTCGTGGCTCGGTGTGGCTATTATGCGCAATGCCTTGACAAAGTTGGCATGTGCCATTGACCATGACAACAAATGTATCCAAGTGACTTTTACTTCTATTGATCATAGCACGCGTCAGCCACAGTCAGAGTCTCCAATCATAGTGCAGATGTTCTATTCATGATCTTGCAGGTGAAAACAAGGTAGAATACTTGTGGCTCGGTGTGGCTATCGTGTGCAATGCCTTGACAAAGTTGGCATGTGCCACTGACCGTGACCACAAAGTGTACAACGTGACTTTAACTTGTACGAATTGTATCACGAGTCAGCCACGGTTTGAGTGCCCAATCAAAGTGCACATCTAATATGCATGACCATACAGGTATAAACAAAGCAAAAAACCGGTGGCTTGGCACGGCTATTGTGCGCAATGCCTTGACAAAGTTGGCATGTGCCACTGACCATGACCACAAAGTTTACCAAGTACCTTAAACGGCTATGAATCACAACACGAGTCAGCAACGGTCAGAGTTTCCAATCACAGTGCGGATATACTAGGCATGATCTTGTGAGTGCAAACAAGGTAGAATACAGGTGGCTCGGTGTGGCTATTGTGCGTAATACCTTGATGAACTTGGCATGTGCAACTGACCATGACCACTATGTTTACCAAGTGACTAAAACTTATACGGATCGTAACAGGAGTCACCCACAGTCAGAGTGCCCAATCACAGTTCAGATGTACTATGCATGACCTTGCAGGTGTAAACAAGGTCGAAAACCGGCGACGTGGCACGGCTACTGAGCGCAATACCTTGACAAAGTTGGCGTGTGCCACTGACCATGACCAAAATGTCTACCAAGTAGCTTAAACAGCTATCAATCTTAACAGGAGTCAGCTACGGTCAGAGTGTCCAATCACAGTACTGATATACTAGGCATCACCTTGCAAGTACAAACAAGATAGAATACTGGTAACGGTGTGACTATCGTGCGCAATGCCTTGACAAAGTTGGCATGTGCCACTGACCATGACCACAAATGTATCCAAGTGGCTTTTACTTCTACTGATCATAACACAAGTCAGCCACGGTCAGAGTGTCCAATCACAGTGCAGATGTACTAGGCATGATATTGCAGGTGCAATCAAGTTAGAATACTGGTGGCTCGGTGTGGCTATTGTGCGCATTGCCTTGACAAAGTTGCCATGTGCCACTTGCCATGACTACAATGTTTACCAAGTGCCTTAAACCGCTATGAATCATAACACGATTCAGCCACGGTCAGAGTGTCCAATCATAGTGCAGATATAATGGGCATGACCTTGCAGGTACAAACAAGGTAGAATACTGGTGGCTCGGTGTGGCTATTGTGCGCAATGCCTTGACGAAGTTTGCATGTGCCATTGACCATGACAACAAATGTATCCAAGTGACTTTTACTTCTATTAATCATAACACGAGTCAGCCACGGTCAGAGTCTCCAATCATAGTGCAGATGTACTATTCATGATCTTGCAGGTTCAAACAAGGTAGAACACTGTTGGCTCGGTGTGGCTATTGTGTGCAATGCCTTGACAAATTTGGCATGTGCCACTGACCATGACAACAAAGTTTACCACGTGACTTTAACTTCTACGAATCGTAACACGAGTCAGCCACGGTCAGAGTGCCCAATCACAGTGCACATATTATATGCACGACCTTACAGGTATAAACAAAGTACAAAACCGGTGGCTTGGCACGGCTATTGTGCACAATGCCTTGACAAAGTTGGCATGTGCCACTGACCATGACCACAAAGTTTACCAAGTACCTTAAATGGCTTTGAATCATAACATGAGTCAGCCACGGTCAGAGTGTCCAATCATAGTGCAGATATACTAGGCATGACCTTGCAGGTATATACAAGGTATAATACTGGTGGCTCGGTGTGGATATTGTGCAAAATGCCTTGACAAAGTTGGCATGTGCGACTGACCATGACCACAAATGTATCCAAGTGACTTATACTTCTATTGATCATAACACGAGTTAGCCATGGTCAGAGTGTCCAATCAGAGTGTACATGTACTAGGCATGATCTTGCAGGTACAAAGAAGGTAGAATACTGGTAGCTCGGTGTGGCTATTGTGGGCAATGTCTTGACAAAGTTGGAATCTGCCACTTACCATGACCACAAATGTATCCAAATGACTTTCACTTCTACGAATTGTAACACGAGTCAGCCATAGTCAGAGTGCCCAATCACAGTGCACATATAATATGCATGACCTTACAGGTATAAACAAGGTAAATAACTGGTGGCTTGGCACGGCTATTGTGCGCAATGCCTTGACAAAGTTGGCATGTGCCACTGACCATGACCACAAAGTTTACCAAGTTCCTTAAACGGCTATGAATCATAACATGAGTCAGCCACGGTCAGAGTGTCAAATAACAGTGCAAATATACTGGGCATAACCTTGCAGGTACAGACAAAGTTGAATACTGGTGGCTCGGTGTGTGGCTATTGTGCGCAATGCCTTGACAAAGTTGGCATGTGCCACTGACCATGACCACAAGTGACTTTTACTTCTATTGATCATAACACGAGTCATCCACAGTCAGAGTGTCCAATCACAGTGCACATATAATATGCATGACCTTGCAGGTATAAACAAGGTAAAAAAACCGGTGGCTTGGCACGGCTATTGTGCGCAATGCCTTGACAAAGTTGGCATGTGCCACTGACCATGACCACAAAGTTTACCAAGTACCTTAAACGGCTATGAATCATAACACGAGTCAGCCACGGTCAGAGTGTCCAATCACAGTGCAGATGTACTAGGCATGATCTTGCAGGTACAAACAAGGTAGAATACTGGTGGCTNGGCTATTGTGCGCAATGCCTTGACAAAGTTGGCATGTGCCACTGACCATGACCACAAAGTTTACCAAGTACCTTAAACGGCTATGAATCATAGCACGAGTCAGCCACGGTCAGAGTGTCCAATCACAGTGCAGATGTACTAGGCATGATCTTGCAGGTACAAACAAGGTAGAATACTCGTGGCTTGGTGTGGCTATTGTGCGCAATGCCTTGACAAAGTTGGCATGTGCCACTGACCACGACCACAAAGTTTACCAAGTGACTTTAACTACTAGGAATCATAACACAAGTCAGCCACGATCAGAGTACCCAATCAAAGTGCACATCTAATATGCATGACCTCGCAGGTATGAACAGGGTTTAAAACCGGTGTCTTGGCACAAATATTGTGCGCAATGCCTTGACAAAGTTGGCATGTTCCCCTCACCATGAACACAAAGTTGACCAAGTGACTTTAACTTATACAAATCGTAACACAAGTCAGTCACAGTCAGAGTGGCCAATCACAGTTCAGATGTACTAGGTATGACCTTGCAGGTATAAACAAGGTAAACATCCGGTAGCCTGGCACGGCTATTGTGCACAATGCCTTGACAAATTTGGCACGTGCCACTGACCATGACCACAAAGTTTACCAAGTACCTTAAACGGCTATGAATCATAACAAGAGTCAGCCACGGTCAAAGTGTCCAATCACAAAGCAGATGTACTAGGCATGATCTTTCAGGTTCACATAAGGTAGAATACTGGTGGCTCGGTGTGGCTATTGTGCGCAATGCCTTGACAAAGTTGGCATGTTCCACTGACCATGACCACAAAGTTTACCAAGTGACTTTAACTTGTACGAAGCGTAACACGAGTCAGCCACAGTCAGAGTTCCCAATCACAGTTCAGATGTACTAGGAATGACCTTGCAGGTTTAAACAAGGTAAAAAGTTGGTGGCTTGGCACGGCTATTGTGCACAATTCCTTGACAAATTTGGCATGTGCCACTGACCATGACCACAAAGTTTACCAAGTACCTGAAACGGCTATGAATCATAACACGAGTCAGCCACGATCAGAGTGTCCAATCACAGTGCAGATGTACTAGGCATCATCTTACAGGTACAAGAAAGGTAGAATATTGGTGGCTCGGTGTGGCTTTTGTGCGTAATGCCTTGAAAAAGTTGGCATGTGCCACTGACCATGACCACAAATGTATCCAAATGACTTTTGATTCTATTCATCAGAACACAAGTCAGCCACGGTCAGAGTGTCCAATCACAGTACAGATATACTGGGCATGAACTTGCAGGTATAAGCAAGGTAGAATACTGGTGGCTCGGTGTGGCCATTGTGTGCAATGCCTTGACAAAGTTGGCATGTGCCCTTGACCATGACCACAAATGTTTCCAAGTGACATTTACTTCTATTGATCATAACACGAGTCAGCCACGGTCAGAGTGCCCAATCACAGTGCACAACTAATATGCATGACCTTGCATGTAGAAACAAGGCAAAAAACCGGTAGCTTGGCACGGGTATTGTGCGCAATGCCTTGACAAAATTGGCATGTGCCACTGACCATGACCACAAATGTATCCAATTGACTTTTACTTCTATTGATCACAACACGAGTCAGCCACGGTCAGAGTGTCCAATCACAGTGCAGATGTACTAGGCATGATCTCTCAGGTACAAACAAGGTAGAATACTGGTGGCTTGGTCTGGCTGTTGTGCGCAATGCCTAGACAAAGGCGGCATGTGCCACCGACTATGACCACAACGTTTACCAAGTGACCTTACAGGTATAAAAAAGGTAAAAAACCGGTGGCTTGGCACGGCTATTGTGCGCAATGCCTTGACAATGCTGGCATATGCCACTGACCATGACCACAAAGTTTCCCAAGTACCTTAAATGGCTATGAATCATAACACGAGTCAGCCACGGTTAGAGTGTGCAATCACAGTGCAGATAAACTAGGCATGAACTTGCAGGTGCAAACAAGGTAGAATACTGGTGGCTTGGTGTGGCTTTTGTGCGCTATGCTTTGAAAAAGTTGGCATGTGCCACTGACCATGACCACAATGTCTACCAAGTGACTTTTACTTGTACGAATCGTAACACGAGTCAGCCACAGTCAGAGTGCCCAATCACGGTTGAGATGTACTAGGCATGACCTTGCAAGGTATAAACAAGGTAAAAAACCAGTGGCTTGGCATGGCTACTGTGCGCAATGCCTTGACAAAGCTGGCATGTGCCACTGACCATGACCACAAATGTATCCAAGTGATTTTTACTTCTAATGATCATTACACAAGTCAGCCACTGTCAGATTGTTCAAACACCGTGCATATGTACTAGGCATGACATTGCATGTGCAAACAAGGTAGAATACTGGTGACTCGTTATGGCTGTTGTGCGCAATGCCTTGACAAAGTTGGCATGTGCCACTGACCATGACCACATAGTTTACAAAGTGACTTTAACTTATACGAATTGTAACACGAGTCTGCCACGGTCAGAGTGCCCAATGACATTGCACATCTAATATGCATGACCTTGCAGGTACAAACAAGGAAAAAATCCGGTGGCTTGGCATGGCTATTGTATGCAATGCCTTGACAATGTTGGCATGTGCCACTGACCATGACCACAAAGTTTACCAAGTACCTTAAATTGCTATTGATCATAACACGAGTCAGCCACGGTCAGAGTGTCCAATCATAGTGCAGATGTACTAGACATGATCTTGCAGGTTTAAAAAAGGTAGAATACTGATGGCTTGGTGTGGCTATTGTGCGCAATGCCTTGACAAAGTTGGCATGTGCCACTGACCATGACCACAATGTTTACCAAGTGACTTTAACTTATACGAATTGTAACACAAGTCAGCAACAGTCAGAGTGCCCAATCACGGTTGAGATGTACTAGGCATGACCTTGCAGGTATAAACAAGGTCAAAAACCGGTGGCTTGGCACGGTTACTGTGCGTAATGCCTTAACAAAGTTGGCATGTGCCACTGACCATGACCACAAAGTCTACCAAGTACCTTAAATGGCTATGAATCTTAACACGAATCAGCCACGGTCAGAGTGTCCAATCACAGTGCATATGTACTAGGCATGATCTTTCAGGTTCAAACAAGGTATAATACTGGTGGCTGGGTGTGGCTATTATGCGCAATGCCTTGACAATGTTGGCATGTGCCACTGACCATGACCACATAGTTTACCAAGTGACTTTAACTTCTGCGAGTTGTGACACGAGTCAGCCACAGTCAGAGTGCCGAATGACATTGCACATTTACTATGCATGACATTGCAGGTATAAACAAGGTAAAAAACCGGTGGCTTGGCACAGCTATTGTATGCAATGCCTTGACAAAGTTGGCATGTTCCACTGACCATGACCACAAAGTTTAGCAAGTACTCTAAACGGCTATGAATCATAACACGAGTCAGCCACGGTCAGAGTGTCCAATCACAGAGCAGATATACTGGGCATGACCTTGCAGGTATAAACAAGGTAGAATACTGGTGGCTCGGCGTGGCTATTGTGTGCAATGCCTTGACAAAATTGGCCTGTGCCACTGACCATGACCACAAAGTTTACCATGTGACTTTAACTTCTACGAATCGTAACACGAGTCAGCCACGGTCAGAGTTCCCAATCAGAGTGCACGTCTAATATGCATGACCTTACAGGTATAAACAAGGTAAAAAACCAGTGTCTTGGCACGGCTATTGTGCGCAATGCCTTGACAAAGTTGGCATGTGCCACTGACCATGACCACAAAGTCTACCAAGTACCTTAAACGGATATGAATGTTAAAACGAGTCAGCCACAGTCAGATTGTCCAATCACAGTGCAGATATACAGGGCATGACCTTGGAGGTACAAACAAGGTAGAATACTGGTGGCTCGGTGTGACTATTCTGCGCAATACCTTAACAAAGTTGGCACGTGCCACTGATCATAACCACAAAGTGTACCTAGTACCTTAAACGACTATGGATCATAACACAAGTCAGCCACGGTCAGAGTGTCCAATCACAATTCAGATATACTAGGCATGAATTTGCAGGTAAAAACAAGGTAGAATACTCGTTTGCTCGGTGTGGCTATTGTGCGCAATGCCTTGACAAAGTTGGCATGTGCCACTGACCATGACCACAAATATATCCAGGTGACGTTTACTTCTATTAGTCATAAAACGAGTCCGCCATGGTCAAAGTGTCCAATCACAGTGCAGATGTAATAGGCATGATCTTTCACGTTCAAATAAGGTAGAATACTGGTGGCTCGGTGTGGCTATTGTGCGCAACGCCTTGACAAAGTTGGCATGTGCCACTGACCATGGCCACAAAGTTTACCAAGTGACTTCAACTTCTACGAATCGTGATATGAGTCAGCCACGGTCAGAGTGCCCAATCACAGCGCACTTCTAATATGCATGACCTTGCAGGTATAAACAAGGTAAAAATCTGGTTGCTTGGTACGGCTTTTGTGCGCAATGCCTTGACGAAGTTGGCATGTGCCACTGACCATGACCACAAAGTTTACCTAGTATATTGAACGGCTATGAATCATAACACGAGTCAGCCATGGTCAGAGTGTCCAATCACAGTGCAGATACATTGGGCATGACCTTGCAGGTATAAACAAGGTAGAATACTGGTGGCTTAGTGTGGCTATTGTGCGCAATGCCTTGACAAAGTTGGCACGTGCCACCGACGATGACCACAAAGTTTACCAATTGACTTTAACTTCTACGAATCATAACACAAGTCAGCCACAGTCAGAGTACCCAATCACAGTGCACATGTAACATGCATGACATTGCAAGTATAAATAGGGTAAAAAACCGGTGTCTTGGCACGGCTATTGTGCGCAATGCCTTGACAAAGTTGGCATGTGCCACTGACCATGACCACAAAGTTTACCAAGTACCTTAAACGGCTATGAATCACAACACGAGTCAGCCACGGTCAGAGTGCCCAATCACAGCGCACATGTAACATGCATGACATTGCAAGTATAAATAGGGTAAAAAACCGGTGTCTTGGCACGGCTATTGTGCGCAATGCCTTGACAAAGTTGGCATGTGCCACTGACCATGACCACAAAGTTTACCAAGTACCTTAAACGGCTATGAATCATAACACGAGTCAGCCACGGTCAGACTGTCCAAACACAGTGTAGATATACTGGGCATGACCTTGCCGGTATAAACAAGGTGGAATACTGGTGGCTCGGTGTGGCTATTGTGCGCAATGCCTTGACAAAGTTGGCATGTGCCACTGACCACGGCCACAAATGTATCCAAGTGACTTTTACTTCTATTGAACATAACACGAGTCAGCCAGGGTCAGAGTGTTCAATCACAGTGCATATGTACTAGACATGATATTGCAGGTACAAACAAGGTAGAATACTGGTGGCTTGGTGTGGCTATTGTGCGCAATGCCTTGACAACGTTGGCATGTGCCACTGACAATGACCACGATGTTTACCAAGAGACTGTAACTTATACGAATCGTAACACGAGTCAGCCATATTCAGAGTGCTCAATCACAGTTCTTGTGTACTAAGAATGACCTTGTAGGTATAAACAAGGTCAAAAACCGGTGGCTTGGCACGGCTACTGTGAGCAATGCCTTGTCAAAGTTGGCATGTGCCAGTCACAATGACCACAAAGTCTACCAAGTACCTTAAGCGGCTATGAATCTTAACACGACTCAGCCACGGTCAGAGTGTCCAATCACAGTGTACATGTACTGGGCAAAACCTTAGAGGTACAATCAGGGTAGAATACTGGTGGCTCGGTGTGACCATTCTGCGCAATATCTTGACAAAGTTGGCATGTGCCACTTACCATGACCACAAATGTATCCAATTGACTTTTACTTCTACTGATCATAACACAAGTGAGCCACGGTCAGAGGGTCCAATCACAGTGCAGATGTACTAGGCATGATCGTGTAGGTGCAAACAAGGTAGGATACTGGTGGCTTGGTGTGGATATTGTGTGCAAAGCCTTGACAAAGTTGGCATTTGCCACTGACCATGACCACATAGTTTACCACTAATCATAACAGGAGTCATAACACGAGTCAGTCACGGTTAGAGTGTCCAATCACAGTGCAGATATACTGGGCATGACCTTGCAGGTATAAACAAGGTAGTATTCTGGTGGCTTTGTGTGGCTATTGTGCGCAATGCCTTGGCTAAGTTGGCATGTGCCACTTACCATGACCACAAATGTATCCAAGTGACGTTTACTTTCATTGATCATAACACGAGTCAGCCAAGGTCAGATCGTCCAATCACAGTGCAGATGTACTAGGGATGATCTTTCAGGTTCAAACAAGGTAGATTACTGGTGGCTCGGTGTGGCTATTGTGCACAATGCCTTGACAAAGTTGGCATGTGCCACTGACCATGACCACAAAGTTTACCAAGTGACTTTCACTTCTACGAATCGTAACACGAGTCAGCCACGGTCAGAATACCCAATTACAGTGCACTTCTAATATGCATGACCTTGCAGGTATAAACAAGGTAAAAAACTGGTGGCTTGGTATGGCTATTGTGCGCAATGCCTTGACAAAGTTGGTATGTCCCACTGACAATGACCATAAAGTTTACCAAGTACATTGAACGGCTATGAATCACAACACGAGTCAGCCACGGTCAGAGTGTCCAATCAGAGTGCAAATATACTGGGCATGACCTTGCACGTACAAACAAGGTGGAATACTGGTGGCTCGGTGTGGCAATTGTGCGCAATGCCTTGACAAAGTTGGCATGTGCCATTGACCATGGCCACAAATGTATCCAAGTGAATTTTACTTATATTGATCATAACACGAGTCAGCCACGGTCAGAGTGTCCAATCACAGTGCTTATGTACTAGGCATGATCTTGCAGGTTCAAGCAAGGTAGACTACTGGTGGCTCGGTTTGGCTATTGTGCGCAATTCCTTGACAAAGTTAGTATGTGCCACTGGCCATGACAACAAAGTTTACCAAGTGACTTCAACTTCTACGAATTGTAACACGAGTCAGCCATGGTCAGAGTATCCAATCACAGCGCACATCTTATGTGCATGACCTTGCAAGTATAAACAAGGTAAAAAAACCGGTGGCTTGGTACGGCTATTGTGCGCAATGCCTTGACAAAGTTGGTATGTGCTACTGACCATGAACATAAAGTTTACCAAGTACATTAAACGGCTATGAATCATAACACGAATCAGCCACGGTCACAGTGTCCAATCACAGTGCAGATATCTTGGGCATTACCTTGCAGGTTTAAACAAGGTAGACTACTGGTGGCTCGGTGTGGCTATTGTATGCAATGCCTTGACAAAGTTGGCATGGGCCGCTGACCATGACCACAAATATATCCGAGTGACGTTTACTTCTATTGATCATAACACGAGTCAGCCATGGTCAGAGTGTCCAATGACAGTACAGATGTACTAAGCATGATCTTGCTGGTACAAACAAGGTAGAATACTGGTGGTCGGTGTGGCTATTGTGCGCAATGCCTTGACAAGGTTGGCATGTGCCACCGACCATGACCACAAGGTTTACCAAGTGACGTTAACTTCTACAAATCATTGCACAAGTCAGCCACGGTCGGTGTACCCATTCACAGTGCTGATATAATATGCATGACCTTGCAGGTATAAACAAGGTAAAGAACCGGTGTCTTGGCACGGCTATTGTGCGCAATGCCTTGACAAAGTTTGCATGTGCCACTGACCATGGCCACAAAGTTTACCAAGTACCTTAAACGGCTATGAATCATAACACGAGTTAGCCACGATCAGAGTTTCCAATCAGAGTGCAAATATACTAAGCATGACCTTGCAGGTATAAACAAGGTGGAATAGTGGTGGCTCGGTGTGGCTATTGTGCGCAATGACTTGACAAAGTTGGCATGTGCCACGGACCATGGCCACACATGTATCCAAGTGACTTTTACTTCTTTTGATCATAACACGAGTCAGCCACGGTCAGAGTGTCCAATCACAGTGCAGATGTACTAGGCATGATCTTGCCGGTACAAACAAGGTAGAATATTGGTGGTTCGGTGTGGATATTGTGCGCAATGCCTTGAGAAAGTAGGCATGTCCCACTGACCATGACCACAAAGTTTACTAAGTACCTTAAACGACTATGAATCATAACACGAGTCAGCCACGGTCAGAGTTTCCAATCACAGTGCAGGTGTACTAGGCATGATCTTCCAGGTGCAAACAAGGTAGAATACTAGTGGCTTGATGTGGCTATCGTGCTTAATGCATTGACAAGGTTGGCATGTTCCACAGACCATGACCACAATGTTTACCAAGTGACTTTAACTTCTACGAATCATAACAGAAGTAAGCCACGGTCAGAGTGCCCAATCACAGTGCACATCTAGTATGCATGACCTTGGAGGTATAAATAGGGTGAAAAACCGGTATCTTGGCACGGCTATTGTGCGCAATGCCTTGACAAAGTTGGCATGTGCCACTGACCATGACCACAAAGTTTACCAAGTACCTTAAACGGCTATGGATCATAACACGAGTCAGCCACGTTCAGATTGTCCATTCACAGTGCAGATATACTGGACATGACCTTGCAGGTATGAACAAGGTAGAATACTGGTGGCTCGGTGTGGCTACTGTGCCAATGCCTTGACAAAGTTGGCACGTGCTACTGGCCATGACCACAAATGTATCCAGGTGACTTTTACTTCTATTGACCATAACACGAGTCAGCCACGGTCAGAGTGTCCAATCACAGTGCAGATGTACTAGGCATGATCTTGCAGGTTCAAACAAGGTAGAATACTGGTGGCTCGGTGTGCGAATGTGCGCAATGCCTTAACAAAGTTGGCATGTGCCACTGACCATGACCACAAAGTTTACCAAGTGACTTTAACTTATACGAATCGTAACACGAGTCAGCCACAGTCAGAGTGCCCAATCACAGTTCAGATGCACTAGGCATGACCTTGCAGGTACAAACAAGGTATAAAACTGGTGGCTTGGCACAGCTATTGTGCGCAATGCCTTGACAAAGTTGGCATGTGCCACTTACCATGACCACAAAGTTTACAAAGTACCATAAACGTCTATGAATCATAACACGAGTCATCCACGGTCAGAGTGTCCAATCACAGTGCAGATATACTAGGCATGACCTTACAAGTATAAACAAGGTGGAATACTGGTGGCTCGGTGTGGCTATTGTCAGAAGAATGCAGGCACGAAGCAGCAGTAGCAGAAGCAAGCAGAGGCATCGGAACAACCACGAGTCCGGCACCAAAGTGACGTAAGTAAGAGCGGTCTCGAGGCATTAGTTGCAGAGCTTGATTGAGGCCGAGGTTCAAGAGGAGACAAGGCAGACCGGATGTAGAGAGAGAGAGAGCTTAGACAAAAGACGAGTGATGACTGGTTGATGACTGCACGAAGGAGCAAGACTGACGGACCAAAGAGTTGAGAGCTGTGAGAGGCTGGAAAGGGCAATAAATGCGAAGTGTGAGCAGAGCGAAGACACGACGGCAAAGCCGCAGAACCAACGGGAACAGGATGGGCAGAACTGTTCTGGTTGAACTAGGGAGGGAATAAACATCTTCCTTATATACAGTAGAACAGGATAAAACGGGTATTAATGGCTTCTTTTCGCTAGCCGCACACGTGGCAACGTGGTCGCTTCTTAGGGGTGGCTTGCCTCTGGTGGAACGGTCGAGACCGATCAGCCGTTTCTGAGGAATTTGGTGCGGGACCTGAACTGGTAACAAGAGCTTGGATTATCCGATGGATGTACGAGAAGGACCTTGTCGGAGTCATATTTCTGACAGCCATCCTGAGTTCGACAAGGCATAATCCCTGAGTACCTATAGGGCCTCAGTGTCCAAGTGTCGCTGTCTGATGGGGGGATTAACCACTCAACGGAGGGAGAGAATGATCACGTTGCAGAGATTTGGGTTCCACGCTGCTGCCACAAGGGTGTGCCACATTGCTGCAACAGGTGACACTTCGTCGACGATCATGTGGTAGACAGTATGGGTGGTATCACATTAGCACCTTTTTATGCCCTGTAAGGTTGTCATGTAAGCCCTTGGAGGACACCCGGGGTTGTCATACACTCCTTCCAGAAAGAGGGAGAGCTTATACCCACGGAGAAAAGAGTGCTTTGTCTTGGTTTGTATGCCACCATACCCGTCGTGGATGTTTTCTCCCAACTGATCAAGAATGGGAACATATGTCCAGTTGAGGGCTTGTGCTGCCATAATGATTTGTCGTTGTGGTTGCGTGGTATTTGCTGGTGTCTACTCGCCAGCGTAGCGCAGCAGGTTCATCTTTCTGAAGATGGAGCTGGGGATGGAGAAGAAGGGAGAGAGAGGATGGGAGAGAAGTGCTGCTGAAGGTTTGGCGTGAGTGTAGGGCACTGACGAGTGTGACCAGGCAGATTGGTTTGCCGAGTAGAGGACATGAGAGAGGATGCTGAGAAGGAGGATGCGGGAGAGTATGAGGATGCTGCAGAGGAGGAGGATGCTTGTTGGAGTGAGCGCAAGGGTGGAACCGTGTGTGATGAGGATGCTGCAGCGTGGACGCAGGTCGTAGCGAGGCTGGCATAACGACCGGGCGGGTCCGTGTGCAGAGAAAATGATGTGACTGGAGCGATCGGGAGGAGGCGGAGATGACTGATGAACGAGTGGACGCAGGGGCAAAACCACGTGCGCTGCTCAAATAGAGGTGGTAGAATGCGGCAAGGGGAAGGCAAGTGCCAAAGCGCCGCGATTAATTTGCTGCCAGAGTGGGTACAGGCTGCTGTGAAGTGGGCAGCGAGTTCGTGCAGGTCCTTGCTCTGGTCACAGATGCGGATGATGATCAAGAGGAAGCTGATAAAAGAGGAGTGGGCACAGGGGCGGAACCACGTGCGCTACAGAACATTTCGGCGTGGGCGCAGGTCGTCGCGAAGCGGGCGATGCGTCCAGGCGGATCCTTGTGCCGAGCGGACGATACGGAAGCGAGATCCGAGGCAGCTGAGGGCTGAGTGGGCACAGGGGTGGCACCACGTGCACGGTTGAAAGCTGTTGAAGAAGACGGTGTGCACAATGCTGCTGACAAGAAACTTGGGAGGAGCCAAAAGGAGATGAGGCGAGACGAGCCGTTGATGAAGCTGAAAAGGCAGGCAAAGAGCGACGTGAGGAAGGCAGATGAGGCTGAGGAAAGGAAGAAGGCTGGAATGAGGATGATGAGATGGACTGCGAGAAGCAGATGAGGATGAAGATTGATTGAAGATGCTCTAGGAGAAAGGGGGAGGCGAGACAAACAGAGGACGGCGAGATGAGAGGCGACGTGGCAGAGAGGAAGAGCGAGACAACCTCTGCCTCTGCTTTGAGGAGAGTGATGGATTGTTCCCTAGTTCGCCCTCGGCGGGCAGGAAGACTAGCGGTGTTTGATATCCTCACAGCTAGAGGAAGTTGGTTGCAGCAGAGGGAGTCATGCGGCGAGTAGAGATTCCAGTCCGCTGATATCAAGAGAGTGACGACTTGTTCCCCAGTTGGCTCATAATGGGAGCAAGAAGACTGGTGGTGTCCGATGTCCTGACGGCGGGCGTTGCACTGCTGCTGCTGACGCTGCGAGAAGGCGGTGCGAGGATGTGGTGCGGCACAACGAGTGCAAAGAGGCTGATGTGGATGGGGCAGATGGCGCAGATGAGGCTGATGAAGGAAAACGAGAACGACGGAGGTGCTTGCGAGGTTTACGGGATGAGGGGCAGCAGGTAACAAGCGGCAGGAAGCTTCCAAGAAGCTGACATAAGGCGGCAGCTTGGGAGTTGCTTGCAGCTGTTGTTTCATGCATTGACAAAGTTGGCATGTGCCACTGACCATGACCATAAATGTATCCAAGTGAATTTTACTTCTATTGATCATAACACAAGTCAGCCACGGTTAGAGTGTCCACTCACAGTGCAGATGTACTAGGCATGATCTTACAGGTGCAAACGCGGTAGAATACCGGTGGCTCGGTGTGGCTATTGTGCACAATGCCCTGACAAAGTTGGCTTGTGCCACTGACCATGACCACAAAGATGACCAACTGACTTTAAACTCTACGAATCATAACACGAGTCAGCCACGGTCACAGTACCCAATCACACTGCACATATAATATGCATGACCTTGCAGGTATAAACAGGGTAAAAAACCGGTGTCTTGGGACGGCTATTGTGCGCATTGCCTTGACAAAGTTGGCATGTGCCACTGCCAATGACCACATAGTTTACCAAGTGACTTTAACTTCTACAAATTGTAACGCAAGTCCACAGTCAGAGTGTCCAATCACAGTTAAGATGTACTAGGCATGACCTTGCAGGTAAAAAAAAGGTAAAAAACGGGTGGCTTGGCACGACTATAGTTTGCGAGGCCTTGACACAGTTGGCATGTGCCACTGACCATGACCACAAAGTTTACCAAGAACCTTAAACGGATATGAATCATAACACGAGTCAGCCACGGTCAGATTGTCCAATCACAGTGCACATATACTGGGCATGACCTTAAAGAAATACAAAAGGTATAAAATTGGTGGCTCGGTGTGGCTATTATGTGTAATGCCCTGAAAAAGTTTGCATGTGCCACTGACCATGACCACAAATGTATCCAAGTGACTTTTACTTCTATTCATCATAACACGAGTCAGCCATGGTAAGAGTGTCCAATCACAGTGCAGATGAACAAGGCATGATCTTGCAGGTACAAACAAGGTAGAATACTGGTGGCACGGAGTGGCTTTTGTGCGCAATGCCTTGACAAAGCTGGCGTGTGCCACTGACCATGACCACAAAGTTTACCAAGTGACTTTAACTTCTACGAATCGTAACACGAGTTAGCCACGGTCAGAGTGCCTAATCACACTGCATATCTAATATGTATGACCTTGCAGGTATAAACAGGGTAAAAAACCGGTGTCTTGGGACGGCTATTGTGCGCAATGCCTTGACAAAGTTGGCATGTGCCACTGACCATGACCACAGATTTTACCAAGTGACTTTAACTTCTACAAATCGTAACGCGAGTCAGCCACTGTCAGAGTACCCAATCACAGTTAAGATGTACTTGGCATGACCTTGCAGGTATAAAAAGGGTAAAAACCTGGTGGCTTGACACGACTATAGTGCGCAAGGCCTTGACACAGTTGGCATGTGCCACTGACCATGACCACAAAGTTTACCAAGAACCTTAAACGGCTATGAATTATAACACGAGTCAGCCACGGTCAGAGTGTCCAATCACAGTTCATATATACTGGGCATGACCCTACAGAAATACAAAAGGTAGAATACTGGTGGCTCGGTGTGGCTATTGTGCGCAATGCCTTGACAAAGTTGGCATGTGCCACTGACCATGACCACAAATGTATCCAAGTGACGTTTACTTCTATTGATCATAACATGAGTCAGCCACGGTCAGAGTCTCCAATCACAGTGCAGATGTAATAGGCAAGATCTTGCAGGTACAGACAAGGTAGAATACTGGTGGCTCGGTGTGGCTATTGTGCGCAATGCCTTGACAAAGCTGGCATGAGCCACTGACCATGACCACAAAGTTTACCAAGTGACTTTAAATTCTACAAATCGCAACACGGGTTAGCCACGGTCAGAGTGCCCAATCACAGTTCAGATGTACTAGGCATGACCTTGGTAAACTTTGTGGTCATGGTCAGTGGCACATGCCAACTTTGTCAAGGTAATGCGCACAATAGCCGTGCCAAGCCACCAGTTTTTTACCTTGTCTATACCTGCAAGGTCATGCCTAGTACATCTGAACAGTGATTGGGCACTCTGACTCTGGCTGACGCGTGTTACGATTCGTAGAAGTTAAAGTCACTTGGTAAACTTTGTGGTCATGGTCAGTGGCACATGCCAACTTTGTCAAGGCATTGCGCACAATAGCCACACCAAGTCACCAGTATTCTACCTTGTTTGCACCTGCAAGATCATGCATAATACATCTGCACTGTGATTGAACACTCTGACCATGGCTGACTCGTGTTATGATAAATAGAAGTAAAAGTCAATTGGATACATTCGTGGTCATGGTCAGTGGCACTTGCCAACTTTGTCAAGGCATTACACACAATAGCCACACCAAGCCACCAGTTTTCAACCTTTTTTATTTCTCTAAGGTCATGCCCAGTATATATGCACTGTGATAAGACACTCTGACCGTGGCTGAATCGTGTTCTGATTCATAACCGTTTAAGGTTCTTGGTAAACTTTATGGTCATGGTCAGTGGCACATGCCAACTGTGTCAAGGCCTTGCGCACTATAGTCGTGCCAAGCCACCAGTTTTCTTCCTTTTTTATCCTTGCAAGGTCATTCCTAGTGAATATTAACTGTGATTGGGCACTCTGACTGTGGCGGACTCGCGTTATGATTTGTAGAGGTTAAAGTCACTTGGTAAACTCTGTGGCCATGGTCAGTGGCACATGCCAACTTTGTCTTGGCATTGCGCACAATAGCCGTACCAAGACACCAGTTTTTTACCCAGTTTGTACCTGAAAAGTCAGGCATATTATATAGCTGTGTGATTGGGTACTCTGACCGTGGCTGACTCGTGTTATGATTCGTAGAATTTAAAGTCAGTTTGTAATCTTTATGGTCATGGTCAGTGGCACATGCCAACTTTGTCAAGTCATTGCGCACAATAGCCACACCGAGCCACCGGTATTCTACCTTTTTTGCACCAGTAAGACCATGCCTAGTACATCTGCACTGTGATTGGACACAGTGACTGTGGCTGACTCGTGTTATGATCAATAGAAGTAAAAGTCAATTGGATACATTTATGGTCATGGTCAGTGGCACATGCCAACTTTGTCAATGCATTGCGCACAATAGCCACATCCAGCCACCAGTATTCTACCTTGTTTATACCTGCAAGGTCATGCCCAGTATATCTGCACTGTGATTGGACACTCTGGCCGTGGCTGACTTGTGTTTTTATTCATAGCCGTTTAAGGTACTTGGTAAACTTTGTGGTCATGGTCAGTGGCACATGCCAACTTTGTCAAGGCATTGCGCACAATAGCCGTACCAAGCCACCGGTTTTTAACCTTGTCTATACCTGCAAGGTCATGCCTAGTACATCTGAACTGTGATTGGGCACCCTGACTCAGGCTGACTCATGTTACGATTCGTAGAAGTTAACGTCACTTGGTAAACTTTGTGGTCATGGTCGGTGGCACATGCCAACTTTGTTAAGGCATTGCGTGTAATAGCCGTCCCAAGACACCGGTTTTTTACCCTGTTGATACCTGCAAGTTCATGCATGTTAGATGTGCACTGTGATTGGGTACTCTAACCATGGCTGGCTCGTGTTATGATTCATAGAAATTAAAGTCACTTGGTAATCTTCGTGGTCATGGTCAGTGGCACATGCCAACTTTGTCAAGGCATTGCGCACAATAGCCACACTGAGCCACCGGTAGTCTACCTTGTTTGCACCTGCAAGATCATGCCTAGTACATCTGTACTTTGATTGGACACTCTGACCGTGGCTGACTCGTGTAATGATTCATAGAAGTAAAAGTCACTTGGATACATTTGTGGTCATGGTCAGTGGCACATGCCAACATTGTCAAGGCATTGCGCATAATAGCCACACCGAGCCACCAGTATTCTACCTTTTTTATACCTGCAAGGTCATGCCCAGTATATCTGCACTGTGATTGGACACCCTCGTCGTGGCTAACTCGTGTTATGATTCATAGCCGTTTAAGGTACTTGGTAAACTTTGTGGTCATGGTCAGTGGCACATGCCAACTTTTTCAGGGGATTGCGCACAATAGCCGTGCCAAGCCACCGGTTTTTTACATTGTTTATACCTGCAAGGTCATGCCTAGTACATCTGAACCTTGATTGGGTACCCTGACCGTGGCTGGCTCGTGTTACGTTTCGTAGAAGTTAAAGTCACTTGGTAAGCTTTGTGGTCATGGTCAGTGGCACATGCCAACTTTGTCAAGGCATTGTGCAGAATAGCCACACCGAGCCACCACTATTATACCTTGTTTGTACCTGCACGATCATGCATAATACATTTGCACTGTGACTGGACACTGTGACCGTGGCTGACTCGTGTTATGATCAATAGAAGTAAAAGTCACTTGGATATATTCGTGGTCATGGTCAGTGGCACGTGCCAACTTTGTCAAGGCATTGTGCAAAACAGCCACACCGAGCCAGTAGTATTCTACCTTGTTTATACTTGCAAGGTCATGCCCAAAATATCTGCACTATGATTGGACACTCTGACCGTGGCTGGCTCGTGTTATGATGCATAGCCGTGTAAGGTACTTGGTATACGTTGTGGTCATGGTCAGTGGCACATGCCAACTTTGTCAAGGCATTGCGCACAATAGCTGTGCCAAGCCACCAGTTTTTTGCCTTGTTTATACCTGCAAGGTCATGCGTATTAGATGTGCACTGTGATTGGGCACTCTGACCATGGCTGGCTTGTGTTACGAGTCGTATAAGTAAAATTCACTTGGTAAACTTTGTGGTCATGGTCTGTGGCACATGCCAACTTTGTCAAGGCATTGCGCACAATTGCCACACCGAGCCACCAGTATTCTACCTTGTTTGTACCTACAAAATCATGCCTAGTACATCTGCACTGTGATTGGACACTCTGACTGTGGCAAACTCGTGTTATGATCAAAAGAAGTAAAATTACTTGGATACATTTGTGGTCATGGTCAGTGGCACATGCCAACTTTGTCAAGGCATTGCGCATAATAACCACACCGAGCCACCAGTATTCTACATTTTCTATACCTGCAACGTCATGCCCAGTACATCTGCATTGTGATTGGACACTCCGATCGTGGCTGACTCGTGTTATGATTCATAGCTGTTCAACGTACTTGGAAAACATTGTGGTCATGGTCAGTGGCACATGCCAACTTTGTCAAGGTATTGCGCACAATAGCCGTGCCAAGCCACCGGTACTCTACCTTGTTTGCACCTGCAAGATCATGCATAGTACATCTGCACTGTGATTGGACAATCTGACCGTGGCTGCCTCGTGTTATGATCAATAGAAGTAAAAGTCACTCTGATACATTTGTGGTCATAGTCAGAGGCACATGCCAACTTTGTCAAGGCATTGCACACAATAGCCACACCGAGACACCAGTATTCTACCTTGTTTATACCTGTAAGGTCATGTCTAGTATATCTGCACTGTGATTGGACACTCTGACCATGGCTGACTCGTGTTATGATTCATAACCGTTGAAGGTGCTTGGTAAACGTTTCGGTCATGATCAGTGGCACATACCAACTTTGTCAAGGCATTGCGCACAATAGCCGTGCCAAGCCACCGTTTTTGCCTTGTTTATACCTGCAAGGTCATGCCTAGTACATCTGAACTGTGATTGGGCACTCTGACCGTGGCTGACTCGTGTTACAATCCGTAGAAGTTAATGTCACTTGGTAAATTTTGTTTTCATGATCAGTGGCACATCCCAACTTTGTCAAGGCATTGCGCACAATAGCTACACCGTGCCACCAGTATTCTACATTTTTTTACTTGTAAGATCATTCCTAGTACATTTGCACTGTGATTGGACACTCTGACCGTGGCTTACTCGTGTTATGATCAATAGAAGTAAACGTCACTTGGATACATTTGTGGTCATGGCCAGTGGCACATGCCAACTTTGTCAAGGCATTGCGCACAATAGCCGCACCGAGCCACCAGTATTCTACCTTGTTTATACCTGCAAGGTCATGCCTAGTATATATGCACTTTGATCGGACACTCTGAATGTGGCTAACTCGTGTTATGGTTCATAGCCGTTTAAGGTGTTTGGTAAACGCTGTGATCATGGTCAGTGGAACATGCCAACTTTGTCAAGGCATTGCGCACAATAGCCGAGCCAAGCCACCAGTTTTTTTACCTTTTTTATACCTGCAAGGTCATGCATATTATATGGGAAATGTGATTGGGCACTCTGACCGTGGCTGCCTCGTGTTACGACTCGTATAAGTTAAAGTAACTTGGTACACTTTGTGGTCATGGTCAGTGACACATGCCAACACTGTCAAGGCATTGCACACAATAGCCCCACCGAGCCACCAATATTATACCTTGTTTGTGCCTGCAAGATCATGCCTAGTACATCTGCACTATGATTGGACAATCTGACCGTGGCTGACTCGTGTTATCATCAATAGAAGTAAACGTCACTTTGATACATTTGTGGTCATGGTCGGTGGCACATGCCAACTTTGTCAAGGCATTGCGCACAATAGCCACACCGAGCCACCATTATTATTGCTTGTTCATACCTGCAAGGTCATGCCCAGTACATCTGCACTGTGATTGGACACTCTGACCGTGGCTGGCTCGTGTTATGATTCATAGCCGTTTAATGAACTTGGTAAACTCTGTGGTCATGGTTAGTGGCACATGACAACTTTGTCAATGCATTGCGCACAATAGCCGTGCCAAGCCACCGGTATTCTGCCTTGTTTGCACCTGCAAGATCATGCCTAGTACATCTCCACTGTGATTGGACACTCTGACCGTGGCTGACTCGTGTTATGATCAATAGAAGTAAAAGTCACTTGGATACATTTGTGGTCATGGTCAGAGGCACATGCCAACTTTGTCAAGGCATTGCACACAATAGCTGTCAGAAATATGACTCCGACAAGGTTCTTCTCATACATCCCTCAAAGAATCCAAGCTCCCGTTACCGGTTCAGGTCCCGCATTGAACCTCCTCGGCAACGGCTGGTCGTTCTCGACCGTTCCACCAGAGTTGAGCCGCCCCTAATAAGCGACCATGTTGCCACGCATGCGGCTGGCAAAAAGAAGCCGTTAATGCACGTTTTATCCTATTCTGATGTACATAAGGAGGATGTGTATTCCATCCCTAGTTCAACCAGAACAGTTCTGGCCATCTTGTTCCCTTAGGTTCCGCGGCTTTATGGCCGTGTCTTCGCTCTGCTCGCACTTCGCATTTCTTGCCTTCGCCAGCCTCTCACAGCTCTCAACTATTTGGTCCTTCACTCTCGCTCCTTGGCTCAGTCATCAACCAGTCATCACTTGTCTTTCGTCTTAGCATTCTCTCTCTCTCTCAACATGCGGTCTGCCTCGTCTCCTCTTGAACCTCGGCCTTTATCAAGCTCTGCGACTAACTCCTCGAGACCGCTCTCGCTTACGTCATTTTGGTGCCAGATTCGTGGTTGTTCCGATGCCTTTGCTTGCTTCTGCTACTGCTGCTCTCGTGCCTGCATTCTTCTGACATGGTATCAGAGCATCAGGCAACATCACCTGGTGCCTCGTGACCAAGTCATCGCTCTGCCGCCACCATTGCGTCCCGTCTTGAGTCTGCACCCCTCCACCGCCGTCACCGCCACTTCGCGCCTATCCGCTTCATTAGTAGCTCACATCAGCAGTACCGCTTGAAGTGCTCTTTGCGCTGAAGTAACGCCTCGTCATCATAAGGAAGCACTGCTTCCATTCCGCGCCCATGGCAAACAATTGGTGACTTGTCGTGAAACAATAGCTGCAAGCAGCTCCTAAGCCGCCGCCTTCTGTCAACTTCTTGGAAGCTTCCTGCCGCTTGTTACCTGCTGCCCCTCTGCCGTCAACCTCGCAAGCACCTCCGCCCTTCTCCTTTTCCTTCATCGGCCTCATATGCGCCATCTGCCCCATGGACATCAGCCTCTTCGCACTTGTTGTGCCGCACCGCATCCTTGCACCACCTTCTCGCAACAGCAGTAGCAGCAGTGCAACGCCCGCCGTTAGGACATCAGACACCACCAATCTTCCTGCTCCCATTGCAAGCCAACTGAAGAACAAGTCGTCACTCTCCTGATATCAACGGACTGGAATCTCTGCTCGCCGCATGACTCCCTCTACTGCAACCAACTTCCTCTAGTTGTCAGGATATCGGACACCGCCAGTCTTCATACCCACTGAGGGCCAACTGGGGAACAAGCCATCACTCTCCTCAAAGCAGAGGCAGAGGTTGTCTCACTCTTCCTCTCTACCGCGCCGCCTCTCATCTCGTCGTCCTCTGTTTGTTTCGCTTCCCCCTTTTCTCCTTGAGCATCGTCAATCAATCTTCATCCTCATCTGGTGCTCTCAGTCCTCCTCAACATCCTCGCTCCAGCCTTCTTCCATACCTCAGCCTCATCTGCCTTCTTCGGGTCGCTCTTCGCCTGCCTCTTCAGCTTCATCAACAGCTCATCTCGCCTCATCTCCTTTCGGCTCCTCCCAAGTTCCTTGTCAGCAGCATTGTCCGCACCGTCTTCTTCATCACCCTTCATCCGCGCACGTGGTGCCGTCCCTGGGCCCACTCAGCCCTCAGCTGCCTCTGATCTCGCTTCCGCATTGTCTGCTCAGCATAAGGATCCGCCTGGTTGCATCGCCCACTTCGCGATGACCTGCGCCCACGCCGAAATCTTCCGCAGCGCACGTGGTTCCGCCCTTGTGCCCACTCCTCTTTGATCAGCTTCCACTCGATCATCATCTGCATCTGTGGCCAGCACAAGGACCTGCACGAGCTCGCTGCCCGCTTCACAGCAGCCTGTACCCATGCGGCAGCAGATTTCTTGCGGCGCGTTTGCACCTACCTTCCCCTTGCCGCATTCTACCACCTATATTTCAGCAGCGTACGTGGTTTCGCCCCTGCGCCCACTCATTCATCAGTCATCTTCGCTTCCTCCCGATTGCTCCAGTCTCATCATTTGCTCGGCATACGGACCCGCCCGGTCGCAACGCCAGCCTCGCTTTGACTTGCGTCCATGCTGCAATATCCTTAGCACACGCGGTTCCACCCCTGCGCTCACTCCAACCAGCATCCTCCTCCTCTGCAGCATCCTCCTACTCTCCCGCATCCTCCTTTTAAGCATCCTCTCTCATCTCCTTTACTCAGAAAACCAATCTGTCTGGTCACACTCGTCATTGCTCTGCACTCACGCCAAACCTTCTGCAACACTTCTCTTCCATCCTCTCTCTCCCTTCTTCTCCAACCCCAGCTCCATCTTCAGCAGGGTGAACCTGCTGCGGTACACTGGTGAGCAGACACCAGCAACTGCCACGCACCCGCAACCACAAATCATTATGGCAGCACAAGCCCTCGACTAGACACATGTTCCCATTCTTGATCAGTTGGGAGAAAACATCCACGACGGGTATGGTGGCATACAAATCAAGACAAAGCAATCTTTTCTCCGTGGGTATCAGCTCTCCCTCTTTTTGGAAGGATTGTATGACAACCCCGGGTGTCCTCCAAGGGCTTACATGACAACCTTACAGGACATAAAAAGGTGATTATGTGACACCAACCATACTGTCTACCACAGGATCATCGACGAAGTGTCACCTGTCGCAACAATGTGGCACACCCTTGTGGCAGGAGCGTGGAACCCAAATCTATGCAACGTGATCATTCTCTCCCTCCGTCGAGTGGTTAATCCCCCCATCAGAGAGCGACACTTGGACACTGAGGCCCTAGAGGCACTCAAGGATTATGCCTTGTCGGACTCAGAAGGGCTGTCAGAAATATGACTCTAACAAGGTCCTTCTCATACATCCCTTGGATAATCCGAGCTCTCGTTACCGGTTCAGGTCCCGCACCGAACCTCCTTGGAAACCTCTGGTCGGTCTCGACCGTTCTACCAGAGTCAAGTCGCCCCTAATAAGCGACCACGTTGCCACGTGTGCGGCTAGCGAAAAGAAGCCGTTAATACCCGTTTTATCCTGTTCTGCTGTATATAAGGAGGATGTTTATTCTCTCCCTGGTTCAACCAGAAGAGTTTTGTCCATCGTGTTCCCTTTGGTTCTGCGGCTTTGCCACCGTGTCTGCGCTCTGCTCACACTTCGCATTTCTTGCCTTCGCCAGCCTCTCACAGCTCTCAACTCTTTGGTCCGTCACTCTCGCTCCTTCGCTCAGTCCTCAACCATTCATCACTCGTCTTTCGTCTAAGCTCTCTCTCTCTCTCTCAACATCCGGTCTGCCTCGTCTCCTCTTGAACCTTGGCCTCTATCAAGCTCTGCATCTAACGTCTTGAGACCGCCCTTGCTTACGTCACTTTGGTGCCCGAGTCATGTCTCTTCCGATGCCTCAGCTTGCTTCTGCTAGTGGGGCTCTCGTGCCTGCATTCTTCTAACAATAGCCACACCGAGCCACCAGTATTCCACCTTGTTTATACGTGTAAGGTCATGCCTAGTATATCTGCAATGTGATTGGACACTCTGAACGTGGCTGACTCGTGCTATTATTCATAGACGTCTATGGAACTTGGGAAACTTTGTGGTCATGGTAAGTGGCACATGCCAACTTTGTCAAGGCATTGCCCACAATAGCCGTGCCAAGCCACCAGTTTTTTACCTTGTTTATACCTGCAAGGTCATGCCTAGTACATCTGAACTGTGATTGGGCACTCTGACTGTGGCTGACTCGTGTTACGATTCGTAGAAGTTAAAGTCACTTTGTAAACATTGTGGTCATGGTCAGTGGCACATGCCAACTTTGTCAAGGCATTGCGCACAATAGCCACACCGAGCCACCAATATTCTACCTTGTTTGAACCTGCAAGATAATGCCTAGTACATCTGCACTGTGACTGGACACTCTGACCGTGGCTGACTCGTGTTATGATCAATAGAAGTACAAGTCACTTGGATACATTTGTGGCCATGGTCAGTGGCACATGCCAACTTTGTCAAGGCATTGCGCACAATAGCCACACCGAGCCACGAGTATTCCACCTTTTTTATACCTGCAAGGTCATGCCCAGTATATTTCCACTCTGATTCGACACTCTGACCGTGGCTGACTCGTGCTATGATTCATAGCCGTTTAAGGTACTTGATAAACTTTGTGGCCATGGTCAGTGGCACATGCTAACCTTGTCAAGGCATTGCGCACAATAGCCGTGCCAGGACACCGGTTTTTTACCCTGTTTATATCTGCAAGGTCATGCATGTTATATGTGCACTGTGATAGGTACTCTGACCGTGGCTGACTTGTGTTATGATTCGTAGAAGTTAAAATCACTTGGTAAACTTTGTGGTCATGGTCGGTGGCACATGCCAACATTGTCAAGGCATTGCGCACAATAGCCACACCGAACCACCAGAATTCTACCTTGTTTGTACCTGCCAGGTCATGCCTAGTACATCTGCACTGTCATTGGACACTTTGACCGTGGCTGACTCGTGTTATGATCAATAGAAGTAAACGTCACTCGGATACATTTGTGGTCATGGTCAGCGGCACATGCCAACTTTGTCAAGGCATTGCGCACAATAGCCACACCGAACCACCAGAATTCTACCTTGTTTGTACCTGCCAGGTCATGCCTAGTACATCTGCACTGTCATTGGACACTTTGACCGTGGCTGACTCGTGTTATGATCAATAGAAGTAAACGTCACTCGGATACATTTGTGGTCATGGTCAGCGGCACATGCCAACTTTGTCAATGCATTGTATACAATAGCCAAACTGATCCACCAGTATTCTACCTTGTTTGTACCTGCAAGGTCATGCCCAAAATATCTGCACTGTGATTGGACACTGTGACCGTGGCTGATTCGTGTTATGATTCATAGCCGTTCAATGTACCTGGTAAACTTTATGGTCATGGTCAGCCGTACCAAGCCACCGGTTTTTTACCTTGTTTATACCTGCAAGGTCATGCATATTAGATGTGCGCTGTGATTGGATACTCTGACCGTGGCTGACTCGTGTTACATTTTGTAGAAGTTAAAGTCACTTCGTACACTTTGTGGTCATGGCCAGTGGCACGTACTAACTTTGTCAAGGCATTGCGCACAGTAGCCACACCAAGCCTCTATAATTCTACCTTGCTTGAACCTGCAAGACCATGCCTAGTACATCTGCACTGTGATTAGACACTCTGACCATGGCTGACTCATGTTATGATCAATAGAAGTAAAAGTCACTTGCATACATTTGTAGCCATGGTCAGTGGTACATGCCAACTTTGTCAAGGAATTGCGCACAATAGCTACACCGAGACACCAGTATTCCACCTTGTTTATACCTGTAAGGTCATGCCCAGTATATTTGCACTCTGATTGGACACTCTGACCGTGGCTGACTCGTGTTATGATTCATAGCCGTTTAAGGTACTTGGTAAACTTTGTGGTCATGGTCAGTGGCACATGCCAACTTTGTCAAGGCATTGCGTACAATAGCCATGCCAAGATACCGGGTTTTTACCTTGATTATACCTGCAAGGTCATGCATATTAAATGTGCACTGTGATATGGGTACTCTGACCGTGGCTAACTTGTGTAATGATTCGTAGAAGTTAATGTCACTTGGTAAACTTTGTAGTCATGGTCGGTGGCACATGCCAACCTTGTCAAGGCATTGCGCACAATAGCCGCACGAAACCAACAGTATTCTACCTTGTTTGTTCCTGCAAGATCATGTATAGTACATCTGCACTGTGATTCGACACTCTGACCATGGCTGACTCCTGTTATGATTCATAGCCGTTTAAGGTACTTGGTAAACTTTGTGGTCATGGTCAGTGGCACATGCCAACTTTGTCACAATAGCCATACCGAGCCACCAGTATTCTACCTTGTGTGTACCTGCAAGATCATGCCTAGTACATCTGCACTGTCATTGGACACTCTGACTGTGGCTGACTCGTGTTATGATCGATAGAAGTAAAAGTCACTTGGATACATTTGTGGTCATGGTCAGCGGCACATGCCAACTTTGTCAAGGCATTGCGCACAATAGCCACACCGAGCCACCAGTATTCTACCTTGTTTATACCTGCAAGGTCATGCCCAATATATCTGCACTGTGATTGGACACTCTGACCGTGGCTGACTCGTGTTATGATTCATAGCCGTTCAATGTACTTGGTAAACTTTGTGGTCATTGCCAGTGGGACATACCAACTTTGTCAAGGCATTGCGCACAATAGCCGTACCAAGCCACCGGTTTTTTACCTTGTTTTTACCTGCAATGTCATGCATATTAGAAGTGCGCTGTGATTGGGCACTCTGACCGTGGCTGACTCGTGTTACGGTTCGTAGAAGTTAAAGTCACTTGGTAAACTTTGTGGTCATGGTCAGTGGCACATGCCAACTTTGTCAAGGCATTGCGCACAATAGCCACACCGAGCCACCAGTATTCTACCTTGTTTGAATGTAGAAGAGCATGCCTAGTATATCTGCACTGTGATTGGACACTTAGACCGTGGCTGATTCGTGTTATGATCAATGAAAGTAAATGTCACTTGGATACATTTGTGGTCATGGTCAGTGGTACATGCCAACTTTTTCAAGGCATTGCGCACAATAACCACACCAAGCCACCAGTATTCTACATTTTTTATAATTGCAAGGTCATGCCCAGTATATCTGCACTGTGATTGGACACTCTGAGCGTGGCTGACTCGTGTTATGATTCATAGCCGTTTAAGGTACTTGGTAAACTTTGTGGTACTGGTCAGTGGCATATGCCAACTATGTGAAGGCATTCCATACAATTACCGTGCCAAGCAACCGGTGTTTTACCTTGTTTATACCAGGAAGGTCATGCATACTAGATGTGCAATGTCATTGTGCACTCTGACCATAGCTGACTCGTGTTACAATTCGTAGAAGTTAAAGTCACTTAGTAAACTATGTGGTCATGGTCAGTGTTACATGCCAACTTTGACAAGGGATTGCACACACTAGCCACACCGAGCCACCAGTATTCTACCTTGTTTGCACCTGCACGATCATGCCTAGTACATCTACACTGTGATTGGACACTTTGACCGTGGCTGACTTGTGCTATGATCAGTAGAAGTAAAAGTCACTTGGATACATTTGTGGTCATGGTCAGTGACACATGCCAACTTTTTCAAGGTATTGCGTAGAATAGTCAGACCAAGCCACCAGTATTCTACCTTGATTGTACCTCCAAGGTCATGCCCAGTATATCTGCACTGTGATTGGACACTCTGATCGTGGCTGACTCGTGTTCAGATTCATAGCCGTTTAAGGTAATTGGTAGACTTTGTGGTCATATTCAGTGGCACATGCCAACTTTGACAAGGCATTGCGCACAGTAGCCGTGCCAAGCTACCGGTTGTTGACCTTGTTTATACCTACAAGGTCATGCCTAGTACATCTGAAGTGTGATTGAGCACTCTGAATATGGGTGACTCGTGTTACAATTCGTATAAGTTAAAGTCATTTGGTAAACATTGTGGTCATTGTCAGTGGCACATGCCAACTTTGTCAAGGCATTGCGCACAATAGCCACACCGAGCCACCAGTATTCTACCTTGTTTGTACCTGCAATATCATGTCTAGTACATATGCACTGTGATTGAACACTCTGACCCTGGCTGACTCGTGTTATGTTCAATAGAAGTAAAAGTCACTTGGATACATTTGTGGCCGTGGTCAGTGGCACATGCCAACTTTGTCAAGGCATTGCGCACAATAGCCACACTGAGCCACCACTATTCCACCTAGTTAATACGTGCAAGGTCACGCCCACTATATCTGCACTGTGATTGGACATTCTGACTGTGGCTGACTCGTGTTATGATTCATAGACGTTTAAGGTACTTTGTAAACTTTGTGGTCATGGTCAGTGGCACACGCCAACTTTGTCGAGGCATTGCGCACAATAGCCACACCGAGCCACCAGTATTGTACCTTGTTTATACCTGCAAGGTCATGAACAATATATCTGCACTGTGATTGGACACTCTGACCATCGCTGACTCGTGTTATGATTCATAGCCATTCAATGTACTTGGTAAACTTGTGGTCATGGTCAGTGGCTTATACCAACTTTGTCAAGGCATTACGCACAATAGTCATACCAAGCCACCGGTTTTTCACCTTGTTTATACCTGCAAGGTCATGAACAATATATCTGCACTGTGATTGGACACTCTGACCATCGCTGACTCGTGTTATGATTCATAGCCATTCAATGTACTTGGTAAACTTGTGGTCATGGTCAGTGGCTTATACCAACTTTGTCAAGGCATTACGCACAATAGTCATACCAAGCCACCGGTTTTTCACCTTGTTTATACCTGCAAGGTCATGAATATTAGAAGTGCGCTGTGCTTGGGCACTCTGACCGTGTCTGACTCGTGTTACACTTCATAGAAGTTAAAGTCGCTTGGTAAGCTATGTGGTCATGGTCAGTGGCACATGCCATCTTTTTCAAGGCATTGCGCTCAATAGCCACACCGAGCCACCAGTACTCTGTCTTGTTTGCACCCGCACGATCATGCCTAGTACATCTATACTGTGATTGGACACTCTGACCGTGGCTGACTTGTGTTATGATCAGTAGAATTAAAAGTCACTTGGATATATTTGTGGTCATGGTCAGTGGCACATGCCAACTTTGTCAAGGTATTGCGCAGAATAGTCACACCGAGCCACCAGTATTCTACCTTGATTGTACCTCCAAGGTCATGCCCAGTATATTTGCACTATGATTGGATACTCTGACCGTGGGTGACTCGTGCTAAGATACATAGCCGTTTAAGGTACTTGGTAGACTTTGTGGTCATGGTCAGTGGCACATGCCAACTTTGTCAAGGCATTGTGCACAGTAGCCGTGCCAAGCGACTGGTTTGTTACCTTGTTTATACCTACAAGGTCATGCCTAGTACATCTGAACTCTGATTGGGAACTCTGAATATGGCTGACTTGTGTTACGATTCGTATACGTTAAAGTCAATTGGTAAACATTGTGGTCATGGTCAGTGGAACATGCCAACTTTTTCAAGGCATTGCGCACAATAGCCACACCGAGCCACCAGTACCTGCAATATCATGCCTAGTACATCTGCACTGTGATTGGACAATCAGATCGTGCCTGACTCGTGCCATGATTCATAGCCGTTTAAGGTAATTGGTAAACTTTGTGGTCATGGTCAGTGGCACATGCGAACATTGTCAAGGCATTGCGCATAATAGCCGTGTCAAGCCACCGGTTTTTTACCTTGTTTATACCTGTAAGATCATGCATAATAGATGTGCACTGTGATTGGGCACTCTGACCGTGGCTGACTCGTGTTACGATTCGTAGAAGTTAAAGTCACATGGTAAACTTTGTGGTCATGGTCAGTGGCACATGCCAATTTTGTCAATGCATTGCACACAATAGCAACGCCGAGCCAGCAGTATTATACCTTGATTATACCTGCAAGGTCATGCCTAGTATATCTGCACTGTGATTGGAAACTCCGAGCGTGGCTGACTCGTGTCATTATTCATAGCCGTTTAAGGTACTTGGTAAGCTTTGTGGTCATGGTCAGTGGAACATGCCAACTTTGTCAAGGCATTGCATACAATAGCCGTGCCAAGCCACCAGTTTTATACCTTGTTTATACCTGCAACGTCATGCATATTAGATGTGCAATGTCATTGGGCACTTTGACTCTGGCTGACTCGTGTTACAATTCGTAGAAGTTAAAGTGACTTGGTAAACTTTGTGGTCATGGTCAGTGGCACATGCCACCTTTATCAAGGCATTGCGCACAATAGCCACACTGAGCCACCACTATTCTACCTTGTTTGCACTTGCAAGATCATGCCTAGTACATATGCACTGTGATTGGACACTCTGCCCGTGGCTGACTTGTGTTAAGATTCATAGCCGTTTTAGGTACTTGTTAGACTTTGTGGTAATGGTCAGTGGCACATGCCAACTTTGTCAAGGCATTGCGCACAGTAGCCAGGCCAAGCCACCAGTTTTTGACCTTGTTTATACCTGCAACGTCATGCCTAGTACATGTGAACCGTGTTTGGCCACTCTGACTGTTTCTGACTCGTGTTACAATTCATATAAGTTAAAGTCACTTGGTAAACATTGTGGTCATGGTCAGTGGCACATGCAAACTTTGTCAAGGCATTGCGCACAATAGCCACACCGAGCCACCAGTATTCTACCTTGTTTAAACCTGTAAGATCATGCATAGTACATCTGCACTGTGATTGGACACTCTGACCGTGGCTGACTCGTGTTATGATCAATAAAGTAAATGTCACTTGGATACATTTGTGGTCATGGTCAGTTCACATGCCATCTTTGTCAAGGCATTGAGCACAATAGCCACGCCGAGCCACTGATATTCTACCTTGTTTATACCTGCAAGGTCATGCCCAGTATATCTGCACTATGATTGGACACTCCGACCGTGGCTGACTCGTGTTATGATTCATAGCCGTTTAGGGTACTTGGTAAACTTTGTGGTTATGGTCAGTGGCACATGCCAACTTTTTCAAGGCATTGCATACGATAGCCGTGCAAAGCCACCAGATTTTTAACTTGTCTGTACCTGCAAGGTCATGCATATTAGATGTGCAATGTCATTGGGGACTCTGACTGTGGCAGACTCGTGTTACAATTCGTATAAGTTAAAGTCACTTGGTAAACTATGTGGTCATGGTCAGTGGCACATGCCAACATTGTCAAGGTAATGCGCACAATAGCCACAATGAGCCACCAGTATTCTACCTTGTTTGCACCTGCAAGATCATGCCTAGTACATGTGCACTGTGATTGGACACTCTGACAGTGGCTGACTTGTGTTATGATCAGTAGAAGTAAAAGTGACTTGGATACATTGGTGGTCGTGGTCAGTGACACATGCCAGCTTTGTCAATGCATTGCGCACAATAGTCACACCGAGATACCAGTTTTATACCTTGTTTGTATCTGCAAGGTCATGCCCAGTATATCTGCACTGTGATTGGAAACTCTGACCGTGGCTGACTCGTGTTAAGATTCATAGCGGATTAAGGTACTTGGTAAACTTTGTGGTCATGGTGAGTGGAACATGCCAACTTTGTCAAGGCATTGCGCACAGTAGCCGTGCCAAGCCACCGGTTCGTTACCTTTTTTATACCTACAAGGTCATGCCTAGTACATCTGAACTGTGATTGGGCACTCTGAATATGCCTGACTTGTGTTACAACTCGTATAAGTTAAAGTCACTTGGTAAACATTGTGGTCATGGTCAGTGGCACATGCCAACTTTGTCAAGGCATTGCGCACAAAAGCCACACTGAGCCACCAGTATTATAGATTGTTTGCACCTACAAGATCATGCCTAGTACATCTGCACTGTGATTGGACACTCTGATCATGGCTGACTCGTGTTATGATTCATAGCCGTTTAAGGTACTTGGTAAACTTTGTGGTCATGGTCATTGGCACATGCGAACATTGTCAAGGCATTGTGCACAATATCCGTGCCAAGCCACCAGTTTTTTACCTTGTTTATACCTGCAACTTCATACATATTAGATGTGCAATGTCATTGGGCAACCTGACTGTGGCTAACTCGTGTTACGATTCGTAGAAGTTAAAGTCACATGGTAAACTTTGTGGTCATGGTGAGAGGCACATGCCAATTTTTTCAAGGCATTGCACACAATAGCCACGCCAAGCCACCAGTATTATACCTTGTTTATACCTGCAAGGTCATGCCTAGTATATTTGCACTGTGATAAGATACTCTGAGCGTGGCTGACTCGTGTTATGATTCATAGCGGTTTAAGGTACTTGGTAAACTTTGTGGTCATGGTCAGTGGAACCTGCCAACTTTGTCAAGGCATTGCATACAATAGCCGTGACAAGCCACCGGTTTTTTACCTTGTTTATACCTGCAATGTCATACATATTAGATGTGCAATGTCAGTGGGCACTCTGACTGTGGCTGACTCGTGTTACAATTTGTAGAGGTTAAAGTCGCTTGGTATACTATGTGGTCATGGTCAGTGGCACATGCCAACATCGTCAAGGCATTGCGCACAATAGCCACACCGAGCCACCAGTATTCTTCACTGTTTGCACCTTCAAGATCATGCCTAGTACATATGCACTGTGATTGGACACTCTGACCGTGGCTGACTCATGTTAATATTCATAGCCGTTTAAGGTACTTGGTAAACCTTGTGGTCATGGTCAGTGGCACATACCAACTTTGTCAAGGCATTGCGTACAAAAGCCGTGCCAAGCCACCGGTTTTTTTTGCTTGTTTATACCTGCAAGGTCATGCCTAGTACAACTGAATTGTGATTTGGCACTCTGTCCGTGGCTGACTCGTGTTATGAACAATAGAAGTAAAAGTCACATGGTAAACTTTGTGGCCATGGTGAGTGGCCCATGCCACCTTTGTCAAGGCATTGCGCACAATAGCCACACCGAGCCACCAGTATTCTACCTTGTGTGTACCTGCAAAGTCATGCCCAGTATATGTGCACTGTGATTGGACACTCTTACCGTGGCTGACTCGTGTTATGATTCATAGCCGTTTAAGGTACTTGGTAAACTTTGTGATCATGGTCAGTGGCTCATGCCAACATTGTCAAGACATTGCGCACAATATCCACACCAAGTCACCAGTATTCTACCTTGTTTTTACCTGAAAGATCATACCTTGTACATCTGCATTGTGATTGGACACTCTGACCATGGCTGACTCGTGTTATGATGAATAGAAGTAAAAGTAACTTGGATACATTTGTGGTCATGGTCAGTGGCACATGCTAACTTTGTCAGGGCATTACACACAATAGCCACACCGAGCCACCATTTTTCTACCTTTTTTATTTTTGTAAGGTCATGCCCAGTATATATGCATTGTGATTGGACACTCTGACCGTGGCTGACTCGTGTTATGATTCATAGCCGTTTAAGGTTATTGGTAAACTAAGTGGTCATGGTCAGTGGCATATGCCATTTTTGTCAAGGTATTGCGCACAATAGTCGCACCAGGCCACCAGTTTTTTACCTTTTTTATACCTGCAAGGTCATGCCTAGTACATCTTAACTGTGATTGGGCACTCAGACTGTGGCTTACTCGTGTTACGATTTGTAGAAGTGAAAGTCACTTGGTAAACTCTGTGGTCATGGTCAGTGGCACATGCCAACTTTGTCAAGGCATTGCACACAATAGCCGTCCCAAGACACCGGTGTTTTACCCTATTTATACCTGTAAGGTCATGCATATTATATGTGCAGTGTGATTGCGTACTCTAACCATGGCTGACTCGTGTTATGATTCGTATAATTTAAAGTCACTTGGTCATCTTTGTGGTCATGGTCAGTGGCAGATGCCAACTTTGTCAAGGCATTGCGCACAATAGCCACACCGAGCCCCCGGTATTCTACCTTGCTTGCACCTGCAAGATCATGCATAGCACATCTACACTGTGATTGGACACTCTGAGCGTGGCTGACTTGTGTTATGATCAATAGAAGTTAAAGTCACTTGGATTCTTTTGTTGTCATGGTCAGTGGCACATTCCAACGTTTTCAAGGCATTGCGCACCATAGCCACACTGAGCCACCAGTATTCTACATTGTTTGTACCTGCAAGGTCATACCTAGTACATTTGCACTGTGATTTGACACTCTGACCGTGGCTGCCTCGTGTTATGATCAATAGAAGTAAAAGTCACTTGGATATATTCGTGGTCATGGTCAGTTGCACGTGCCAACTTAGTCAAGGCATTGCGCAATAAAGCAACCCGAGCCACCAGTATTCTACCTCGTTTATACCTACAAGGTCATGCCCAGTATATATGCACTATGATTTGTCACTCTGACCGTGGCTGACTCGTGTTATGATTCATAGCCGTTTAATGTACTTGGTAAACATTGTGGTCATAGTCAGTCGCACATGCCAACTTTGTCAAGGCATTGCGCACAATAGCCGTGCCAAGCCACCAGTCTATTATGTTGTTTATACCTGCAAGGTCATGCATACTAGAAGTACGTTGTGATTGGGCACTCTGCCCGTGGCTGGCTCGTGTTACGATTCGTAGACGTTAAAGTCACTTGGTAAACATTGTGGCTATGGTGAGTGGCACATGCCAACTTTATCAAGGCATTGCGCACACCGAGCCACCAATATTCTACCTTGTTTGCACCTGCAAGATCATGTATAGTACATCTGCACTTTGATTGGACACTCTACATGTGGCTGACTCGTGTTATGATCAACAGAAGTAAATGTCACTTGGATACATTTGTGGTCATAGTCAGTGGCACATGCCAACTTTGTCAAGGCATTGCGCACAATAGCCACACCAAGCCACCAGTATTCTCATTTTTGTGTACCTTCAAGGTCATGTCCAGTATATCTGCACTATGATTGGACACTCTGACCGTGGCTGACTCGTGTTATGATGTATAGTCGTTTAAGGTACATGGTAAAATTTGGGGTCATGGTCTGTGGCACATGCCAACTTTGTCAAGGTAATACGCAAAATAGCCGTGCCAAGCCACCGGTTTTTTACCTTGTCTATACCTGTAAGGTAATACCTAATACATCTGAACTGTGATTGGGCACTCTGACTCTGGCTGACTCGTGTTACTATTCGTAGAAGTCAATGTCACTTGGTAAACTTTGTGGTCATGGTCAGTGGTACATGCCAACTTTGTCAAGGCATTCCGAACTATAGCCACACCGAGTCACCAGTATTCTACATTGTTTGCACCTGCAAGATCATGCCTAGTACATATGCACTGTGATTGGACACTCTGACCATGGCTGACTCGTGTTATGATCAATAGAAGTAAAAGTTACTTGGATATATTTGTGGTCATGGTCAGTGGCACATGTCAACTTTGTCAGGGCATTATACGCAATAGCCACACCGAGCCACCAGTTTTCTACCCTTTTTATACCTGTAAGGTCGTGCCCTGTATATATGCACTATGATTGGACCATCTGACCGTGGCTCACTCGTGTTATGATTCATAGCCGTTTAAGGTGATTGGTATACTTTGTGGTCATGATCAGTGGCACATGCCAGCTTTGTAAAGGCATTGCGCACAATAGCCGTGCCAAGCCACCGGGTTTTTACCTTGTTTATACCTGCAAGGTCATGCCTAGTACATCTAAACTGTGATTGGACACTCTGACTGTGGCTGACTCATGTTACGATTCGTAGAAGTTAAAGTCACTTGGTAAACTTTGTGGTCATGGTCAGTGACACATGCCAACTTTGTTTAGGCATTGCGCACAACAGCCGTCCCAAGACACCGGTTTTTTACCCTGTTCATACCTGCAAGGTCATGCATATTAGATGTGCACTGTGATTGGGTACTCTGACCGTGGCTGACTCGTGTTATGATTCATAGAATTTAAAGTCACTTGGTAATCTTTGTGGTCATGGTCAGTGGCACATGCCAATTTTGTCAAGGCATTGCGCACAATAGCCACACCGAGCCACCGGTATTCTACCTTGTTTGCACCTGCAAGATCGTACCTCGTACATCTGCACTGTGATTGGACACTCTGACTGTGGCTGACTCATGTTACGATTCGTAGAAGTTAAAGTCACTTGGTAAACTTTGTGGTCATGGTCAGTGGCACATGCCAATTTTGTCAAGGCATTGCGCACAATAGCCACACCGAGCCACCGGTATTCTACCTTGTTTGCACCTGCAAGATCGTACCTAGTACATCTGCACTGTGATTGGACACTCTGACTGTGGCTGACTTGTGTTATGATTAATAGAAGTAAAAGTCACTTGGATACATTTGTGGTCATGGTCAGTGGCACATGCCAACTTTGTCAAGGCATTGCGCACAATAGCCACACCGAGCCACTAGTATTCTGCCTTGTTTATACCTGCAAGGGCATTCCCAGTATACCTGCACTGTGATTGGACACTCTGACCGTGGCTGACTCGTGTTATGATTCGTGGCCGTTTAAGGTAATTGGTAAACTTTGTGGTCATGGTGAGTGGCACATGCCAACTTTGTCAAGGAATTGCGCACAATAGCCGTGCCAAGCCACCGGTTTTTTACCTTGTTTATACCTGCAAGGTCATGCGTACTACATCTGAACCGTGACTGGGGACTCTGACCATGGCTGACTCGTGTTACGTTTCATAGAAGTTAAAGTCACTTGGTAAGCTTTGTGGTCATGGTCAGTGGCACATGACAACTTTGTCAAGGCATTGCGCACAATAGCCACACCGAGACACCAGTATTCTACCTTGTTGTTCCTGCAAGATCATGCCTAATACATTTGCACTGTGATTGGACACTCTGATCGTGGCTGACTCGTGTTATGATCAATAGAAGTAGAAGTCACTTGGATATATTCGTGGTCATGGTCAGTGGCACGTGCCAACTTTGTCAAGGCATTGTGCAAAATAGCCACACCGAGCCACCAGTATTCTACCTTGTTTATACTTGCAAGGTCATGCCCAGTATATATGCAATGTGATTGGAAACTCAGACCGTGGCTGACTCGTGTTATGATTCATAGCCGTTTCAGGTACCTGGTAAACTTTGTGGTCATGGTCAGTGGCACATGCCAACTCTGTCAAGGCACTACGCACAAAATTTGTACCAAGCCACCGGTTTTCTACCTTGTTTATACCCAATAGGTCACGCATATTAGATGTGCACTGTGATTGGGCACTGTTGACCATGGCTGACTCGTGTTACGAGTCGTAGAAGATAATGTCACTTGGTAAACTTTGTGGTCATGGTCAGTGGCAAATGCCAACTTTGTTAAGGCATTGCGCACAATAGCCACACCGAGCCACCATTATTCTACCTTTGTTTGTACCTGCAAGATCATGCCTAGTACAGCTCCACTGTGATTGGACACTCTGACAGTGGCTGACTCGTGTTATGATCAATAGAAGTAAAAGTCACTTGGATACATTTGTGGTCATGGTCAGTGGCACATGCCAACTTTGTCAAGGTATTGCGCACAATAGCCACATCGAGCCACCAGTATTCTACCTTGTTCATACTTGCAAAGTCATGTCCAGTATATCTGCACTGTGATCGGACACTCTGACCGTGGCTGACTGGTGTTATGATTCATAGCCGTTTAAGGTACTTGGTAAACGCTGTGGTCATGGTCAGTGGCACATGCAAACTTTGTCAATGCAGTGCGCACAATAGCCGTGCCAAGCCACCGGGTTTTTACCTTGTTTATACCGGCAAAGTCATGCATATTAGATGTGCATTGTGCTTGGGCACTCTGATCGTGGCTGCCGCGTGTTACGATCCGTAGAAGTTAAAGGCACTTGGTACACTTTGTGGTCATGGTCAGTGGCACATGCCAACTTTGTCAAGGTATTGCGCACAATAGCCACATCGAGCCACCAGTATTCTACCTTGTTCATACTTGCAAAGTCATGTCCAGTATATCTGCACTGTGATCGGACACTCTGACCGTGGCTGACTGGTGTTATGATTCATAGCCGTTTAAGGTACTTGGTAAACGCTGTGGTCATGGTCAGTGGCACATGCAAACTTTGTCAATGCAGTGCGCACAATAGCCGTGCCAAGCCACCGGGTTTTTACCTTGTTTATACCTGCAAAGTCATGCATATTAGATGTGCATTGTGCTTGGGCACTCTGATCGTGGCTGCCGCGTGTTACGATCCGTAGAAGTTAAAGTCACTTGGTACACTTTGTGGTCATGGTCAGTGGCACATGCCAACTTTGTCAAGGCATTTCGCACAATAGCCCCACCGAGCCTTCAGTATTCTACCTTGTTTGTACGTGCAAGATCATGCCTAGTACATCTGCACTACGATTGGACACTCTGACCGTAGCTGACTCGTGTTATGATGAATAGAAGTAAAAGTCACTTGGATACATTTGTGGTCATGGTCGGTGACACATGCCAACTTTGTCAAGGCATTGCACGCAATAGCTGTCAGAAATATGATTCCGACAAGGTCCTTCTCATATATCCCTTGGATAATCCGAGCTCTCGTTATCGGCTCAGGTTCCGCACCAAACCTCCTCGGCAATGGCTGGTCGGTCTTGACGGTTCCACCAGAGTCAATCCGCCCCTAATAAGCGACCACGTCGCCACGCGTGCGGCTAGCGAAAAGAAGCCGTTTATACCCATCTTATCCTGTTCTGCTGTATAAAATGAGGATGTTTATTCCCTCCCTAGTTCAACCAGAACAGTTCTGCCCATCCTGTTCCTTTTGGTTCCGCGGCTTCGCCGCCGTGTCTTCGCTCTGCTCGTACTTCGCATTTCTTGCCTTTGCCAGCCTTTCACAACTCTCAACTCTTTGGTCCGTCACTCTCGCTCCTTCACTCGATCCTCAATCAGTCATCACTCGCCTTTCGTCCGAGCTCTCTCTCTCTCAACATCCGGTCTGCCTCCTCTCCTTGTGACCCTCGGCCTCTATCAAGCTCTGCGACTAACTCCTCGGGACCGCTCTCGCTTACGTCTCTTTGGTGCCAGACTTGTGGTTGTTCCGATGCCTCTGCTTGCTTCTGCTACTGCCGATCCGTGCCTACATTCTTTTGACATGGTATCAGAGTATCAGGCAACATCACCTGGTGCCTCGTGACCGAGTCATCGCTTCGCCGCCACCATTGCGTCCCTTCTCGAGTTTGCATTCCTCCACCGCCGTCACCGCCACTTTGCGCCTCTCCGCTTCATCAGTAGCTGATATCAACAGCACTGTTTGAAGCGCTCTTCGCATTGAAGCAACACCTCGTCATTCTAAGGAAGCCCTGCACCCATTCTGCGCCCGTGACAAACAATTGGTGACTTGTCGTGAAACAACTGCTGCAAGCAGCTCCAAAGCCGCCGCCTTCTGTCAACTTCATGGAAGCTTCCTGCCGCTCGTTACCTACTTCTCCTCATCCCGTCAACCTCGCAAGCACCTCCGCCCTTCTCCTTTTCCTTCATCGGCCTCATGTGTGCCATGTACTCCATTGACATCAGCCTTTTTGCACTCGTTGTGCCGTACCGCATCCTCGCACCGCCTTCTCGTAGCGTCAGCATCAGCAGTGCAACGCCCTCCGTCAGGACATCGGACACCTTTAGTCTTCCTGCTCCCATTGCGAGCCAACTAGTAAACAAGTCGTCGCTCTCCTGACACCAGCAGACTGGAATCTCTGCTCGCCGCATGACTCCCTCTGCTGCAACCAACTTCCTCTATCTGTCATGATATCAGACACCGCCAGTCTTCCTGCCCGCCGAGAACCAAATGGGGAACAAGCCGTCACTGTCCTGAAAGCAGATGTGGAGGTTTTCTTGCTCTTCCTCTCTGCCGCGCCATCTCTCATATTGTCGTCCTCTGTTTTTCTCTCTTCCCCCTTTCTCCTTGAGCATTGTCAATCAATCTTCATCCTCGTCTGCTACTCTCAGTCCTCCTCATCATCATCACTTCAGCCTTCTTCCTTACCTCAGCCTCATCTGCCTTCCTTGCGTCGCTCTTTGCCTGCCTCTTCAGCTTCATCAACAGCTCGTCTCGCCTCATCCCCTTTTGGCCCCTCCCAGGTTCCTTGTCAGCAGCATTGTCCGCACCGCCTTTTTCATCAGCCTTCTTCTACGCACGTGGTTCTGCCCCTGCACCCACTCAGCCCTCAGCTACCTCTGATCTCGCTTCAGTGTCGTCCGCTCGGCACAAGGATCCGCCCGGTCGCATCGCCCGCTTCGCGACGACCTGCGCCCACGCCGATATCTTCCGCAGCGCACGTGGTTCTGTCCTTGCGTCCAATCCTCTTTCATCAGCTTCCGCTTGATCATCATCCGCATCTGTGGCCAGCACAAGGACCTGCACGAGCTCGCTGCCCGCTTCACAGCAGCCTTTACCCATGCGGCAGCAGATTTATTGCGGCGCGTTTGCACCTACCTTCCCCTTGCCGCATTCTACCACCTATATTTCAGCAGCGTACGTGGTTTCGCCCATGCGCCCACTCATTCATCAGTCATCTCCGCTTCCTCCCGATTGCTCCAGTCTCATCATTTGCTCGGCATACGGACCCGCCCGGTCGCAACGCAAGCCTCGCGTTGACTTGCGTCCATGCTGCAATATCCTTAGCACACGCGGTTCCACCCCTGCGCTCACTCCAACAAGCATCCTCCTCCTCTACAGCATCCTCCTACTCTCCCGCATCCTCCTTCTGAGTATCCTCTCTCATCTCCTCTACTCGGTAAACCAATCTGCCTAGTCGCACTCGTCAATGCCCTGCACTCACGCCAAACCTTCTGCAGCACTTCTCTTCCACCCTCTCTCTCCCTTCTTCTGCAACCCCAGCTCCATCTTCTGCAGGGTGAACCTTCTGTGCTACGCTAGTGAGCAGACACCAACAACTGCCACGCACCCACAACGACAAATTAATATGGCAGCACAAGCCCTCGACTAGACACATACTCTGATTCTTGATCAGTTGGGATAAAACATACACGACTGGTATGGTGGCATACAAATAAAGACAACGCACTATTCTCTCCGTGGGTATCAGCTCTCCCTCTTTCTGGAAGGAGTGTATGACAACCCCGGGTGTCCTCCAAGGGCTTACATGACAACCTTACAGGACATAAAAAGGTGCCTTCGTGACACCACCCGTACTGTCTACCACAGGATCATCGACGAAGTGTCACCTGTCGCAGCAATGTGGCACACCCTTGTGGCANTTCTTGATCAGTTGGGATAAAACATACACGACTGGTATGGTGGCATACAAATAAAGACAACGCACTATTCTCTCCGTGGGTATCAGCTCTCCCTCTTTCTGGAAGGAGTGTATGACAACCCCGGGTGTCCTCCAAGGGCTTACATGACAACCTTACAGGACATAAAAAGGTGCCTTCGTGACACCACCCGTACTGTCTACCACAGGATCATCGACGAAGTGTCACCTGTCGCAGCAATGTGGCACACCCTTGTGGCAGCAGCGTGGAACCCGAATCTTTGTAACGTGGTCATCCTCTCCATCCATCCAGTGGTTAATCCCCCCATCAGACAGGAACAATTGGACACTGAGGCCCTATAGGCACTCAGGGATTATGCCTTGTCGGACTCAGGGGGGCTGTCAGAAATATGACTCCGACAAGGTCCTTCTCATTCATCCCTCGGATAATCCGAGCTCTCGTTACCGGTTCAGGTCCCGCACCGAACCTCCTCGGCAACGGCTGGTCGGTCTTGACCGTTCCACAAGAGTCAAGTAACAACCACGACGCCATGCGTGCGGCTAGCAAAAAGAAGCCGTTAATACCCGGTTTATCCTGTTGTGCTGTATACAAGAAGGATGTTTTTTCCCTCCATAGTTCAACCAGAACAGCTATGCCCATCCTGTTCCCTTTGGTTCCGCGGCTTTGCCGCCGTGTCTTTGCTGTGCTCGCACTTCGCATTTCTTGCCTTCGCCAGCCTCTCACAGCTCTCAACTCTTTGGTCCGTCACTCTCCCTCCTTCGCTCAGTCCTCAACCAGTTATCACTCGTCTTTTGTCTGAGCTCTCTCTCTCTCTCAACATCCGGTCTCCCTCGTCCCCTCTTGAACCTCAGCCTCTATCAAGCTCTGCGAATAACTCCTCGGGACCGCTCTTGCTTACGTCACTTTGGTACCGGACTCGTGGTTGTTCCGATGCCTCTGCTTGCTTCTGCTACTGCTGCTCTCGGACCTGCATTCTTCTGACAATAGCCACAACGAGCCACCAGTATTCTACCTTGTTTATACCAGTAAGGTCATGCCTAGTATATATGCACTGTGCTTGGACACTCTGACCGTGGCTGACTCGTGTTATGCTTCATAGACGTTTATGGTACTTGGTAAAAGTTGTGGTCATGGTAAGTGGCACATGCCAGTTTTGTCAAGGCATTGCGCACAATAGCCGTACCAAGCCACCGGTTTTTTACCTTGTCTATACCTGGAGGTCATGCCTAGTACATCTGAACTGTGAATGGGCACTCTGACTCTGGCTGACTCGTGTTACGATTCATAAAAGTTAAAGTCACTTGGTAAAATTTGTGGTCATGGTCAGTGGCACATGCCAACTTTGTTAAGGCATTGCGCACATTCGCACACCAAGCCACCAGTATTGTACCTTGCTTGAACCTGCAAGATCATGCCTAGTACATCTGCACTGTGATTGGATACTCTGACCGTAGCTGACTCGTGTTATGGTCAATAGAAGTAAAAGTCACCTGGATACATTTGTGGTCATGGTCAGTGGCACATGCCAACTTTGTCAAGGCATTGGCACAGTAGCCACACCGAGCCACCAGTATTCTACCTTGTTTATATCTGCAAGGTCATGCCCAGTATATCGGCACTGTGAATGGACAATCTGAACGTGGCTGACTCGTGTTATGATTCATAGCCGTTCAAGGTACTTTGTAAACTTTGTGGTCATGGTTAGTGGCACATGCCAACTTTGTCAAGGCATTGCGCACAATAGCCGTGCCAAGACACCGGCTTTTTACCCTGTTTATACCTGAAAGGTCATGCATATTAGATGTGCACTGTGATTGGGTAGTCTGACCGTGGCTGACTTGTGTTATGATTCGTAGAAGTTAAAGTCACTTGGTAAACATTGTGGTCATGGTCAGTGGCACATGCCAACCTTGTCAAGGCATTGCGCACAATAGCCACACCGAGCCACTACTATTCTACCTTGTTTGCACCTGCAATATCATGCCTAGTACATCTGCACTGTGATTGGACACTCTCACCATGGCTGACTCGTGTTATGATTCATAGCCGTTTAAGGTACTTAATAAACTTTGTGGTCATGGTCACTGGCACATGCCAACTTTATCAAGGCTTTGCGCACAATAGCCACACCGAGCCACCAGTGTTATACCTTGTTTGTACCTGCAAGATCATGCCTAGTACATCTGAACTGTCATTGGACACTATGACCGTGGCTGACTCGTGTTATGATCAATAGAAGTAAACGTCACTTTGATACATTCGTGGTCATGGTTAGTGGCACATGCCAACTTTGTTAAGGCATTGCGCACAATAGCCACACCGAACCACCAGTATTCTACCTTGTTTGTACCTACAAGATCATGCCTAGTACATCTGCACTGTGACTGGACACTCTGACCGTGGCTGACTCGTGTTATGATTCATAGCCGTTTAAGGTACTTGGTAAACTTTGTGGTCATGGTCAGTGGCACATGCCAACTTTGTCAAGGCATTCCGCACAATAGCCACACTGAGCCACCAGTATTCTACCTTGTTTGTACCTGCAAGATCATGCCTAGTACATCTGCACTGTCATTGGACACTCTGACCGTGGCTGACTCGTGTTATGATCAATAGAAGTAAAAGTCACTTGGATACATTTGTGGTCATGGTCAGCGGCACATGCCAGCTTTGTCAAGGCATTGCGCACAATAGCCACACCGAGCAAGTAGTATTCTACCTTTTTTATACCTGCAAGGTCATGCCTAATATATCTGCACTGTAATTGGACACTCTGATTGTGGCTGACTCGTGTTATAATTCATAGCCGTTTAAGCTACTTGGTAAACTTTGTGGTCATGTTCAGTGGCACATGCCAACCTTGTCAAGGCATAGCATACAATAACCGTGCCAAGCCACCGGTTTTTAACCTTTTTTATACCTACAACGTCATGCATATTAGATGTGCAATGTCATTGGGCACTCTGACCGTGGCTGACTCGTGTTACAATTTGTAGAAGTGAAAGTCACTTGGTAAACTATGTGGTCATGGTCAGTGACACATGCCAACTTTGTCAAGGCATTGCGCACAATAGCCACACCAAGCCACCAGTATTCTACCTTGTTTGCACCTGAAATATCATGCCTAGTACATCTGCACTGTGATTGGACACTCTGACCGTGGCTGACTTGTGTTATGATCAGTAGAAGTAAAAGTCACTTGGATCTATTTGTGGTCATGGTCAGTGGCATCTGCCAACGTAGTCAAGGCATTGCGCACAATAGTCACACTGAGACACCAGTATTGTACCTTGTTTGTACGGGAAAGGTTATGCCCAGTGTATCTGCAGTGTGATTGCACACTCTGACTGTGGCTGACTCGTGTTAAGATTCATAGCCGTTTAAGGTACATGGTAGACTTTGTCGTCATGGTCAGTGGCACATGCCAACCTGATCAATGCATTGCGCACAGTCGCCGTGCCAAGCCACTGGTATTTGACCTTGTTTATACCTGCAAGGTCATGTCTAGTACATCTGAACTGTGATTGGGTACTCTGACTACGGCTGACTCGTGTTACGATTCGTATACGTTAAAGTCACTTGGTAAACCTTATGGTCATGGTCACTGGCACATGCGCACAGTAGCCACATTGAGCCACAAGTATTCTACCTTGTTTGTACCTCCAAGACCATGCATAGTACATATGCACTGTGATTGGACACTCTGACCGTTGCTGACTCGTGTTATGATTCATAGCCGTTTAAGGTACTTGGTAAACTATGTGGTCATGGTCAGTGGCACATGCGAACTTTGTCAAGGCATTGCGCAAAATAGCCACACCGAGCCACCAGTATTCTACCTTGTTTGCACCTGCAAGATCATGCCTAGTACATCTGCACTGTGATTGGACACTCCGACAGTGGCTGACTTGTGTTATGATCAGTTGAAGTAAAAGTCACTTGGATACATTTGTGGTCATGGTCAGTGGTACAAGCCAACTTTGTCAAGGCATTGCGCACAACAGTCACACCAAGCCACCAGTATTCTACCTTGTTTGTATCTGCAAGGTCATGCCCGGTATATCTATACTGTGATTGGACATTCTGACCGTTGCTGACTCGTGTTAAGATTCATAGCCCGTTAAGGTACTTGGTAAACTTTGTGGTCGTGGTCAGCGGCACATGCCAACGTTGTCAAGGCATTGCACAAAATAGCCACGTCGAGCCACCAGTATTCTACCTTGTTTTAACCTGCAAGATCATGCCTAGTACATCTGCACTGTGATTATACACTCTGACCGTGGCTGACTTGTGTTATTATCAATAGAAATAAAAGTCACTCGGATACATTTGTGGTCATGGTCAGTGGCATAGTCCAACTTTGTTTTGGCATTGCGCACAATAGTCAGACCGAGCCACCAATATTCTACCTTGTTTGCACTTGCAAGATTATGCCTAGTACATCTGCACTGTGATTGGACACTCTGGCCGTGGCGTTTCGTGTTATGAACAATATAAGTAAAAGTCACTTGGAAACATTTGTGGTCATGGTCAAGGGCACATGCCAACTTTTTCAAGGCATTGCACACAATAGCCAAACCGAGCCACCAGTATCATACCTTGATTATATCTGCAAGGTCATGCCCAGTACATCTGCACTGTGATTGGACACTCTGACCGTGGCTGACTCGTGTTATGATTCATAGTCGTTTAAGGTACTTGGTAAACTTTGTGGTCATGGTCAGTGGCACATGCCAAATTTGTCAAGGCATTGCGCACAATAGCCGTGCCAAGCTACCGGTTTTTTACCTTGTGTATACCTGAAAGGTCATGCATTTTAGATGTGTACTGTAATTAGGCACTCTGACCATGGCTGACTCGTGTTACCATTCGTATAAGTTAAAGTCACTTGGTAAATGTTGTGGCCATGGTCAGTGGCACATGCCGCCTTTGTCTAGGCATTGCGCACAATAACCACAACTAGCCACCAGTATTCTACCTTGTTTGTACGTGCAAGATCATGTCTAGTACATCTGCACTGTGATTGGACACCCAGACCGTGGCCGACTCGTGTTATGATCAATAGAAGTAAAAGTCAATTGGATACATTTGTGGTCATGGTCAGTGGAACATGCCAACTTTATCAAGGCATTGCGCACAATAGCCGTGCCAAGCCACCGGTCTTTTTCCTTGTTTATACATGCAAGGTCATGCATATTAGATGGGCACTGCGATTGGGCACTCTGAACGTGGCTGACTCGGGTTATGATCAATAGTAGTAAATGTCACTTGGATATATTTGTGGTCATGGTCAGTGGCACATGCCAACTTTGTCAAGGCATTGCGCACAATAGCCACACCAAGCCACCAGTATTCTTCCTTGTTTGTACCTGCAAGATCATGCCCAGTACATCTGCACTATGATTGGAAACTCTAACCGTGGCTGACTCGTGTTATGGCCAATAGAAGTAAAAGTCACTTGGAAACATTTGTGGTCATGGTCTGTGGCACATGCCAACTTTGTCAAGGCATTGCGCACAATAGCCACACTGAGCCACCAGTATTATACCTTGTTTATACCTGCAAGTTCATGCCCAGTATATCTGTACTGTGATTGGACATTCTGACCGTAGCTGACTTGTGTTATGATCAATAGAAGTAAAAGTCACTTGGATACATTTGTGGTCATGGTCAGTGGCACATGCCAAGTTTGTCAAGGCATTGCGCACAAAAGCCACAACGAGCCATCAGTAGTCGACCTTGTTTGTACCTGTAAGTTCATGCCCAATATATCTGTACTGTGATTGGACATTCTGACCGTAGCTGACTTGTGTTATGATCAATAGAAGTAAAAGTCACTTGGATACATTTGTGGTCATGGTCAGTGGCACATGCCAAGTTTGTCAAGGCATTGCGCACAAAAGCCACAACGAGCCATCAGTATTCGACCTTGTTTGTACCTGTAAGATCATGCCTAAAACATCTGCACTGTGATTCGACACTCTGACCGTGGCTGACCCGTGTTATGATTCATAGCCTTTTAGGGTACTTGGTAAACTTTGTGGTCATGGTCTGTGGCACATGCCAACTTTGTCAAGGCATTGCGCACAATAGCCGTGCCAAGCCACAAGCTATTTACCTTGTTCATACCTGCAAGTTCATGCCTAGTACAACTGAACTGTGATTGGGCACTCTGCCAGGGGCTGACGCGTGTTACGATTCGTATAAGTTAATGTCACTTGGTAAACTTTGTGGTCATGGTCAGTGGCATATGCCAAGTTTGTCAAGGCATTGCGCACAATAGCCACACTGAGCCACCAGTATTCTACCTTGTTTGCACCTGCAAGATCATGCCTACTACATCTGCACTGTGATTGGGCACTCTGACCGTGCCTGACTTGAGTTATGATCAATAGAAGTAAAACTCACTTGGATACATTTGTGATCATGGTAAGTGGCACATGCCAAATTTGTCAAGGCATTGCGCACAATAGCCACAACAAGCCACCAATATTCTAGATTATACGTGCAAGTTCATGCCTAGTATATCTGCACTGAGATTGGACACTCCGACCATGGCTGACTTGTGTCATGATTCATAGCCGTTTAAGGTAATTGGTAAACTTTGTGGTCATGGCAGTGGCACATGCCAACATTGTCAAGGCATTGCACACAAAAGCCGTGCCAAGCAACAGGTTTCTTACCTTATTTATACCTTCAAGGTCATGCATTTTAGATGTGCACTGTGATTGGGCACTCTGACCATGGCTGACTCGTGTTAGGATTCGTAGAAGTTAAAGTCACTTGGTAAATTTGTAATCATGGTCAGTGGCACATGCCAACTTTGTCAAGGCATTGCGCACAATAGCCACACCGAGCCACCAGTATTCTACCTTGTTTGCACCTGCAAGATCATGCCTAGTATATCTGCACTGTGATTGGTCACTCTGACCGTGGCTGAATCGTGTTATGATCAATAGAAGTAAAACTCACTTGGATACATTTGTGGTCATGGTCAGTGGCACATGCCAAAATTGTCAAGGCATTGCGCACAATAGCCACACCGAGCCACCAGTATTCTAGCTTATACGTACAAGGTCATGCCCATTATTTCTACACTGAGATTGGACACTCTGACCGTGGCTGACTCGTGTAATGATTCATAGCCGTTGAAGGTACTTGGTAAACTTTATGGTCATGGCAGTGGCACATGCCAACTTTGTCAAGGCATTGCACACAATAGCCGTGCCAAGCCACCGGTTTTAACTTGTTTATACCTGCAAGGTCATGCGTATTAGGTGTGCGCTGTGATTGGGCACTCTGACCGTGACTGATTCATGTTACGATTCGTAAATGTTAATGTCACTTGGTAAACTTTGTGGTCATGGTCAGTGGCACATGCCAACTTTGTCAAGGCATTGCGCACAATAGCCACACCGAGCCACCAGTATTCTGCCTTCTTTGAACCTGCAAGATCATGCCTACTATATGTGCACTATGATTGGACACTCTGACCGTGGCTGACTCCTGTTATGATCAATAGAAGCAAAAGTCACTTGGATACATTTGTGGTAATGGTCAGTGGCACATGCCAACTTTGTCAAGGCATTGCGCACAATAGCCAAACCGAGCCACCAGTATTCTACCTTGTTTGCACGTGCACGATCATGCCTAGTACATCTGCATTCTGATTGGACACTCTGACCGTGGCTGACTTGTGTAATGATCCAGAGAATTAAAAGTCACATGCATACATTTGGGGTCATGGTCAGTGGCACATGCCAACTTTGTCAAGGCATAGCGCAATAAAGCCACACCGAGCCACCAGTATTCTACCTTGTTTGAACCTACAAGATCATGCCTAGTACATCGGCACTGTGATTGGACACTCTGACTGTGGCTGATTGTGTTATGATTAAAAGAAGTAAAAGTGACTTGGATACATTTGTCGTCATGGTCAGTGGCGCATGCCAACGTTGTCAGGGCATTGCACACAATAGCCACACCGAGCCACCGGTTTTCTACCTTTCTAATACCTGTAAGGTCATGCCCAGTATATCTGCACTGTGATTTGGTTTTTTACCTTGTTTATAACTGCAAGGTCATGCCTAGTACATCTGAACTGTGTTTGGGCACTCTGACTGTGGCTGACTCGTGTTACGATTCGTAGAAGTTAAAGTCACTTGGTAATCTTTGTGGTCATGGTCAGTGGCACATGCTAACTTTGTCAAGGCATTGTGCACAAAAGCTGTGCCAAGCCACTAGTTTTTTACATTGTTTATACCTTCAAGGTCATGCCTAGTACATCTGAACTGTGATTGTACACTCTGACCGTGGCTGACTCGTGTTATGTTTCGTAGAAGCTAAAGTCACTTGGTAAGCTTTCTGGTCATGTTCAGTGGCACATGCCAACTTTGTCAAGGTATTGCGCAAAATAGCCACACTGAGCCACCAGTATTCCACCTTGTTTGTACCTGCAAGATCATGCCTAGTACATTTGCACTGTGATTGGACATTTGACCGAGGCTGACTCGTGAAATGATCAATAGAAGTAAAAGTCACTTGGATATATTCGTGGTCATGGTCAGTGGCACGTGCCAACTTTGTCAGGCATCGCGCAAAACAACCAACCGAGCCACTGGTATTCTACCTTGTTTATACCTGCAAGGTCATGCCCAGTACATATGCACTGTGATTGGACACTCTGACCGTGGCTGACTCGTGTTGTGATTCATAGCCGTTTAAGGTTTTTGGTAAACTTTCTGGTCATGGTCAGTGGCACATGCCAACTTTGTCAAGGCATTGCGCACAATAGCCGTGCCAAACCACCAGTTTTTCACCTTTTTTAGACGTGCACAGTCATGCCTAGTACATCTAAACTGTGATTCGGCACTCTGACTGTGGCTGACCCGTGTTACGATTCGAAGAAGTTCAAAGTCACTTGGTAAACTTTGTGGTCATGGTCAGTGGCACATGCCAACTTTGTCAAGCCATTGCGCACAATAGCCGTCCCATTACACTGAATTTTTACCCTGTTTATACCTGGAAGGTCATCCACATTAGATGTGCACTGTGATTGGGTACTCTGACCGTGGCTGAATCGTGTTATGATTCGTAGATTTCAAATTCACTTGGCAATCTTTGTGGTCATGGTCAGTGGCACATGTGAACTTTGTCAAGGCATTGCGCACAATAGCCACACCGAGCCATCGGTATTCTACCTTTTTTGCAATTGCAAGAACATGCCTAGTACATCTGCACTGTGATTGGACACTCTCACCATTACTGACTTGTGTTATGATCAATATAAGTAAAAGTCACTTGGATACATTTGTGGTCATGGTCAGTGGCACATGCCACCTTTTTCAAGGCATTGCGCACGATAGCCACACCAAGCCACCAGCATTCTACCTTGTTTATACCTGCAATGTCATGCCTAGTATATCTGCACTGTGATTGGACACTCTGACCGTGGCTGACTCGTGTTATGATTCATAGCCATTTAAGGTACTTGGTAAACGTTGTGGTCATGGTCAGTGGTACATGCCAGCTTTGTCAAGGCATTGCCCACAATAGCTGTGCCAAACCACCGGCTTTTTACCTTGTTTATACCTGGAAGGTCATGCCTAGTACATATGAACTGTGATTGGGCACTCTGACCGTGGCTGACTCGTGTTACATTTTGTAGAAGTTAAAGTCACTTGGTGAGCTTTGTGGTCATGGTCAGTGGCACTTGCCAACTTTGTCAAGGCATTGCTTACAATAGCCACACCAAGCCACCCGTATTCTACCTTGTTTGTACCTGCAAGATCATTCCTAGTACATTTGCACTGTGATTGGACACTTTGACCGTGGCTGACTCGTGCTATGATCAATATAAGTAAAAGTCACTTGGATATATTCGTGGTCATGGTCAGTGGCACGTGCCGACTTTGTCAAGGCATTGCGCAAAATAGCCAATCGGGCCACCAGTATTCTACCCTGTTTATACCTGCAGGGTCATGCCTAGTATATATACACTGTGATTTAACACTCTGACCGTGGCCGACTCGTGTTATGATTCATAGCCGTTTAATGTACTTGGTAAACTTTGTGGTCATGGTCAGTGGCACATGCCAAATTTGTCAAGGCATTGCGCACGATAGCCGTGCCAAGCCACCGGTTTATTACCTCTTGTATACATGCAAGGTCATGCATATTAGATGTACGCTGTGATTGGGCACTCTGACTGTGGCTGACTTGTGTTACGATTCGTAGAAGTTAAACTCAATTGGTAAACTTTGTGACCATGGTGAGTGGCACATGCCAACATTATCAAAGCATTGCGCACACCGAGCCAGCAGTATTCTACCTTGTTTGCACCTGCAAGCTCATGCCTAGAACATCTGCACTTTGATTGGACACTGACAGTGGCTGACTTATGTTCTGATCAATAGAAGTAGAAGTCACTTGGATACATTTGTGGTCATGGTCAGTGGCACATGCCAACTTTGTGAAGGTAGTGCGCACAATAGCCACACCGAGCGACCAGTATTCTACCTTGTTTGTACGTGCAAGGTCATGCCCAGTATGTCTGCACTATGATTGGACATTCTGACCGTGGCTGACTCGTGTTATGATTCATAGCCGTTTAAGGTTCTTGGTAAACTTTGTGGTCATGGTCAGTGGCACATGCCAAATTTTTCAAGGTAATGTGCACAATAGCCGTGCCAAGCCACCAGTTTTTTACCTTGTCTATACCTGCAAGGTCATGCCTAGTACATCTGAACTGTGAATGGGCACCCTGACTCTGGCTGACTCGTGTTAAGATTCGTAGATGTTAAAGTCACTTGGTAAACGTTGTGGTCATGGTCAGTGGCACATGCCAACTTTGTCAAGGCATTGCGCACAATAGCCACACCGAGCCACCGGCATTTTACCTTGTTTGTACCTGCAAGATCATGCCTAGTACATCTGCAATGTCATTGGATACTCTGCCTGTGGCTGACTCATGTTATGATCAATAGAAGTATAAGTCACTTGGATACATTTGACGTCATGGTCAGTAGCACATGCCAACTTTGTCAAGACATTGCGCACAATAGCCACACCGAGCCACCAGTATTCTACCTTGTTTATACCTGCAAGTTCATGCTCAGTATATCTGCACTGTGATTGGACACTCTGACAGTGGCTGACCTGTGTTATGATTCATAGCCGTTTAAGGTATTTGGTAAACATTGTGGTCATGGTCAGTGGCACATGCCAACTTTGTCAGGGCATTGCACACAATAGCCATACCAAGCCACCGGTTTTTTACCTTGTTTATACCTGTAAGGCCATGCATGTTATATGTGCAATGTGATTGGGCACTCTGACCGTGGCTTACTCGTGTTACGATTCGTAGAAGTTAAAGTCACTTGGTACACTTTCTGTTCATGGTCAGTGGCACATGCCAACTTTGTCAAGGCATTGCCCACAATAGCCCCACCGAGCCACCCGTATTCTACCTTGTTTGTACCTACAATATCATGTCTAGTACATCTGCACTGTGATTGGACACTCTGACCGTGGCTGACTCGTGTTATGATCAATAGAAGTAAAAGTCACTTGGATACATTTGTGGTCATGGTCGGTGGCACATGCCAACTTTGTCAAGGCATTGTGCACAATAGCCGTGCCAAGCCACCAGTTTATTACGTAGTTTATACATGGAAGGTTATGCCTAGTACATCTGAACTGTGATTGGGCACTCTGACCGTGGCTGACTCGTGTTACATTTGGTAGAAGTTAAAGTCACTTGGTGAGCTTTGTGGTCATGGTCAGTGGCACTTGCCAACTTAGTCAAGGCATTGCGCACAAAAGCCACACCAAGCCACCAGTATTCTACCTTGTTTGTACCTGCAAGATCATTCCTAGTACATTTGCACTGTGATTGGACACTTTGACCGTGGCTGACTCGTGTTATGACCAATATAAGTAAAAGTCACTTGGATGTATTCGTGGTCATGGTCTGTGGCACGTGCCAACTTTGTCAAGGCATAGCGCAAAATAGCCAACCGAGCCACCAGTATTCTACCTTGTTTATACCTGCAGGGTCATGCCCAGTATATCTGCACTGTGCTTTAACACTCTGACCGTGGCCGAGTCGTGTTATGATTCATAGCCTTGACAAAGTTGGCATGTGCCAGTGACCATGACCACAACATTTACCAAGTGACTTTGACTTATATGAATCGTAACATGAGGCAGCCACGGTCAGAGTGCCCAATCACAGTTTAGATGCACTTGGCATGACCTTACACGTATAAACAAGGTAGACTACTGGTGGCTCGATGTGGCTATTGTGCGCAACGCCTTGACAAAGTTGGCATGTGCCACTGACCATGACCACAAAGTTAACCAAGTGACTTTAACTTCTACGAATCGTAACGCGAGTCGGCCACAGTCAGAGTGCCCAATCACAGTGCACATCTTATATGCATGACCTTGCAGGTAAAAACAAGGTAAGAACCCGGTGGCTTGGCACGGCTATTGTGTGCAATGCCTTGACAAAATTGGCATGTCCTACAGACCATGACCTCAAAGTTTACTAAGTACCTTAAACGGCTATGAATCATAACACGAGTCAGCCACAGTCAGAGTGTCCAATCGCAGTGGGGATATTATGGGCATGCCTTTTCAGGTATAAACAAGGTAGAATACTAGTGGCTCGGTGTGTCTGCTGTGCGCAATGCCTTGACAAAGTTGGCATGTGCCACTGACCATGACCACAAATGTATCCAAGTGACTTTTACTTCTATTCATCATAACACGAGTCAGCCACGGTAAGAGTGTCCAATCATAGTGCACATTTATTATGCATGACCTAGCAGGTATAAACAAGGTAAAAGAGTGGTGGCTTGGCACGGCTATTGTGCTCAATGCCTTGACAAATTTGGCATGTGCCACTGATCATGACCACAAAGTTTACCAAGTACCTTAAACGGATATGAGTCATAACACGAGTCAGCCACAGTCAGAGTGTATAATCAGAGTGCAGATATTCGGGGCATGACCTTGCAAGTATAAGCAAGGCAGAATATTGGTGGCTCATTGTGGCTGTCGTGCGCAATGCCTTGACAAATTTGGCATGTGCCACTGACCATGACCACAACGTTTACCTAGTGACTTTAACTTCTACGAATCGTAACACGAGTCAGCCACAGTCAGAGTGCCCAATCAAAGTGCACATCTAATATACATGACCTTGCATGTATAAACAAGGTAAAAAACCGGTGGCTTGGCATGGCTAATGTGCGCAATGCCTTGACAAAGTTGGCACGTGCCACTGACCATGACCAGAAAGTTTACCAAGTTTCTTAAACGGCTATGAATCATAACATGAGTCAGCCACGGTCAGAGTGTCCAATCACTGTGCAGATATACTGGGCATGATCTTACAGGTATAAAAGAGGCTGAATTCTTGTGGCTCGATGTGGCTATTTTGCGCAATGCCTTGACAAAGTTGGCATGTGCCACTCACCACGACCACAAAGTTTACCAAGTGACTTTAACTTCTACGAATCGTTACACAAGTCAGCCACGGCTAGAGTGCCCAATCACTGTGCACATCGGATATGCATGACCTTGCAGGTATAAAGAAGGTAAAAACCGGTGGCTTGGCACGGCTTTTGTGCGCAATGCCTTGACAATGTTGGCATGTGCCACTGACCATGACCACAAAATTTACCAAGTACCTTAAACGGCTATGAATCATGACACGATTCAGCAACGGTCAGAGTGTCCAATCACAATGCAGATATAGTGGGCATGACCTTGCATGTATAAACACAAAAGAATACCGGTGACTTGGTGTGGCTATTGTGTGCAATGCCTTGACAAAGTTGGCATGTTCCACTGACCATGACCACAAATGTATCCAAGTGACTTTTACTTCTATTGATCATAACACGAGTCAGCAACGGTCAGAGTGCCCACTCACAGTGCACATCTAATATGCATGCTCTTGCATGTATAAACAAGGTAAAAATCCGGTGGCATGGCACGGCTATTGTGCGCAATGCCTTGATAAAGTTGGCATGTGCCACTGACCATGACCACAAAGTTTACCAAGTATCTTAAACGACCACAAATGTATCCAAGGGACTTTTACTTTATTGATCATAACACGAGTCAGCCACGGTCAGAGTGTCCAATAATAGTGCAGACTTACTAGGCATGATCTTGTAGGTGCAAACAGGGAAATTTACAAGTGGCTCGGTGTGGCTATTGTGCGCAAGGCCTTGATAATGTTGGCATGTGCCACAGACCACGACCACAAAGTTTTTAAATGATTTTAACTTTTACGAATCATAATACGAGTCAGCCACGGTCAGAGTGCCCAATCACAGTGCACATCTAATATGCGTGACCTTGCAGGTATAAACAAGGTAAAACACTGGTGGCTTGGCACGTCTATTGTGCTCAATGCCTTGACAAAGTTGGCATGTGCCACCGACTATGACCACAAAGCTTACCATGTACCTTAAACGGCTATGAATTATAACACCGTTCAGCCACGTTCAGAGTGTTCAGTCACAGTGCAGATATACCAGGCATGATCTTGCAGGTATAAACAAGGTAGAATACTGGTGGCTTGGTGTGGCCATTGTGCGCACTGCGTTGACAGCATTGGCATGTGCCACTGACCATGACCACAAATGTATCAAAGTGACTTTTACTTCTATTGACCGTAACACGAGTCAGCCACGGTCAGAGTGTCCAATCACAGTGCAGATATACTGGGCATGACGTTGCAGGTACAAAAAAGGTAGAATACTGGTGGCTCGCTGTGGCTATTGTGCGCAATGCCTTGACAAAGTTGGCATGTGCCAATGACCATGACCACAAAGTTTACCAAGTGACTTCAACTTATAGGAATCGTAACACGAGTCAGCCACGGTCATAGTGCCCAATCACAGTGCACATCTAATGTGCATGACCTTGGAGGTATAAACAGGGTAAAAACCCGGTTTCTTGGCACGGCTATTGTGCGCAATGCCTTGACAAAGTTGGCATGTGCCACTGTCCATGACCACAAAGTTTACCACCTACCTTAAACGGCTATGAATCATAACACGAGTCAGCCACGGTCAGAGTGTCCAATCACAGTGCACATATACTGGGCATGACCTTGCAGGTATAAACAAGGTAGAATACCGGTGGCTCGGTGTGGCTATTGTGCGCAATGCCTTGACAAAGTTGGCATGTACCACTGACCATGACCACAAATGTTACCAAGTAATTTTAACTTATACGAATCGTAACACGAGTCAGCCACGGCAAGAGTGCCCAATCACAGTTATGATGTACTAGGCATGACCTTGCGGGTATAAACAAGGTATAATTCTGGTGGCTCGATGTGGCTATTGTGCGCAATGCCTTGACAAATTTGGCATGTGCCACTGACCATGACCACATAAATTACCAAGTGATTTTAAATTCTACAAATCGTAACACGAGTCAGCCACAGTCAAAGTGCCCAATCACAGCACACATCTAATATGCATGACCTTGCAGGTATAAACTGGGTAAAAACCTGGTGTCTTGGAACAGCTAATGTGCGCAATGCCTTGAAAAAGTTGGCATGTGCCACTGACCATGACCACAAAGTTTACCAAGTGACTTTAACTTCTACGAACCGTAACACGAGTCAGCCACAGTGAGAGTGCCCAATCACAGTTCACATCTAATATGCATGACTTTGCAGGTATAAAAAAGGTAAAAAACCAGTGGCTTGGCACGGCTATTGTGCGCAATGCCTCAAACAAGTTGGAATGAGCCACTGACCACGACCACAATGTTTACCAAGTACCTTAAACGGCTATGAACCATAACACGAGTCAGCCACTATCAGAGTGTCCAATCACAGTGCACATCTAATATTCATGACCTTGCAGGTATAAATAAGGCAAAAAACCGGTGTCTTGGCACAGCTATTGTGCGCAATGCCTTGACAAAGTTGGCACGTGCCACTGATCATGACCACAAAGTTTACCAAGTACCTTAAACGGCTATGAATCCTAACACGAGTCAGCCACGGTCAGAGTGTCCATTCGCAGTGCAAAAATACTTGGCATGACCTTCCATGTATAAACAAGGTAGAGTACTGGGGGCTCGGTGTGGCTATTGTGTGCAATGCCTTAACAAAGTGGGCATGTGCCACTGACCATGACAACAAACGTATCCAAGTGACTTTTACCTATATTGATCATAACACAAGTCAGCCACAGTTAGAGTGTCCAATCACGGTGCAGATGTACTAGGCATGATCTTGCAGGTACAAACAAGGTAGAATACTGGTAGCTCAGTGTGGCTATTGTGCGCAATGCCTTGACAGAGTTGGCATGTGCCACTCACCATGACCACAATGTTTACCAAGTGACTTTAACTTCTACGAATCGCAACACGCGTCAGCCACGGTCAGAGTGCCCAATCACAGTTCAGATGTCATAGGCATGATCTTGCAGGTATATACAAGGTAAAAAACTGGTGGCTTGGCACGGCTATTGTGCATAATGACTTGACAGAGTTGGCACGTGCCACTGATCATGACCACAAAGCTTACCAAGTACCTTAAACGGCTATGAATCGTAACACGAGTAAGCCACCGTCAGAGTGCCCAATCAAAGCGTACATGTAGTATGCATGATCTTGCAAGTATAAACATGATAATAGACCGGTGTCTTGGCACGACTATTGCGCGCAATCCATTGACAAAGTTGGCATGTGTCACTGTCCATGACCACAAAGATTACCAAGTACCTTAAACGGCTATGAATCATAACACGAGTCAGCCACAGTCAGAGTTTCCAATCACAGTGTAGATACACTGGGCCTGACCATACAGGTATAAACAAGGTTGAATACTGGTGGCTTGTTGTGGCTATTGTGCGCAATGCCTTGACAAAGTTGGCATGTGCCACAGACCATGACCAAAAAGTTTACCAAGTGACTTTAACGTCTAGGAATCGTGACACGATTCAGCCACGATCAGAGTGTCAAATCACAGTGCAGATATACTAGGCACGACCTTGCAGGTTCAAACAAGGTAGAATCCTGGTAGATCGGTGTGGCTATTGTGCGCAATGCCTTGACAAAAATAACATGTGCCACTGACCATGACCAAAACGTTTACCAAGTGACTTTTACTTCTACGTATCGTAACACGAGTCAGCCACGGTCAGAGTGTCCAATCACAGTGCAGATGTACTAGGCATAATATTGGCTTGGCACGGCTATTGTGCGCAATACCTTGACAAAGTTCGCATGTGCCACTGACCATGACCACAAAGTTCACCAAGTATCTTAAACGGCTATGAATCATAGCACGAGTCAGCCACGGTCAGAGTTTCCAATCACAGCGTACATCTAATATGCATGCCGTTGCAGGTATAAACAAGGTAAAAAACCGGTGGCTTGGCACGACTATTGTGCGCAGTGCCTTGACGAAGTTGGCATGTGCCACTGACCATGATCACAAAGTTTACCGAGTACCTTAAACGGCTATTAATCATAACACGAGTCAGCCACGGTCAGAGTGTCCAACCAAACTGCAGATATACTGGACATGACCTTGCAGGTACAAACAAGGAAGAATACTGGTGGCTCGGTGTGGCTATTGTGTGCAATGCCTTGACAAAATTGACATGTGCCACTGACCATAACCACAAATGTATCCAAGTGACTTTGACTTCTATTGATCATAACACGATTCAACCACGGTCAGAGTGTCCAATCACAGTGCAGATAAACTGGGCATGACCTTGGAGGTAAAAACAAGGTAGAATACTGGTGGCGCTGTGTGGCTATTGTGCGCAATGCCTTGACAAAGTTGGCATGTGCCACTGCCCATGACCACAAAGTTTACCAAGTGACTTTAACTTCTACGCATCGTAACATGAGTCGGAGACGGTCAGAGTATCCAATCACAGTGCAGATGCACTAGGCATGATCTTGCAAGTATAAACAAGGTAGAATACTTGTGGCTCGGTGTGGCTATTGTGCGCAATGTCTTGACAAAGTTGGCATGTGCCAATGACCAAGACCACAAAGTTTACCAAGTGACGTTAACTTCCACGCATCGTAACATGAGTCATCCACGGTCAGAGTGCCCAATCACTGCGTACATCTAATATGCATGATTTTGCAGGTATAAAAAGAGGTAAAAACCAGTGGCTTGGCACAGCTATTGTGCGCAATGCCTTAGAAAATGGGCATGTGCCACTGACCATGACCACAAAGTTTACCAAGTACCTTAAACGGCTATGAATCATAACACGAGTCAGCCACGGTCAGAGTGTCCGATCACAGTGTAGATGTGTTGGAGATACAGTAAGAACCAGACTCACTCCTCCCACCTCTCAGTAAATCCGAGCCTCGAGAAGGTTCAAGTATCATCAGAACCACCTTGACTCAACGGCTCTCCGATCTCCTGACTGTTTGAACCGACGCGTCAAGTGATCCCCTAATTAAGTGATAAATTTGTCACCCGCGTCTGGCTAGCGGAAAGAAGCCGTTTACCCCTGTTCTGTTGGATATAACGAGGACAATTATTCCCTTGCAAAAGCTAACCAGAACAAATCTATCCATCCTGTTCCCTTTGGTTCCGCGGCTTTTCCACCGTGCTCTCGCTTTGCTCCCCTCCGTCGTCTTTCGCTCACCACTCTCTCCTCACAGCTCTTCACATCGTCACTATCAATCATTCGCTCAACCTCATCGCATCACTCGCCTCGATCTTCACTTCTCTTGTCTGCCTGGGAGCCCCGCCGCCTCGCCCTACTCAAGGCTCTGCGACTAATTCGTTGGATCTGCACGCACCTTTCTTCTTCCGTCACTGCGCTACCGAGCTCCTGCATGCTCGACCGCTTCTACTTGCTTCTGTTCTTCTCGCTCCCATTCATTCCATTCTTCTGACAAGATGTACTAGGCATGATTTTGCAGGTTCAAACAAGATATAATACTGGTGGCTCAGTGTGGCTATTGTGCACAATGCCTTGACAAAGTTGGCATATGCCACTGACCATGACCACAAAGTTTACCAATTGGCTTTAACTACTACAAATAATAACACGGATCAGCCATAGTAAGAGTGTCCAATCAAGTGCAGATGTACTAGGCATGATCTTGCAGGTGCAAAGAAGGTAGAATACTGGTGGCTCAGTGTGCCTATTGTGCGCAATGCCTTGACGAAGTTGGCATGTGCCACTGACCATGACCACAAATGTATCAAAGTGACTTTTACTTCTATTGATCATAACACGAGTCAGCCACAGTCACAGTGTTCAATCACAGTGCAGATGTACTAGGCATGATATTGCAGGTGCACACAAGGTAGAATACTGGTAACTTGGTGTGTCTATTGTGCCCAATGCCTTGACAAAGTTGGCACGTGCCACTAACCATGACCACAGAGTTTACCAAGTACCTTAAACGGCTTTGAATCATAACACAAGTCAGCCACGGTCAGAGAGTCCAATCATAGTGCAGATGTACTGGGCATGATCTTGCAGGTACAAACATGGTAGATTACTGGTGGGTCGGTGTGGCCATTGTGCGCAATGCCTTGACAGAGCTGGCACGTGCCACAGACAATGACCACACATGTATCCAAGTGACTTTTACATCTATTTTTCATAACACGATTCAATCACGGTCAGAGTGTCCAATCACAGTGCAGATATACTGAACTGACTGTACAGTACAAACAAGGTAGAATACTGGTGGCTCGGTGTGGCTATTGTGCGCAATGCCTTAACAAAGTTGGCATGTGCCACTGTCCATGACCACAAAGTTTTCCAAGTGACTTCAACTTCTACGAATCGTAACACGAGTCGGAGACGGTCAGAGTGTCCAATCACAGTGCAAATGTACTAGGCATGATATTGCAGGTATAAACAAGGTAGAATAGTGGTGGCTCGGTGCGGCTATTGTGTGCAATGCCTTGACAAAGTTGGCATGTGCCACTGACCATGACTACAACGTTTACAAAGTGACTTTAACTTCTACGCATCGTAACACGAGTCATTCACGGTCAGAGTACCCAATCACAGCGCACATCTAATATGCATGATCTTGCATGTATAGAAGAGGTAAAAACCGGTGGCTTGGCACGGCTATTGTGCGCAATGCCTTGACAAAGTTGGCATGTGCCACTGACCATGACCAAAACGTTTACCAAGTACCGTAAACGGCTATGAATCATAACACAACTCAGCCACGGTCAGAGTGTCCAATCATAGTGCAGATGTACTAGGCATGATTTTGCAGGTTCAAACAAGGTTGAATAATGGTGGCTCGATGTGGCTATTGTGCGCAATGCCTTGACAAAGTTTGCATGTGCCACTGACCATGACCACAAAGTGTACCAAGTGGCTTTCACTTCTACGAATCGTAACACGAGTCGGAGATGGTCAGAGTGTCCAATCACAATGCAGATGTACTAGGCATGATGTTGGTGGTGTAAACAAGGTAGAATACTGGTGGCTCGGTGTGGTCATTGTGGGCAATGCCTTGACAAAGTTGGCATGTGCCACTGACCATGACCACAGAGTTTACCAAGTGACTTTAACTTCTACGTATCGTAACACGAGTTATTCACGGTCGGAGTACCCAATCACAGCGCACATCTAATTTGCATGACCTTGCAGGTATAAAAGAGGCAAAAGCCCGGTGGCTTGGCACGGCTATTGTGCGCAATACCTTGACAAAGTTGGCATGTTCCACTGACCATGACCACAAAGTTTACCAAGTACCTTAAACGCCTATGAATCATAACACGAGTCAGCCACGGTCACAGTGTCCGATCACAGTGCAGATGTACTAGGCATGATCTTTCAGGTGCAAACAAGGTGGAATAATGGTGGCTTGGTGTGGCTATTGTACGCACTGCCTTGACAAAGGTTGCATGTGCCACTGACCATGACCACAAATGTGTCCAAGTGACTTTCACTTCTGTTGATCATAACATTAATCAGCCACAGTCAGAGTGTTTAATCATAGTGCAGATGCACTAGACGTGATCTTGCAGGTACAAACAAGGTAGAACACTGGTAGCTCCGTTTGGCTTTAGTGCGCAATGCCATGACAAATTTGGCATGTGCCACTGACCATGACCACAAATGTATCCACGTGACATTTACTTCTATTGATCATAACACGAGTCAACCATGGTCAGAGTGTCCAATCACAGTGTAGATATATTTGGCATGACCTTACATGTATAAACAAGGTAGAATACTGGTGGCGCGGTGTGGCAATTGTGTGCAATGCATTGACAAAGTTGGCATGTGCCACCGACCATGACCACAAATGTATCCAAGTGACTTTCACTTCTATTGAGCATAACACAAGTCAGCAACGATCTGAGTGTCCAATCACAGTGCAGATGTACTAGGCATGATCTCGCAGGTGCAAAAAAGGTAGAATACTGGCGGCTCGGTGTGTCTATTGTGTGCAATGCCTTGACAAAGTTGGCATGTGCCACTGACCATGACAACAAAGTTTACCAAGTACCTTAAACGGCTATGAATCATAACACGAGTCAGCCACGGTCAGAGTGTCCAATCACAGTGCAGATGTACTAGGCATGATGTTGCAGGTGTAAACAAGGTAGAATACTGGTGGCTCGGTGTGGCTTTTGTGGGCAATGCCTTGACAAATTTGGCATGTGCCACTGACCATGACCACAGAGTTTACCAAGTGACTTTAACTTCTACGCATCGTAACACGAGTCATTCACAGTCAGAGTACCCAATCACAGTGCACATCTTATATGCATGACCTTGCAGGTTTCAAAGAGGTAAAAAACCGGTGGCTTGGCATGGCTATTGTGCGCGATGCCTTGACAAAGTTGGCATGTGCCACTGACCATGACCACAAATGTATCGAAGTGACTTTTACTTCTATTGATCATATTATGAGTCAGCAACGGTCAGAGTGTTTTATCACAATGCAGATGCACTAGGCATGATCTTGCAGGTACAAACAAGGTAGAATACTAGTGGCTCAGGGTGGCTATAGTGCGCAATGCCATGACAAAGTTGGCATGTGCCACTGACCATGACCACAAATGTATCTTAGTGACTTTTACTTCTATTGATCATAACACGAGTCAGCCACGGTCAGAGTGTCCAATCCAAGTACAAATATATTGGCCATGACCTTACAGGTATAAACAAGGTAGAATACTGGTGGCTCAGTGTGGTAATTTTGTGCAATGCCTTGAAAAATTTGGCATGTGCCACTCACCATGACCACAAACGTATCCAAGTGACTTTTACTTCTATTGATCATAACACGACTCAGCCACGGTCAGAGTGTCCAATCACAATGCAGATATACTGGTAATGACGTAACGGGTACAAACAATGTACAATACTGGTGGCTCGGTGTGGGTATTGTGCGCAATGCCTTGGCAAACTTGGCATGTGCCACTGACAATGACCACAAAGTTTACCAAGTGACTTTTTCTTCATATGAATCGTAACACGAGTCAGCCACAGTCGGAGTGCCCAATCACAGTGCACATCTAATATGTATAACCTTGCAGGTATCAACAAGGGAAATAACCGGTGGCTTGGCACGGCTCTTGTGCGCAATGCATTGACAAAGTTGGAATGTACCACTAACCATGACCAAAAAGTCTACCAAATACATTAAACGGCTATGAATCATAACACGAGTCAGCCACGGTCAAAGTGTTCAATCATAATGCAGATACACTGGGCATGACCTTACATGTAAAAACAAGGTAGAATACTGGTGGCTTGATGTGGCTATTGTGCGCAATGCCTTGACAATGTTGGCATGTGCTACAAACCATGACCACAGTTGTATCCAAGTGACTTTTACTTCTATTGATCATAACACGAGTAAGCCACGGTCAGAGTGTCCAATCATATTGCAGATGTACTAGGCATGAACATGCAGGTGCAACGAAGATAGAATACTGGTGGCTCGGTGTGGCCATTGTGTGCAATGCCTTGACAAAGCTGGCATGTGCCACTCACTATGACCACAAAGTTTACCAAGTACCTTAAACCGCTATGAATCATAACACGAGTCAGTCACGGTCAGAGTGTCCAATGATAGGGCAGATATACTGGGCATGATCTTGCAGGTACAAACAAGTCAGACTACTGGTGGCTCGGTGTTGCTATTGTGCACAATGCCTTGACAGAGTTGGCATGTGCCACTGACAATGACCACAAATGTATCGAAGTGACTTTTACTTATATTCATCATAATACGAGGCAGCGACGGTCAGAGTGTCCAATAACAATGCAGATGTACTAGGCATGAACTTGCAGGTACAAACAAGGTAGAATACTGGTGGCTCAGTGTGGCTATTGTGTGCAATGCCTTGACAAAGTTGGCATGTGCCACTGACTATGACCAGAAATGTATCCAAGTGACTTTTACATCCATTAATCATAACACGAGTCAGCCATTGTCAGAGTGGCCAATCACAGTGTAGATATACTGGACATGACCTTGCAGGTATAAAAAAGGTACAATACTAGTGGCTCGGTGTAGCTGTTATGTGTAATGCCTTCACAAAGTTGGCATGTGCCACTGACCATGACCACAAATGTATCCAAGTGACTTTACTTCTATTGATTATAACACGAGTCAGCCACCGTTAGAGTGTCCAATCACAGTGCAGATGTACTCGGCATGATCTTGCAGGTAAAAACAAGGTAGAATACAGTTGCTCGTTGTGGCTATTGTGCGCAATGCCTTGAAAAAGTTGGCATGTGCCACTGACCATTACCATAAATCTATCCAAGTGACTTTTACTTCTATTGATCATAACACAAGTCAGCAACGGTCAGAGTGTCCAATAACAGTGTATATTTACTAGGGATGATCTTGTAGGTGCAAACAAGGTACAATACTGGTGGCTCGGTGTGGCTATTGTGCGCAATGCCTTGACAAAGTTGGCATGTTCCACTGACCATGACCACAAAGTTTACCAAATACCTTAAACGGCTATAAATCATAACACGAGTCAGCCACAGTCAGATTGTCCAATCATAGTGCAGATATACTGGGCATAACCTTGCAGGTATATACAAGGTAGAATACTGGTAGCTCAGTGTGGCTATTGTGCGCAATGCCTCGACAAAGTTGGCATGTGCCACAGACCGTGACCACAAATATATCCAAGTGACTTTTACTTCCATTGGTCATAACAGGAGTCAGCCACGGTCAGAGTGTCCAATCACAGCGGACATCTAGTATGCATGACCTTGCAGGTATAAATAGGGTAAAAAACCGGTGGCTTGGCACGACTATTGTTTGCAATGCCTTGAAAAAGTTGACATGTTTGACTGACCATGACCACAACGTTTACCAAGTACCTTAAACGGCTATGAATCATAACAAGAGTCAGCCATGGTCAGAGTGTCCAATCACAGCGGACATCTAGTATGCATGACCTTGCAGGTATCAATAGGGTAAAAAACCGGTGGCTTGGCACGACTATTGTTTGCAATGCCTTGAAAAAGTTGACATGTTTGACTGACCATGACCACAACGTTTACCAAGTACCTTAAACGGCTATGAATCATAACAAGAGTCAGCCATGGTCAGAGTGTCCAATCACAGTGCAGATGTACTATGCATGATCTTACAGGTTCAAACAAGGTAGAACACTGGTGGCTCAGTGTGGCTATTGTGTGCAATGCCTTGACAAAGTTGGCATGTGCCACTAACCATGACCACAAATGTATCCAAGTGACTTTTACTTCTATTGATCATAACATGAGTCAGCCACGGTCAGAGTGTCCAATCACAGTGCAGATGTACTAGGCATGAACATGCAGGTGCAAACAAGATAGAATACTGGTGGCTCGGTGTGGCTATTGTGCGCAATGCCTTGACAAAGTTGGCATGTGCCACTCACCATGACCACAAAGTTTACCAAGTACCTTAAACGGCTATGAATCATAACACGAGTCAGTCACGGTCAGAGTGTCCAGTCATAGGGCAGATATACTGGGCATGATCTTGCAGGTACAAACAAGGTAGAATACTGGTAACTCGGTGTTGCTATTTTATACAATGCCTTGACAGAGTTGGCATGTACCTCTCACAATGACCACAAATGTATCCAAGTGACTTTTACTTCTATTGATCAAAACACGGGTCAGCCACGGTCAGAGTGTCCAATCACAATGCAGATGTACAAGACATGACCTTGCAGATACAAACAAGGTAGAATACTGGTGGCTCAGTGTGGCTATTGTGTGCAATGCCTTGACAAAGTTTGCATGAGCCACTGACCATGACCACAAATGTATCCAAGTGACTTTTACTTCTATTAATCATAACACGAGTCAGCCATGGTTAGAGTGCCCAATCACAGTGTAGATATACTGAACATGACCTTGCAGGTATAAAAAAGGTACAATACTAGTGGCTCGGTGTAACTAGTATGCGCAATGCCTTGACAAAGTTGGCATGTGCCACTGACCATGACCACAAATGTATCCAAGTGACTTTTACTTATACTGATCATAACACGAGTCAGCCATGGTTAGAGTGTCCAATCACAGTGCATATGTACTCGGCATGATCTTGCATGTACAAGCAAGGTAGAATATTGTGGCTCGGTGTGGCTATTGTGCGCAATGCCTTGACAAAGTTGGCATGTGCCACTGACCATGACCACAAATGTATCCAAGTGACTTTTACTTCTATTGATCATAACACAAGTCAGCCAGGGTCAGAGTGTCCAATAACAGTACATATGTACTTGGCATGATCTTGTAGGCGTAAACAAGGTACAATACTGGTGGCTTGGTGTGGCTATTGTGCACAATGCCTTCACAAAGTTGGCATGTGCCTATGACCATGACCACAAATGTATCGAAGTGACTTTTACTTCTATTGATCATAACATGAGTCAGCAATGTTCAGAGTGTTTAATCACAGTACAAATGCACTAGGCATGATCTTGCAGGTACAAAAAAGGTAGAATACTAGTGGCTCGGTGTGGCTATAGTGCGCAATGCCATGACAAAGCTGGCATGTGCCACTGTCCATGACCACAAATGTATCCAAGTGACTTTTACTTCTATTGATCATAACACGAGTCAGCCACGGTCAGAGTGTCCACTCATACTTCAGATATATTGGCCATGACCTTACAGGTATAAACAAGGTAGAATACTGGTGGCTCAGTGTGGTAATTTTGTGCAATGCCTTGACAAAGTTGGCATGTGCCACTGACCATGACCACAAACGTATCCAAGTGACTTTTACTTCCATTGATCATAACAAGAGTCAACCACGGTCAGAGTGTCCAATCACAGTGCAGATATACTGGTAATGACCTAACAGGTATAAGCAATGTAGAATACTGGTGGCTCGGTGTGGGTATTGTGCGCAATGCCTTGGCAAACTTGGCATGTGCCATTGACCATGACCACAAAGTTTACCAAGTGACTTTTTCTTCATATGAATCGTAACACGAGTCAGCCACGGTCAGAGTGCCCAATCACAGCGCACATCTAATATGGATAACCTTGCAGGTATCAACAAGGTAAATAACTGGTGGCTTGGCACGACTATTGTGCGCAATGCCTTGACAAAGTTGGCATGTGCCACTTACCATGGCCACAAAGTCTACCAAATACATTAAACGGCTATGATTCATAACACGAGTCAGCCACGGTCAAAGTGTCCAATCATAGTGCAGATACACTGGGCATGACCTTACATGTATAAGCAAGGTAGACTACTGGTGGCTTGATGTGGCTATTGTGGGCAATGCCTTAACAAAGTTGGCATGTGCCACTGTCCATGACCACAAAGTTTTCCAAGTGACTTCAACTTCTACGAATCGTAACACGAGTCAGAGACGGTCATAGCGTCCAATCACAGTGCAAATGTACTAGGCATGATGTTGCAGGTATAAACAAGGTAGAATTCTGGTGGCTCGGTGCGGCTATTGTGCGCAATGCCTTGACAAAGTTGGCATGTGCCACTGATCATGACTACAACGTTTACCAAGTGACTTTAACTTCTACGCATCGTAACACGAGTCATTCACAGTCAGAGTACCCAATCACAGCGCACATATAATATGCATGGCCTTGCATGTATAGAAGAGGTAAAAACCGGTGGCTTGGCACGGCTATTGTGCGCAATGCCTTGATAAAGTTGGCATGTGCCACTGACCATGACCACAACGTTTACCAAGTACCTTAAACGGCTATGAATCATAACACTACTCAGCCACGGTCAGAATGTCCAATCACAGTGCAAATGTACTAGGCATGATTTTGCAAGTTCAAACAAGGTTGAATACTGGTGGCTCGATGTGGCTATTGTGCGCAATGCCTTGAAAAAGTTTGCATGTGCCACTGACCAAGACCACAAAGTGTACCAAGTGGCTTTAACTTCTACGAATCGTAACACGAGTCGAAGATGGTCAGAGTGTCCAATCAGAGTGCAGATGAACTAGGCATGATGTTGCTGGTGTAAACAAGGTAGAATACTGGTGGCTCGGTGTGGCCATTGTGGGCAATGCCTTGACAAAGTTGGCATGTGCCACTGACCATGACCACAGAGTTTACCAAGTGACTTTAACTTCTACGCATCGTAACACGAGTTATTCACGGTCAGAGTACCCAATCACAGCGCACATCTAATATGCATGACCTTGCAGGTATAAAAGAGGTAAAAAACCGGTGGCTTGGCACGGCTATTGTGCGCAATACCTTGAAAAAGTTGGCATGTGCCACTGACCATGACCACAAAGTTTACCAAGTACCTTAAACGGTTATGAATCATAACACGAGTCAGCCACGGTCACAGTGCCCAATCATAGTGCAGATGTACTAGGCATGATCTTACAGATGCAAACAATGTGGAATAATGGTGGCTTGGTGTGGCTATTGTACGCACTGCCTTGACAAAGGTTGCATGTGCCACTGACCATGACCACAAATGTATCCAAGTGACTTTCACTTCTGTTGATCATAACATGTGTCGGCCACGGTCAGAGTGTTTAATCATAGTGCAGATGCACTAGACGTGATCTTGCAGGTACAAACAAGGTAGAACTCTAGTGGCTCGGTGTGGCTATAGTGCGCAATGCCATGACAAAGTTGGCATGTGCCACTGACCATGACCACAAATGTATCCAAGTGACCTTTACTTCTATTGATCATAACACGAGTCAACCATGGTCAGAGTGTCCAATCACAGTGCAGATATATTTGGCATGACCTTACATGTATAAACAAGGTAGAATACTGGTGGCGCGGTGTGGCAATTGTGTGCAATGCATTGACAAAGTTGGCATGTGCCACCGACCATGACCACAAATGTATCCAAGTGACTTTTACTTCTATTGATCATCACACGAGTCAGCCACGGTCAGAGTGTCCAATCACAGTGCAGATGTATTGGGCATAATCTTGCATGTGCAAAAAAGGTAGAATTCTGGCGGCTCGGTGTGTCTATTGTGTGCAATGCCTTGACAAAAATGGCATGTGCCACTGACCATGACCACAAAGTTTACGAAGTTCCTTAAACGGCTATGAATCATAACACATGTCAGCCACAGTCAGAGTGTCCAATTACAGTGCAGATGTACTAGGCATGATGTTGCAGGTGTAAACAAGGTAGAATACTGGTGGCTCGGTGTGGCTTTTGTGGGCAATGCCTTGACAAATTTGGCATGTGCCACTGACCATGACCACAGAGTTTACCAAGTGACTTTAACGTGTACGCATCGTAACACGAGTCATTCACAGTCAGAGTACCCAATCACATTGCACATCTTATATGCATGACCTTGCAGGTTTCAAAGAAGTAAAAAACCAGTGGCTTGGCATGGCTATTGTGCGCAATGCCTTGACAAAGTTGGCATGTGCCACTGACCATGACCACAAATGTATCGAAGTGACTTTTACTTCTATTGATCATATTATGAGTCAGCAACGGTCAGAGTGTTTTATCACAGTGCAGATGCACTAGGCATGATCTTTCAGGTACAAACAAGGTAGAATACGAGTGGCTCGGTGTGGCCATAGTGCGCAATGCCATGACAAAGTTGGCATGTGCCACTGACCATGACCACAAATGTATCAAAGTGACTTTTACTTCTATTGATCATAACACGAGTCAGCCACGGTCAGAGTGTCCAATCCAAGTGCAGATATATTGGCCATGACCTTACAGGTATAAACAAGGTAGAATACTGGTGGCTCAGTGTGGTAATTTTGTGCAATGCCTTGACAAAATTGGCATGTGCCACTGACCATGACCACAAACGTATCCAAGTGACCTTTACTTTTATTGATCATAACACGACTCAGCCACGGTCAGAGTGTCCAATCACAGTGCAGATATACTGGTAATGACGTAATACGTATAAACAATGTAGAATACTGGTGGCTCGGTGTGGGTATTGTGCGCAATGCCTTGGCAAACTTGGCATGTGCCACTGACCATGACCGCAAAGTTTACCAAGTACCTTAAACGGCTATGAATCATAACACGAGTCAGTCACGGTCAGAGTGTCCAATGATAGGGTAGATATACTGGGCATGATCTTGCAGGTACAAACAAGGTAGACTACTGGTGGCTCGGTGTTGCTATTGTGCACAATGCCTTGACAGAGTTGGCATGTGCCACTGACCATGACCACAAATGTATCCAAGTGACTTTTACTTATATTGATCATAACACGAGGCTGCGACGGTTAGAGTGTCCAATCACAGTGCAGATGCACTCGGTATGATCTTGCAGGTAAAAACAAGGTAGAATACAGTGGCTCGGTGTGGCTATTGTGCGCAATGCCTTGACAAAGTTGGCATGTGCCACTGACCATGACCACAAATGTATCCAAGTGAATTTTACTTTTATTGATCATAACACAAGTCAGCCACGGTCAGAGTGTCCAATAACAGCGTATATTTACTATGGATGATCTTTTAGGTGCAAACAAAGTACAATACTGGTGGCTCGGTGTGGCTATTGTGCGCAATGCCTTGACAGAGTTGGCATGTTCCACTGACCATGACCACAAAGTTTACCAAATACCTTAAACGGCTATAAATCATAACATGAGTCAGCCACAGTCAGATTGTCCAATCATAGTGCAGATATACTGGGCATGACCTTGCAGGTATAAACAAGGTAGAATACTGGTAGGTCAGTGTGGCTATTGTGCGCAATGCCTTGACAAAGTTGGCATGTGCCACAGACCGTGACCACAAATATATCCAAGTGACTTTTACTTCTATTGGTCATAACAGGAGTCAGCCACGCTTGGAGTGTCCAATCACAGCGCACATCTAGTATGCATGACCTTGCAGGTATAAATAGGGTAAAAAACCTGTGGCTTGGCACGACTATTGTTTGCAATGCCTTGAAAAAGTTGGCATGTTTCACTAACCATGACCACAACGTTTACCAAGTACCTTAAACGGCTATGAATCATAAGATGAGTCAGCCATGGTCAGAGTGTCCAATCACAGTGCAGATGTACTATGCATGATCTTGCAGGTTCAAACAAGGTAGAACACTGGTGGCTCAGTGTGGCTATTGTGTGCAATGCCTTGACAAAGTTTGCATGTGCCACTGACCATGACCACAAATGTATCCAAGTGACTTTTCATTCTATTGATCATAACATGAGTCAGCCACGGTCAGAGTTTCCAATCATAGTGCAGATGTACTAGGCATGAACATGCAGGTGCAAACAAGGTAGAATATTGCTGGCTCGGTGTGGCTATTGTGCGTAATGCCTTGACAAAGTTGGCATGTGCCACTCACCATGACCACAAAGTTTACCAAGTACCTTAAACGGCTATGAATCATAACACGAGTCAGTCACGGTCAGAGTGTCCAATCACAGGGCAGATATACTGGGCATGATCTTTCAGGTACAAACAAGGTAGAATACTGGTAGCTCGGTGTTGCTATTGTGCACAATGTCTTGACATAGTTGGCATGTGCCTCTGACAATGAACACAAATGTATCCAAGTGACTTTTACTTCTATTGATCATAACACGGGTCAGCCACGGTCAGAGTGTCCAATCACAATGCAGATGTACTAGGCATGACCTTGCAGATACAAACAAGGTAGAATACTAGTGGCTCAGTGTGGCTATTGTGTGCAATGCCTTGACAAAGTTGGCATGAGCCATTGACCATGACCACAAATGTATCCAAGTGACTTTTTCTTCTATTAATCATAACACGAGTCAGCCATGGTCAGAGTGCCCAATCACAGTGTATATATTCTGGACATGACCTTGCAGGTATAAAAAAGGTACAATACTAGTGGCTCGGTGTAACTAATGTGCGCAATTCCTTCACAAAGTTGGCATGTGCCACTGACCATGACCACAAATGTATCCAAGTGTCTTTTACTTATATTGATCATAACACGAGTCAGCCATGGTTAGAGTGTCCAATCACAGTGCACATGTACTCAGCATGATCTTGCATGTACAAGCAAGGTAGAATATTGTGGCTCGGTGTAGCTATTGTGCGCAATGCCTTGACAAAGTTGGCATATGCCACTGACCATGACCACAAATGTATCCAAGTGACTTTTACTTCTATTGATCATAACACAAGTCAGCCACGGTCAGAGTGTCCTATAACAGTACATATGTACTAGGCATGATCTTGTAGGCACAAACAAGGTACAATACTGGTGGCTCGGTGTGGCTATTGTGCACAATGCCTTGACAAAGTTGGCATGTGCCACTGACCATGACCACAACTGTATCGAAGTGACTTGTACTTCTATTGATCATAACATGATTCAGCAACGGTAAGAGTGTTTAATCACAGTACAAATGCACTAGGCATGATCTTGCAGGTACAAAAAAGGTAGAATACTAGTGGCTCGGTGTGGCTATAGTGCGCAATGCCATGACAAAGTTTGCATCTGCCACTGACCATGACCACAAGTGTATCCAAGTGACTTTTACTTCTATTGATCATAACACGAGTCAGCCACGGTCAGAGTGTCCACTCATAGTGCAGATAGATTGGCCATGACCTTACAGGTATAAACAAGGTAGAATACTGGTGGCCCAGTGTGGTAATTTTGTGCAATGCCTTGACAAAGTTGGCATGTGCCACTGACCATGACCACAAACGTATCCAAGTGACTTTTACTTCCATTGATCATAACAAGAGGCAACTACGGTCAGAGTGTCCAATCACAGTGCAGATATACTGGTAATGACCTAACAGGTATAAGAAATGTAGAATACTGGTGGCTCGGTGTGGGTATTGTGCGCAATGCCTTGGCAAACTTGGCATGTGCCATTGACCATGACCACAAAGTTTACCAAGTGACTTTTTCTTCATATGAATCGTAACGCGAGTCAGCCACGGTCAGAGTGCCCAATCACAGCGCACATCTAATATGGATAACCTTGCAGGTATCAACAAGGTAAATAACCGGTGGCTTGGCACGGCTATTGTGCGCAATGCCTTGACAAAGTTGGCATGTGCCACTAACCATGACCACAAAGTCTACCAAATACATTAAACGGCTATGAATCATAACACGAGTCAGCCACGGTCAAAGTGTCCAATCATAGTGCAGATACACTGGGCATGACCTTACATGTACAAACAAGGTAGACTACTGGTGGCTCGATGTGGCTATTGTGCGCAATGCCTTAACAAAGTTGGCATGTGCCACTGACCATGACCACAAAGTTTACCAAGTACCTTGAACGGCTATGAATCATAACACGAGTCAGCCACGGTCAAAGTGTCCAATCATAGTGCAGATACACTGGGCATGACCTTACATGTACAAACAAGGTAGACTACTGGTGGCTCGATGTGGCTATTGTGCGCAATGCCTTAACAAAGTTGGCATGTGCCACTGTCCATGACCACAAAGTTTTCCAAGTGACTTCAACTTCTACGAATCGTAACACGAGTCGGAGACGGTCATAGTGTCCAATCACAGTGCAAATGTACTAGGCATGATCTTGCAGGTATAAACAAGGTAGAATTCTGGTGGCTCGGTGCGGCTATTGTGCGCAATGGCTTGACAAAGTTGGCATGTGCCACTGATCATGACTACAACGTTTACCAAGTGACTTTAACTTCTACGCATCGTAACACGAGTCATTCACGGTCAGAGTACCCAATCACAGCGCACATATAATATGCATGACCTTGCATGTATAGAAGAGGTAAAAACCGGTGGCTTGGCACGGCTATTGTGCGCAATGCCTTGACACAGTTGGCATGTGCCACTGACCATGACCACAACGTTTACCAAGTACCTTAAACGGCTATGAATCATAACGCTACTCAGCCACGGTCAGAATGTTTAATCACAGTGCAGATGTACTAGGCATTATTTTGCAGGTTCAAACAAGGTTGAATACTGGTGGCTCGATGTGGCTATTGTGCGCAATGCCTTGACAAAGTTTGCATGTGCCACTGACCATGACCACAAAGTGTACCAAGTGGCTTTAACTTCTACGAATCGTAACACGAGTCGGAGATGGTCAGAGTATCCAATCACAGTGCAGATGAACTAGGCATGATCCTGCTTGTGTAAACAAGGTAGAATACTGGTGGCTCGGTGTGGCTATTGTGGGAAATGCGTTGACAAAGTTGGCATGTGTCCTCGACCATGACCACATAGTTTACCACGTGACTTTAACTTCTATGCATCGTAACACGAGTTATTCACGGTCAGAGTACCCAATCACAGCACACATCAAATATGCATGATCTTGCAGGTATAAAATATGTAAAAAACCAGTGGCTTGGCACGGCTATTGTGCGCAATACCTTGACAAAGTTGGCATGTGCCACTGACCATGACCACAAAGTTTACCAAGTACCTTAAGGGCTATGGATCATAACACGAGTCAGCCACGGTCACAGTGTCCAATCATAGTGCAGATGTACTAGGCATGATCTTACAGGTGCAAACAAGGTGGAATACCGGTGGCTTGGTGTAGCTATTGTACGCACGGCCTTGACAAAGGTTGCATGTGCTACTGACCATGACGACAAATGTATCCAAGTGACTTTCACTTCTATTGATCATAACATGAGTCAGCCACGGTTTGAGTGCTTAATCATAATGCAGATGCACTAGACGTGATCTTGCAGGTACAAACAAGGTAGAATACTGGTGGCTCGGTGTTGGTATAGTGCGCAATGCAATGACAAAGTTAACATGTGCCACTGACCATGACCACAAATGTATCCAAGTGACCTTTACTTCTATTGGTCATAAAACGAGTCAACCACGGCCAGAGTGTCCAATCACAGTGCCGATATATTAGGCATGACCTTATATGTATAGAGAAGGTAGAATACTGGTGGCTCAGTGTGGCAATTGTGTGCAATGCATTGACAAAGTTGGCATGTGCCACCGACCATGACCACAAATGTATCCAAGTGACTTTTACTTCTATTGATCAGAACACGCGTCAGCCACGGTCAGAGTGTCCAATCACAGTGCAGATGTTCTAGGCATGAACTTTCAGGTACAAGCAAAGTAGAATACTGGTGGCTCGGTGTGGCTATTGTGTGCAATGCATTGACAAAGATGGCATGTGCCACTGACCATGACCACAAATGTATCCAAGTGACTTTCATTTCTATTGAGCATAACACAAGTCAGCCACGGTCAGAGTGTCCAATCATAGTGTAGATGTACTAGGCATGATCTCGCAGGTGCAAACAAGGTAGAATACTGGTGGCTCGGTGTGCCTATTGTGTGTAGTGCCTTGACAAAGTTGGCATGTGCCACTGACCATGACCACAAAGTTTACCAAGTACCTTGAACGGCTATGAATCATAACACGAGTCAGCCACGGTCAGAGTGTCCAATCAAAGTGCAGGTGTACTAGGCATGATGTTGCAGGTGTAAACAAGGTAGAATACTGGTGGCTCAGTGTGGCTATTGTGGACAATGCCTTGACAAATTTGGCATGTGCCACTGACCATGACCACAGAGTTTACCAAGTGACTTTAACTTCTACGCATCGTAACACGAGTCATTCACAGTCAGAGTACCCAGTCACAGTGCACATCTAATATGCATGACCTTGCAGGTTTCAAAGAGGTAAAAAACCGGTGGCTTGGCATGGCTATTGTGCGCAATGCCTTGACAAAGTTGGCATGTGCCACTGACCATGACCACAAATGTATCGAAGTGACTTTTACTTCTATTGATCATAACATGAGTCAGCAACGGTCAGAGTATTTAATCACAGTGTCGATGCATTAGGCATAATCTTTCAGGTACAAACAAGGTAGACTACTAGTGGCTCAGTGTGGCTATAGTGCGCAATGCCATGACAAATTTGGCATGTGCCACTGACCTTGACCACAAATGTATCAAAGTGACTTTTACTTCTATTGATCATAACACGAGTCAGCCACGGTCAGTGTGTCCAATCACAGTGCAGATATATTGGGCATGACCTTAGAGGTATAAACAAGGTATAATACTGGTGGCTCATTGTGGTAATTTTGTGCAATGCCTTGACAAATTTGGCATGTGCCACTGACCATGACCACAAACGTATCCAAGTGACTTTTACTTCTATTCATCATAACACAAGTCAGCCACAGTCAGAGTGTCCAACCACAGTGCAGATATACTGGTCATGACCTAACAGGTATAAACAATGTATAATACTGGTGGCTCGGTGTGGGTATTGTGCGCAATGCTTTGGCAAACTTGGCATGTGCCACTGACCATGACCACAAAGTTTACCAAGTGACTTTTTCTTCATATGAATCGTAACACGAGTCAGCCACGGTCAGAGTGTCCAATCACAGCGCACATCTAATATGGATAACCTTGCAGGTATCAACAAGGTAAATAACCGGTGGCTTGGCACGGCTATTGTGCGCAATGCCTTGACAAAGTTGACATGTGCCAATAACCATGACGACAAAGTCTACCAAATACATTAAACGCCTATGAATCATAACACGAGTCAGCCACGGTCAAAGTGTCCAATCATAGTGCAGATACACTGGGCATGACCTTACATTTATAAACAAGGTAGACTACGTGTGGCTCGATGTGGCTATTGTGCGCAATGCCATGACAAAGTTGGCATGTGCTACAGACCATGACCACAATTGTATCCAAGTGACTTTTACTTCTATTGATCATAACACGAGTCAGCCACAGTCAGAGTGTCCAATCATATTGCAGATGTACTAGGCATGACCTTGCAGGTACAAACAAGGTAGAATACTGGTGGCTCAGTGTGGCTATTGTCTGTAATGCATTGACAAAGTTGGTATGTGCCACTGACCATGACCACAAATGTATCCAAGTGAATTTCACTTCTATTGATCATAACACGAGTCAACCACGGTCAGAGTATTCAATCACAGTGCAGATGTACTAGGCATGAACATGCAAGCTCAAACAAGATAGAATACTGGTGGCTCGGTGTGGCTATTGTGCGCAATGCCCTGACAAAGTTGGCATGTGCCACTCACCATGACCACAAAGTTTACCAAGTACCTTAAACGGTTATGAATCATAACACGAGTCAGTCACGGTCAGAGTGTCCAATCATAGGGCAGATATACTAAGCATTATCTTGCAGGTACAAACAAGGTAGAATACTGGTGGCTCGGTGTTGCTATTGTGCACAATGCCTTGACAGAGTTGGCATGTGCCACAGGCAATGACCACAAATGTATCAAAGTGATTTTTACTTCTATTGATCATAACACGAGTCAGCGACGGTCAGAGTGTCCAATCACAATGCAGATGTACTAGGCATGACCTTGCAGGTACAAACAAGGTATAATACTGGTGGCTCAGTGTGGCTATTGCGTGCAATGCCTTGACAAAGTTGGCTTGTGCCACTGACCATGACCACAAATGTATCCAAGTGACTTTTACATCTATTAATCATAACACGAGTCAGCCATGGTCAGAGTGTCCAATCACAGTGTACATATACTGGACATGACCTTGCAGGTATAAAAAAGGTACAATACTAATGGCTCGGTGTAACTATTATGCGCAATGGCTTCACAAAGTTAGCATGTGCCACTAACCATGACCACAAATGTATCCAAGTGACTTTTACTTTTATTGATCATAACACGAGTCACCCACGGTTAGAGTGTCCAATCACAGTGCAGATGTACTCGACATGATCTTGCAGGTAAAAACAAGGTAGAATATTGTGGCTCGGTGTAGCTATTGTGCGCAATGCGTTGACAAAGTTGGCATGTGCCACTGACCATGACCACAAATGTATCCAAGTGACTTTTACTTCTATTCATCATAACACAAGTCAGCCGCGGTCAGAGTGTCCAATAACAGTACATATTTACTAGGCATGATCTTGTAGGCGCAAACAGAGTACAATACTGGTGGCTCGGTGTGGCTATTATGTGCAATGCCTTGACAAAGTTGGCATGTGCCACTGACCATGACCACACAGTTCACCAAGTACCTTAAACGGCTATAAATCATAACATGAGTCAGCCACAGTCAGAGTGTCCAATCATAGTGCTGATATATTGGGCATGACCTTGTAGGTATACACAAGGTATAATACTGGTAGCTCAGTGTGGCTATTGTGCGCAATGCCTTGACAAAGTTGGCACGTGCCACTGACCGTGACCACATATATATCCAAGTTACTTTTACTTCTATTGGTCATAACAGGAGTCAGCCACGGTCAGAGTGTCCAATCACAGTACATATGTACTAGGCATGATCTTGTAGGCGCAAACAAGGTACAATACTGGTGGCTCGGTGTGGCTTTTGTGCGCAATGCCTTGACAAAGTTGGCATGTGTTACTGACCGTGACCACAAATATATCCAAGTGACTTTTTCTTCTATTGGTCATAATAGGAGTCAGCCACGGTCAGAGTGTCCAATCACTGCGCACATCTAGTATGCATGACCTTGCAGGTATAAATAGGGTAAAAAACTGGTGGCTTGGCTGGACTATTGTTTGCAATGCCTTGAAAAAGTTGGCATATGCCACTGACCATGACCACAAAGTTTACCAAGTACCTTAAACGGCTATTAATCATAACACGAGTCAGCCATGGTCAGAGTTTCCAATCACAGTGCAGATGTACTAGGCATGATCTTGCAGGTTCAAACAAGGTAGAACACTGGTGGCTCAGTGTGGCTATTGTGTGCAATGCCTTGACAAAGTTGGCATGTGCCACTGACCATGACCACAAATGTATCCAAGTGACTTTTTCTTCTATTGATCATAACATGAGTCAGCCACGGTCAGAGTGTCCAATCACAGTGCAGATGTACTAGGCATGAACATGCACATGCAAACAAGATAAATTACTGGTGGCTCGGTGTGGCTATTGTGCGCAATGCCTTGACAAAGTTGGCATGTGCCACTCACCATGACCACAAAGTTTACCAAGTACATTAAACGGCTATGAATCATATCACGAGTCAGTCACGTTCAGAGTGTCCAATCATAGGGCAGATATACTGGGCATGATCTTGTAGGTACAAACAAGGTAGAATACTGGTGGCTCGATGTTGCTATTCTGCACAATGTCTTGACAGAGTTGGCATGTGCCACTGACAATGACCACAAATGTATCCAAGTGACTTTTACTTCTATTGATCATAACACGAGTCAGCCACGGTCAGAGTGTCCAATCACAATGCAGATGTACTAGGCATGACCTTGCAGGTACAAACAAGGTAGAATACTGGTGGCTCAGTGTGGTTATTTTGTGCAATGCCTTGACAAAGTTGGCATGAGCCACTGACCATGACCACAAATGTATCCAAGTGACTTTTACTTCTATTTATCATAACACGAGTCAGCCATGGTCAGAGTGCCCAATCACAGTGTAGATATACTGGAGATGACCTTGCAGGTATAAAAAAGGTACAATACTAGTGGCTCGGTGTAACTAATATGCGCAATGCCTTCACCAAGTTGGCATGTGCCACTGACCATGACCACAAATGTATCCAAGTGACTTTTACTTCTATTGATCATAACATGAGTCAGCCATGGTTAGAGTGTCCAATCACAGTGCAGATTTACTCGGCATGATCTTGCAGGTACAAACAAGGTAGAATACTGTGGCTCGGTGTGGCTATTGTGGGCAATGGCTTGACAAAGTTGGCATGTGCCATTGACCATGACCACAAATGTATCCAAGTGACTTTTACTTCTATTGATCTTAACACAAGTCAGCCACGATCCGAGTGTCCAATAACAGTACATGTGTACTAGGCATCTTGTAAGTGCAAACAAGGTACAATACTGGTGGCTCTGTGTGGCTATTGTGCGCAATGCCTTGACAAAGTTGGCATGTGCCACTAACCATGACCGGAAAGTTTACAAAGTACCTTAAACAGCTATGAATCATAACACGAGTCAGCCACAGTTAGAGTGTCCAATCACAGTGCAGATGTACTCCGCATGATCTTGCAGGTACAAACAAGGTAGAATACTGTGGCTCGGTGTGGCTATTGTGCGCAATGCCTTGACAAAGTTGGCATGTGCCACTGACCATGACCACAAATGTATCCAAGTGACTTTTACTTCTACTGATCAAAACACAAGTCAGCCACGGTAAGAGTATCCAATAACAATACATATGTACTAGGCATGATCTTGTAGGCGCAAACAAGGTACAATACTGGTGGCTCGGTGTGGCTATTGTGCGTAATGCCTTGACAAAGTTGGCTTGTGCCACTGACCATGACCACAAAGTTTACCAAGTACCTTAAATGGCTATGAATCATAACACGAGTGAGCCACAGTCATAGTGTCCAATCATAGTGCAGATATACTAGGCATGACCTTACAGGTATAAACAAGGTAGAATACTGGTAGCTCAGTGTGGCTATTGTGCGCAATGCCTTGACAAAGTTGGCACGTGCCACTGACCGTGACCACAAATGTATCCAAGTGACTTTTACTTCTATTGATCATAACACGAGTCAGCCACAGTCAGAGTGTCCAATCACAGCGCACATATAGTATGCATGACCTTGCAGGTATAAACAAGGTAAAAAACTGGTGGCTTGGCACGACAATTGTTTGCAATGCCTTTAAAGAGTTGGCATGTGCCACTGACCATGACCACAGAGTTTACCAAGTACGTTAAACGGCTATGAATCTTAACACGAGTCATCCATGGTCAGAGTGTCCAATCTCAGTGGAGATGTAGTAGGCATGATCTTGCAGGTTCAAACAAGGTAGAACACTGGTGGCTCAGTGTGGCTATTGTGTGCATTGCCTTGACAAAGTTGGCATGTGCCACTGACCATGACCACAAATGTATCCAAGTGACTTTTACTTCTATTGATCATAACACGAGTCAGCCAGGGTGAGAGACCCCAATCACAGTGCAGATATACTGGGCATGACCTTGGAGGTATAAACAAGGTAGAATAAAGGTGGGTCGGTGTGGCTACTGTGCACAATGCTTGAAAAAGTTGGCATGTGCCACTAACCATGACCACAAAATGTATCCAAGTGACTTTTACTTCTATTGATCATAACACGAGTCAGCGACGGTCAGAGTGTCCAATCATAGTGTAAATGTACTAGGCATGATCTTGTAGGTGCAAACAAGGTAGAATACTGGTGGCTCGGTGTGGTTATTGTGCGCAATGCCTTGACAAAGTTGACATGTGCCACTGCCCATGAGCACAAATGTATCCAAGTGACTTTTACTTCTATTGATTATAACACAAGTCCGCCACGGTCAGAGTGTCCAATAAGAGTGCAGATTTACCACGCATTATCTTGCAGGTACAAGCAAGGTACAATACTGGTGGCTCCGTCTGGCTATTGTCCGCAATGCCTTGACAAAATTGGCATGTGCCACTGACCATGACCACAAAGTTTACCAAGTACCATAAACGGCTATGAATCATAACACGAGTCAGCCACAGTCAGAGTGTCCAATCACAATGCAGATTTACCACGCATGACCTTGCATGTATAAACCAGGTACAATAGTGGTGGCTCCGTGTGGCTATTGTGTACAATGCCTTGACAAAATTTGCATGTGCCACTGACCATGACCACAAGTGTATCGAAGTGACGTTTACTTCTATTGATCATAACACGAGTCAGCCACAGCCCGAATGTCCAATCACAGTGCACATCTAATATGCATGACCTTGCAGGTATAAACAAGGTAAAAACCTGGTGGCTTGGCACGGCTATTTTGCGCAATGCCTTGACAAAGTTGGCATGTGCCACTAACCATGACCACAAAGTTTACCAAGTACCTTAAACGGCTATGAATCATAACACAAGTCAGCCACGGAAAGAGTGTCCAATCGACGAGCAGATATACCAACCATGACCTTGCAGGTATAAACAAGGTTGAATACTGGTGGCTCGGTGTGGTTATTGTGCACAATGCCTTGACAAAGTTGGCATGTGCCACTAACCATGACCGCAAATGCATCCAAGTGACTTTTACTTATATTGACCATAACACAAGCCAGCTACGGTCAGAGTGTCCAATCACAGTGCAGATGTACTAGGCATGATCTTGCAGGTGTAAAAAAGGTAGAACACTGGTGGCTGGGTGTGGCTATTGTGCGCAGTGCCTTCACAAAGTTGGCATGTGCCACTGACCATGACCACAAAGTTTACCAGGTGGCTTTAACTTCTACAAATCATAACACGAGTCAGCCACGGTCAGAGTGTCCAATCACAGTGAAGATGTACTAGGCATGATCTTGCAGGTGCAAACAATGTAGAATACTGGTGGCTCGGTGTGGCTATTGTGCGCAATGCCTTGACAAAGCTGGCATGTGCCACTGACCATGACCACAAAGTTTACCAAGTGACTTTAACCTATACGAATTATAACACGAGTCAGCCACAGTCAGAGTGCCCACTCACAGCTCAGATGTACTAGGCATAACCTTGCAGGTGTAAACAAGGTAAAAAACCGGTGACTTGGCATGGCTATTGTGCGCAATGCCTTGACAAAGTTGGCATGTACCACTGACCATGACCACAAAGTTTACCAAGTGACTTTAACTTCTACGAATCGTAACACGAGTCAGCCACAGTCGGACTGCCCAATCACAACTAAGATGTACTAGGCCTGACCATGCAGGTATAAAGAAGGTAAAAAACCCGGTGGCTTGGCACGGCTATTGTGCGCAATGCCTTGACAAAGTTGGCATGTGCCACTGTCCATGACCACACAGTTTACCAAGTACCTTAAACGGCTATGAATCATAACACAAGTCAGCCACGACCAGAGTGTCCAGTCACAAAGCAGATGTACTGTGCATGATCTAGCATGTACAAAAAAGGTAGAATACTGGTAGCTCAATGTGGCTATTGTGCACAATTCCTTGACAAAGTGTGCATGTGCCACTGACCAAGACCACAAATGTATCCAATTGACTTTTACTCCTATTCATCATAACACGAGTTAGACACAATCAGAGTGTTTAATCACAGTGCGTATGTACTAGGCATGATCTTGCAGGTATAAACAAGGTAGAATATTGGTGGCTCAGTGTGGCTAATGTGCGTAATTCCTTGACAAAGTTGGCATGTGCCACTGACCATGACCACAAATGTATCCAAGTGACTTTTACTTCTATTTATCATAACACAAGTCATCCACAATTAGAGTGTCCAATAACAGTGCAGATTTACCAGGTATCATCTTGCATGTGCAAACAAGGTACAATACTGGTAGCTCTGTGTAGCTATTGTGCGCAATGCATCGACAAAGTTGGCGTGTGCCACTGACTATGACCACAAAGTTTACCGAGTACCTTAAACGGATATGAATCATAACATGAGTTAGCCACGGTCAGAGTGTCAAATCACAGTGCAGATGTATTGGGCATGACCTTGCAGGTATAAATAAGGTAGAATACTGGTGGCTCGGTGTGGCTATTGTGCACAATGCATTGACAAAGTTGGCATGTGCCACTGATCATGACCAAAAATGTATCCAAGTGGCTTTTACTTCTATTGATCATAACACGAGTCAGTCACGGTCGAAGTTTCCAATCAAAGTGCAGATGTTCTAGGCATGATCTTGCAGGTGCAAACAAGGTAGAATACTGGTGGCTCGGTGTGGCTATTGTGCGCAATGCCTTGACAAAGTTCGCATGTGCCACTGACCATGACCACAAAGTTTACCAAGTGACTTTAACTTCTACGAATCACAACACGAGTCAGCCACGGTCAGAGTGTGTAATCACAGTGCAGATGTACTAAGCATAATCTTGCAGGTGCAAACAATGTATAATACTGGTGGCATGGCACGGCTATTGTGCGCAATGCCTTGACAAAGTTGGCATGTGCCACTGACCATGATCACAAAGTTTACCAAGTACCTTAAACAGCTAAGAATAATAACACGAGTCAGCCACGGTCAGAGTGTCCAATCACATTGAAGATATACTGGGCATGACCTTGCAGGTATAAACAAGGTAGAATACTGGTGGCTCCGCGTGGCTATTGTGCGCAATGCCTTGACAAAGTTGGCATGTGCCACTGACCATGACCACAAAGTTTACCAGGTGACTTTAACGTCTACGAATCGTAACACGAGTTAGCCACAGTCAGAGTTCTAAATCACAGTTCACATCTAATAGGCATGACCTTACAGGTATAAACAAGGTAAGAACCGGTGGCTTGGCACGGCTATTGTGCGCAATGCCTTGACAAAGTTGGCATGTGCCACTGACCATGACCACAAAGTTTACCAAGTACCTTAAACGGCTATCAATCATAACACAGGTAAGCCACGGTCCGAGTGTCCAATCAGAATAAGGATATACTGGGCATCATCTTGCAGGTACACAAAAGGTAGAATACTAGTGGCTCGGTGTGGCTATTGTGCTCAGTGCCTTGACAAAGTTGGCACGTGCCACTGAATATGACCACAAATGTATCCAAGTGACTTGTACTTTATTGATCATAACACGAGTCAGCCACGGTCAGAGTGTCCAATCAAAGTGCAGATGTACTAGGCATGATCTTGCAAGTTAAAACAAGGTAGACTACTGGTGGCTCGATGTGGCTATTGTGCGCAATGCCTTGACAAAGTTGGCATGTGCCACTGACCACGAGGAGAAATATTTACCAAGTGACTTTGACACTTAGGAATCGTAACACGAGTCAGCCACGTTCAGTGTGCCCAATCACAGCGCACATCTAATATGCATGACCTTGCAGGTATAAACAAGGTAAAAAACTGGTGTCTTGGCACGGCTATTGTGCGCAATGTCTTGACAAAGTTGGCATGTGCCACTGACCATGACCACAAAGTTTACCAAGTACCTTAAATGGCTGTGACTCATAACACGAGTCAGCCACGGTTAGAGTGTCCAAACACAATGCAAATAACCTGGGCATGAACTTGCAGTATAAACAAGGTAGAATACTGGTGGCTCGGTATGGCCATTGTACGCAATGCCTTGACAATGTTGGCATGTGCCACTGCCCATAACCATAAATGTATCCAAGTGACTTTTACTTCTATTGATCATAGCACGAGTCAGCGATGGTCATAGTGTCGAATCACAGTACAGATGTACTAGGCATGATCTTGCAGGTGTAAAAATGGTAGAATGCTGGTGGCCCGGTGTGGCTATTGTGCGCAGTACCTTGACAAAGTTGGCATGTGCCACTGACCATGACCACAAAGTTTACGAAGTGACTCTAACTTCTACGAATCATAACACGAGTCAACCACGGTAAGAGTGTCCAATCACAGTGCAGATATACTGGGCATGACCATGCAGGTATATACAGGATAGAACACTGGCGGTTCGGTGTGGCTATTATGCGCAATGCCTTGACAAAGTTGGCATGTGCCACTGACCATGACCACAAACGTATCCACGTAACTTTTATTTCTATTGATCATAACACGAGTCAGCCACGGTCAGAGTGTCTGATTACAGTACAGATATACTAGACATGATCTTGCAGGTACAAACAAGGTAGAATACTGGTGGCTTGGTGTGGCTATTGTGCGGAATGTCTTGAGAAAGTTGGCATGTGCCACTGACCATGACCACAAAGCTTACCAAGTGACTTTAACTTCTACAAATCATAACACGAGTCAGCCACGGTCAAAGTAACCAATCACAGTGCAAATCTAATATGCATAACATTGCAGGTATAAACAGGGTAAAAAACCGTTGGCTTGGCACGACTATTGTGCGCAATGCCTTGACAAAGTTGGCATGTGCCACTGACCATGACCACAAAGTTTACAAAGTGACTTTAATTTATACGAATCATAACGCAAGTCAGCCAAAGGCAGAGTGTCCAATCACAGTGCAGATATAGTGGGCATGACCTTACAGGTATAAACAAGGTAGAATAATGGCGGCTCAGTGTGGCTATTGTGCGCAATGCATTGACAAAGTTGGCATGTGCCACTGACCATGACCACAAATGTATCCAAGTGAATTTTACTTCTATTGATCATAACACGAGTCAGCCACAGTCACAGTGTCCAATCGCAGTGCAGATGTAATGGGCATCACTTTGCCGGTATAAACAAGGTAGAATACTGGTGGCTAGGTGTGGCTATTGTGCACAATGCCTTGAAAAAGTTGGCATGTGCCACTGACCATGACCACAAATGTATCCAAGTGACTTACTTCTATTGATCATAACACGAGTCAGCCACGGTCAGAGTGTCCAACCACAGTGCAGATGTACTAGGCATGATCTTGCAGGTACAAACAAGGTAGAATATTGGTGGCCCGGTGTGTCTATTGTGCGCAATGCCTTGATAAAGTTGTCATGTGCCACTGACCATGACCACAAAGTTTACCAAGTACCTTAAACGGTTGTAAATGACAACACGAGTCAGCCACGGTCAGAGTGTCCAAACACAGTGCAGATATACTGGGCGTGACCTTGCAGGTACAAACAAGGTATAATACTGGTGGCTCGGTGGGGCTATTGTTCACAATGCCTTGAAAAAGTTGGCATGTGCTTCTTACCATGACCACAAATGTATCCAAGTGACTTTTACTTATATTGATTATAGCACGAGTCAGCCATGGTCAGAGTGTCCAATCACAGTGCAGATGTACTAGGCATGATCTTGCAGGTGTAAAAATGGTAGAATACTGGTGGCCCGGTGTGGCTATTGTGCGCAATGCCTTGACAAAGTTGGCATGTGCCACTGACCATGACCACAAAGTTTACCAAGTGACTCTAACTTCTACGAATCATAACACGAGTCAGCCACGGTCAGAGTGTCCAATCACAGTGCAGATATACTGGGCATGACCATGCAGGTATATTCAGGGTAGAATACTGGTGGTTCGGTGTGGCTATTATGCGCAATGCCTTGACAAAGTTGGCATGTGCAACTGACCATGACCACAGATGTATCCACATAAGTTTTACTTCTATTTATCATAACACGAGTCACCCACGGTCAGAGTGTCCGATCAAAGTGCATATATACTAGACATGATCTTGCAGGTACAAACAAGGTAGAATACTGGTGGCTTGGTGTGGCTATTGTGCGCAATGTCTTGACAAAGTTGGCATGTGCCACTGACCATGACCACAAAGCTTACCAAGTGACTTTAACTTCTACGAATCATAACACGAGTCAGCCACGGTCAGAGTACCCAATCACATTGCAAATATAATATGCATGACATTGCAGGTATAAACACGGTAAAAAACCGTTGGCTCGGCACGGCTATTGTGCGCAATGCATTGACAAAGTTGGACTGTGCCACTGACCATGACCACAAAGCTTACCAAGTACATTAAACGGCTATGAATCATAACACAGGTCAACCATGGTAAGAGTGTCCAATCACAGTACAGATATACTAGGCATGACCTTCCAGGTATAAACAAGGTAGAATACTGGTGGCTCGGTGTGACTATTGTGCGCAATGCCTTGACAAAGTTGGCATGTGCCACTGACCATGACCACAAATGTATCCAAGTGACTTCCATTTCTACTAACCATAACACGAGTCTGCCACATGTACTAGGCATTACCTTGCAGGTTCAAACAAGGTATAATACTGGTGGCTCGGTGTAGTTATTGTGCGTAATGCCTTGACAAAGTTGGCATGTCCCACTGACCATGACCACAAAGTTCACCAAGTGACTTTAACTCTTACGAATCGTAACACGAGTCAGCCATGGTTAGAGTGCCCGGTCTCAATTCAGATGTACTAGGCACGACCTTGTAGGTATAGAAAGGGTAAAAAACTGGTGTCTTGGCACGGCTATTGTGCGCAATGCCTCGACAATGTTGGCATGTGCCACTGACCATGACCACAAGGTTTACCAAGTACCTAAAACAGCTATGAATCATAACACGTGTCAACCACGGTCAGAGTGTCCAATCACAGTGCAGATGTACTGGGCATGATCTTCCACTTATAAACAAGGTAGAATACTGGTGTCTCGTTGTGGCTATCGTGCCCAATGCCTTGACAAAGTTGGCATGTGCCACTGACAATGACCACAAATGTATCCGGGTGACTCTTACTTCTATTGAGCATAACACAAGTCAGCCACGGTCAGAGTGTCCAATCACAGTGCAGATGTACTAGGCATGATGTTGCAGGTTCAAGCAAGGTAGAATACTGGTGGCTCGGTGTGGCTATTGTGTGCAATGCCTTGTCAGAGTTGGCATGTGCCACTGACCATGACCACAAAGTTTACCAAGTGACGTTAACTTATACGAATCGTAACACGAGTCGGCCACGGTCAAAGTGCCCAATCACAGTGCACATCTAATATGCATGGCCTTACAGGTATAAACAATGTAAGAATCCGGTGGCTTGCCACGGCTATTGTGCGCAATGCCTTGACAGAGTTGGCATGTGTCAATGACCATAACCACTAGGTTTACCAAGTACCTTAAACGGCTATGAATCATAACACAAGTCAGCCACGGTCAGAGTGTCCAATCACGGTGCAGATATAAAAGGCATGATCTTGCAGGCGTAAACAAGGTACAATACTGGTGGCTCGGTGTGGCTATTGTGCGCAATGCCTTGACAAAGTTGGCATGTGCCACTTACCATGACCACAAAGTTTACCAAGTGACTTTAACTTCTACGAATCATAACACGAGTCAGCCACGGTCAGAGTGTCCAATCACATCGTAGATGGACTAGGCATGAACTTACAGGTTCATACAAGGTCAAATGCTGGTGGCTCAGTGTGGCTATTGTGCGCAATGCCTTGACAAAGTTGGCATGTGTCACTCACCATGACCACAAAGTTTACCAAGTGACTTTAACTTCTAAGAATCGTAACTAGATTGAGCCACGGTCAGAGTGCCCAATCACAGTGCACATCTTATTAGCATGACAATGCAGGTATAAAAAAGGTAAAAAACCAGTGACTTTGCACGGCTACCGAGCGCAATGCCTTGACAAAGTTGGCATGTGCCACTGACCATGACCACAAAGTTTACCAAGTACCTTAAACGGCTATGAATCATAACACGAGTCAGCCACGGTCAGAGTGTCCAATCATAGTGCTGATATACTAGGCATGATCGTTCTGGTGTAAACAAGGTACAATACTGGTGGCTCGGTGAGGCTATTGTGCGCAATGCCTTGACAATGTTGGCATGTGATACTGACCATGACCACAAAGTTTACCAAGTGACTTTAAATTCTACGGAACATAACACAAGACAGGCATGGTCAGAGTGTCCAATCACAGTGAACATATACTAGGCATGACCTTGCCAGTACAAACAAGGTAGAGGACTGGTGGCTCGGTGTGGCTATTGTGCGCAATACCTTGACAATGTTTGCATGTGCCACTGACCATGCCCACAAATGTATCCAAGTGACTTTTACTTCTATTGGTCATAACACGAGTCAGCCACGGTCAGAGTACCCAATGACAGTGAACATCTAATATGCATGACAATTCAGATATAAACAGGGTAAAAAACCGGTGGCATGGCACGGCTAATGTGCACAATGCCTTGACAAAGTTGGCATGTGCCACTGACCATGACCACAAAGTTTACCAAGTACCTTAAACGGCTATGAATCGTAACACGAGTCAGCCAAAATCAGATTGTCCAATCACAGTGCACATAAACTGGGCATGACCTTGCAGGTATAAACAAGGTAGAACAATGGTGGCCCGGTGTGGCTATTGTGCACAATGCTTTGACGAAGTTGGCATGTACCACTAACCATGACCACAAATGTATCCAAGTTACTTTTACTTCTCTTGATCATAACACGAGTCAGCCACAGTCATAGTGTCCAATCAAAGTGCAGATGTACTATGCATGATCTTGCAGGTACAAACAAGGTAGAATACTGGTGGCTCGGTGTGGCTATTGTGCGCAAGGCCTTGACAAAGTTGGAATGTGCCATTGACCATGACCACAAGGTTAACCAAGTACCTTCAACAGCTATCAATCATAACACAAGTCAGCTACAGGCAGAGTGTCCAATCACAGTGCAGATATATTGGGCATGACCTTACAGGTATAAACAAGCTAGAATAGTGGTGGCTCGGTGTGGCTACTGTGTGCAATGCATTGACAAAGTTGGCATGTGCCACTGACCATGACCACAAATGTATCCAAGTTAATTTTTCTTCTATTGATCATAACACGAGTCAGCCACGGTCAGAATGTCCAATCACAGTGCAGATATACTGGGCATGACCTTGCACGTATAAACAAGGAAGAATAATGGTGGCTCGTTGTGGATAGTGTGCACAATGCCTTGACAAAGTTGGCATGTGCCACTGACCATGACCACAAATGTATCAAAGTGACTTCTACTTCTATTGATCATAACACGAGTCAGCCACGGTCAGAGTGTCCAATCACAGTGCAGATGTACTACGCATGATCTTGCAGGTGCAAACAAGGTAAACTACTCGTGGCTCTGCGTGGCTATTGTGCGAAATGCCTTGACAAAGTTGGCATGTGCCAATGACCATGACCAGAAGATTACAAAGTACCTTAAACGGCTATGAATCATAGCCCGAGTCAGCCACGGTCAGAGTGTCCAATCACAGTGCAAATGTATTAAGCATGATCTTGCAGGTTCAAACAAGGTAGACTACTGGTGGCTCGATGTGGCTATTGTGCGCAATGCCTTGGCAAAGGTGGCATGTGCCACTGATTATGTCCACAAATGTATCCAAGTGACTTCTTCTTCTATTGATCATAACACAAGTCAGCCACGGTTTGAGGGTCCAATCAAAGTGCATATATACTAGGCATGATCTTACAGATATAAACAAGGTAAAAAACCGGTGGCTTGGCACGGCTATTGTGTGCAATGCCTTGACAAAGTTGGCAGGTGCCACTGACCATGACCACAATTTTTATCAAGTTCCTTAAACGGTTATGAATCACAACACGAGTCAGCCACGTTCAGAGTGTCCAATCTCAGTGCACATATACTGGGCACGACCTTGCAGGTATAAACAAGGTAGAATACTGGTGGCTCGGTGTGGCTAGTGTGCGCAATGCCTTGACAAAGTTGGCATGTGCCACTGACCATGACCACAAATGTATCAAAGTGACTTTTACGATTATTGATCATACAACGAGTCATCCAGGGTCAGAGTGTCCAATCACAGTGCAGATGTACTAGGCATGGTCTTGCAGGTGAAAATAAGGTAGAATACTGGATGCTCAGTGTGGCTATTGTGCGCGAATCCTTGACAAAGTCTGCATGTGCCACTGACCATGACCACTAATGTATCAAAGTGACTTTTACGATTATTGATCATACAACGAGTCATCCAGGGTCAGAGTGTCCAATCACAGTGCAGATGTACTAGGCATGGTCTTGCAGGTGAAAATAAGGTAGAATACTGGATGCTCAGTGTGGCTATTGTGCGCGAATCCTTGACAAAGTCTGCATGTGCCACTGACCATGACCACTAATGTATCAAAGTGACTTTTACGATTATTGATCATACAACGAGTCATCCAGGGTCAGAGTGTCCAATCACAGTGCAGATGTACTAGGCATGGTCTTGCAGGTGAAAATAAGGTAGAATACTGGATGCTCAGTGTGGCTATTGTGCGCGAATCCTTGACAAAGTCTGCATGTGCCACTGACCATGACCACTAATGTATCAAAGTGACTTTTACGATTATTGATCATACAACGAGTCATCCAGGGTCAGAGTGTCCAATCACAGTGCAGATGTACTAGGCATGGTCTTGCAGGTGAAAATAAGGTAGAATACTGGATGCTCAGTGTGGCTATTGTGCGCGAATCCTTGACAAAGTCTGCATGTGCCACTGACCATGACCACTAATGTATCAAAGTGACTTTTACGATTATTGATCATACAACGAGTCATCCAGGGTCAGAGTGTCCAATCACAGTGCAGATGTACTAGGCATGGTCTTGCAGGTGAAAATAAGGTAGAATACTGGATGCTCAGTGTGGCTATTGTGCGCGAATCCTTGACAAAGTCTGCATGTGCCACTGACCATGACCACTAATGTATCAAAGTGACTTTTACGATTATTGATCATACAACGAGTCATCCAGGGTCAGAGTGTCCAATCACAGTGCAGATGTACTAGGCATGGTCTTGCAGGTGAAAATAAGGTAGAATACTGGATGCTCAGTGTGGCTATTGTGCGCGAATCCTTGACAAAGTCTGCATGTGCCACTGACCATGACCACTAATGTATCAAAGTGACTTTTACGATTATTGATCATACAACGAGTCATCCAGGGTCAGAGTGTCCAATCACAGTGCAGATGTACTAGGCATGATCTTGCAGGTATAAACAAGGTAGAATACTGGTGGCTCGGTGTGGCTAGTGTGCGCAATGCCTTGACAAAGCTGGCATGTGCCACTGACCATGACCACAAAGTTTACCAAGTGACATTAACTTATACGAATCGTAACACGAGTCAGCCACGGTCAGAGTGTCCGATCACAGTTCAGATGTTCTAGGCATGACCTTGCCGGTATAAAAAACGAAGAATACTGGTGGCTTGGCATGGCTATTGTGCGTATTGCCTTGACAAAATTGGCATGTGCCACTGACCATGACCACAACGTTCACCAAGTACCTTAAACGGCTATGAATCATAACACAAGCCAGCCACGGTTAGAGTGTCGAGTCACAGCGCACATCTAATATGCATGACCTTGCAGGTTTAAACAAGGTGGCAAACTGGTGGCTTTGCAAGGCTATTGTGCGCAATGCCTTGACAAAGTTGGCGTGTGCCACTGACCATGACCACAAAGTTTACCAAGTACCTTAAACGGCTATAAATCATAACACGAGTCAGCCACGGTCAGAGTGTCCAATCACATTG
>SZWC01000121.1:136087-148524 GCA_023375785.1 Penium margaritaceum | reverse complement strand
GGCATGACCTTGCAGGTATAAACAAGGTAGAATACTGGTGGCTCAGTGTGGCTATTGTGCGCAATGCCTTGACAAAGTTGGCATGTGCCACTGACCATGACCACAAAGTTTACCAAGTGAATTTAACTTCTACAAATTGTAACACAAGTCAGCCACAGTCAGAGTGCTCAATCATAGTGCACATCTAATATGCATGACCTTGCAGGTATAAACAGGGTAAAAAACTGGTGTCTTGGCACGGCTATTCTGCACAATGCGTTGACAAAGTTGGCACGTGCCACTGACCATGACCACAAAGTTTACCAAATACATTAAATGGCTATGAGTCATAACACGAGTCAGCCACGGTAAGAGTGTCCAATATCAGTGGAGATATACCGGACATGACCTTGCAGGTATAAACAAGGTAGAATACTGGTGGCTCGTTGTCGCTACAGTGCGCAATGCCTTGACAAAGTTGGCATGTGCCACTGACCATGACCACAAAGTTTACCAAGTGAATTTAACTTCTACAAATTGTAACACAAGTCAGCCACAGTCAGAGTGCTCAATCATAGTGCACATCTAATATGCATGACCTTGCAGGTATAAACAAGGTAAACAACCGGTGGCTTGGCACAGCTATTGTGCGCAATGCCTTGACAAAGTTGGCATGTGCCACTGACCATGACAACAAAGTTTACGAAGTACCTTAAACGGCTATGAATCATAACACGAGTCAGCCACGGTCAGAGTGTCCAGTCACAGTGCAGATATACTGGACGTGACCTTGCAGGTATACACAACATAGAATACTGGTGGCTCGGTGTGGCTATTGTGCGCAATGCCTTGACAAAGTTGGCATGTGCCACTGACCATGACCACAAATGTATCCAAGTGACTTTTAATTCTATTGATCATAACACGAGTCATCCACGGTCAGAATGTCCAATGATAGTGGAGTTGTACTAGCCATGATCTTGCAGGTGCAAAGAAGGTAGAATACTCGTGGCTCAGTGTGGCGTTTGTACGCAATGCATTGACAAAGTTTGCATGTGCCACTGACCCTGACCACAAACTTTACCAAGTGACTTTAACTTTTACAAATCGTAACAAACGTCAGCCACGGTCAGAGTGTCCAATCACAGCATACATCCAACATGCATGACCTTGCTCAGTGTGGCTCATGTGCGCAATGCCTTGACAAAGTTGGCATGTGCCACTGACCATGACCCTAAAGTTTACCAAGTACCTTAAACGGCTATGAATCATAACACGATTCAGCCACGATCAGCGTGTCCAATCACAAAGCAGATGTACTCGGCATGACCTTGCAGGTATAAACAAGGTAGAATAGTGGTGGCTTGGTGTGGCTATTGTGCGCAATGCCTCGACAAAGTTGGCATGTGCCACTGACCATGACCATAAATGTATCAAAGTCACTTTTACTTCTATTGATCATAACACGAGTCAGCCATGGTCAGAGTGTCCAATCATATTGTAGATGTACTAGGCATGATCTTGCAGGTTCAAACAAGGTACAATACTGGTGGCTCGGTGTGGCTATTGTGCGCAATGCCTTGACAAAGGTGGCATGTGCCACTGACCATGACCACAAAGTTTACCAAGTGACTTTAACTTATACGAATCATAACACGATTCAGCCACGGTCAGAGTGTCCAATCACATTGCAGATGTACTGGGCATGATCTTGCAAGTACAAACAAGGTAGAATACTGGTGGCTCGGTGTGGCTATTGTGCGCAATGCCTTGACAAAGTTTGCATGTGCCACTGACCATGACCACTAATGTATCCAAGTGACTTTTACTTATATTGATGATAACACAAATCAGCCACGGTCAGAGTGTCCAATCACAGTGCAGATGTACTGGGCACGATCTTGCAGGTACAAAAAATATAGAATACTGGTGTCTTGGCACGGCTATTATGCACAGTGCCTTGACAAAGTTGGCATGTGCCATAGACCATGACCACAAATGTATCCAAGTGACGTTTACTTCTATAGATCATAACACGAGTCAGTCACCGTCAGAATTTCCAATCACAGTGCAGATATACTAGGCATGACCTTGCAGGTATAAACAAGGTAGAATACTGGTGGCTCAGTGTGGCTATTGTGCGCAATGCCTTGACAAAGTTGGCATGTGCCACTGACCATGACCACAAGGTTTACCAAGTGACTTTAACTTCTTTGAATCGTAACACGTGTCAGCCACAGTCGGAGTGCCCAATCACAGTGCACATCTAATATGCATGACCTTGCAGGTATAAACAGGGTAAAAAACTGGTGTCTTGGCACGGCTATTCTGCACAATGCGTTGACAAAGTTGGCACGTGCCACTGAACATGACCACAAAGTTTACCAAATACATTAAATGGCTATGAGTCATAACACGAGTCAGCCACGGTCAGAGTGTCCTGTACAGTGCAGATATACTGGGCATGACCTTACAGGTATAAACAAGGTAGAATAGTGGTGGCTCGGTTTGGCTATTGTGCGCAATGCCTTGACAAATTTGGCACGTGTCACTGACCATGACCACAAATGTTTCCAAGTGACTTTTACTTCTATTGATCATAACACGAGTCACCCACGGTCAGAGTGTCCAATCACAGTGCAGATGCACTAGGCATGATATTGCAGGTTCAAACAAGGTAGAATACTGGCGGCTCGGTGTGGCTATTGTGCGCAATGCCTTGACAAAGTTGGCATGTGCCATTGACCATGACCACAACGTTTACCAAGTACCTTAAACGGCTATGAATCATAACACGAGTCAGCCACGGTCAGAGTGTCCAACCACAGTGCACATATACTGGGCATGACTTTGCAAGTATAAACAAGGTAGAATACTGGTGGCTCGGTGTGGCTATGGTTGCCATTCCTTGACAAAGTTGGCATGTGCCACTGGCCATAACCACAACGTTTACCAAGTACCTCAAACAGCTATGAATCATAACACGAGTCAGCCACGGTCAGAGTGTCCAATCACAGTGCATTTATACTGGGCATGACCTTACAGTTATAAACAAGGTAGAATACTGGTGGCTCGGTGTGGCTATTGTGCGCAATGCCTTGACAAAGTTGGCATGTGCCACTCACCATGACAACAAAAGTATCCAAGTGACTTTTACTTCTATTGATCATAACACAAGTCAGCCACGGTCAGAGTGTCCAATCACAGTGCAGATATATTGGGCCTGACCTTGCAGGTACAAACAAGGTAGAATACTGGTGGCTTGTTGTGGCTATTGTGCGCAATGCCTTGACAAAGTTGGAATTTGCCACTGACCATGACTACAACGTTTTTCAAGTGGCTTCAACTTCTACGAATCGTAACACGAGTCAGCCACAGTCAGAGTGCCCAATCACAGTTCAGATATTCTGGGAATGACCTTGTAGGTATAAACAAGGTAACAAACCTGTGTCTTGGCACGGCTATTGTGCGCAATGCCTTGACAAAGTTGGCATGTGCCACAGACCATGACCACAAATGTATCCAAGTGACGTTTACTTCTATAGATCATAACACGAGTCAGTCACCGTCAGAGTTTCCAATCACAATGCAGATATACTAGGCATGACCTTGCAGGTATAAACAAGGTATAATACTGGTGGCTCAGTGTGGCTATTGTGCGCAATGCCTTGACAAAGTTGGTATGTGCCACTGACCATGACCACAAGGTTTACCAAGTGACTTTAACTTCTTTGAATCGTAACACGTGTCAGCCACAGTCGGAGTGCCCAATCACAGTGCACATCTAATATGCATGACCTTGCAGGTATAAACAGGGTAAAAAACTGGTGTCTTGGCACGGCTTTTCTGCACAATGCGTTGACAAAGTTGGCACGTGCCACTGACCATGACCACAAAGTTTACCAAATACATTAAATGGCTATGAGTCATAACAGGAGTCAGCCACGGTCAGGGTGTCCTTTACAGTGCCGATATACTGGGCATGACCTTACAGGTATAAACAAGGTAGAATAGTGGTGGCTCGGTGTGGCTATTGTGCGCAATGCCTTGACAAATCTGGCACGTGTCACTGACCATGACCACAAGTGTTTCCAAGTGACTTTTACTTATATTGATCATAACACGAGTCACCCACGATCAGAGTGTCCAATCACAATGCAGATGTACTAGGCATGATCTTGCAGGTCCAAACAAGGTAGAATACTGGTGGCTCGGTGTGGCTATTGTGCGCAATGCCTTGACAAAGTCGGCATGTTCCACTGACCATGACCACAAAGTTTACCAAGTACCTTAAACAACTATGAATCATAACACGAGTCAGCCACAGTCATAGTGTCAAATCACAGTGCAGATGTACTAGGCATGATCTTACAGGTACAAACAAGGTTCAATACTGGTAGCTCGGAGTGGTTATTGTGCGCAATGCCTTGACAAAGTTGGCATGTGCCACTGCCCATGACCACAAAGATTACCAATTGACTTTAACTTATACGAATCGTAACACGAGTCAGCCACAGTTAGAGTGCCAAATCACAGTTTTGATGTGCTAGGCATGACCTTGCAGGTATAAACAAGGTAAAAAATCTGTGGCTTGGCACGGCTATTGTGTGAATGCATTGACAAAGTTGGCATGTGGCACTGACCATAACCACAAAGTTTACCAAGTACCTTAAACGGCTATGAATCATGACACGAGTCAACCATGGTCAGAGTGTCCAATCACAGTGCAGATGTACTAGGCATGATCTTGCAGGTGCAAACAAGGTAGAATACTGGTGGCTCGGAGTGGCTATTGTGTGGAATGCCTTGAAAACATTGGCATGTGCCACTGACCATGACCATAAATATATTCTAGTGACTTCTACTTCTATTGATCATAACACGAGTCCGCCACAGTCAGAGTGTCCAATCACAGTGCAGATGTACTAGGCATGATCTCGCACGTGCAAACAAAGTATAATACTGGTGACTCGGTGTGGCTATTGTCTGCAATGCCTTGACAAAGTTGGCATGTGCCACTGACCATGACCAAAAATTTACCAAGTACCTTAAACGGCTATGAATCATAACACGAGTCAGCCATGGTCAGAGTATCCAATAACAGTGCATATATACTGGGCATGACCTTAGAGGTATAAACAAGGTATAATACGGGTGGCTCGGTGTGGCTATTGTGTGCAATACCTTGACAAAGTTGGCATGTGCCACAGACCATGACCACAAATGTATCCAAGTGATGTTTACTTCTATTGATCATAACACGAGTCAACCACAGTCAGAGTGTCCAATCACAGTGCAGATATATTGGACATGACCTTGGAGGTACAAAAAAGGTAGAATACTGGTGGCTTGGTGCGGCTATTGTGCGCAATGCCTTGACAACGTTGGCATGTGCCACTGACCATGATCACAACGTTTACCAAGTGGCTTCAACGTCTACGAATTGTAACACGAGTCAGCCACAGTCTGAGTGCCCAATCACAGTTCAGATGTATAAGGCATGAACTTGCAGATATAAACAAGGTAAAAAACCAGTGGCTTGGCACGGCTATTGTGCGCAATGCCTTTACAAAGTTGGCACGTGCCACTGACCATGGCCACAAAGTTTACCAAGTACCTCAAACGGCTATGAATCATAACACGAGTCAGCCACAGTCTGAGTGCCCAATCACAGTTCAGATGTATAAGGCATGAACTTGCAGATATAAACAAGGTAAAAAACCAGTGGCTTGGCACGGCTATTGTGCGCAATGCCTTTACAAAGTTGGCACGTGCCACTGACCATGGCCACAAAGTTTACCAAGTACCTCAAACGGCTATGAATGATAACACGAGTCAGACATGATCAGAGTGTCAAATCACAGTGCAGATATACTGGGAATGACCTTGCAGGTATAAACAATGTAGAATACTGGTGGCTCGGTGTGGCTATTGTGCGCAATGCTTTGAAAAAGTTGGCATGTGCCACTGACCATGACCACAAATGTATCCAAGTGACTTTTACTGCTATTTATCATAACACGAGTCATCCACGGTCGGAGTGTCCAATCATAGTGCAGATGCACTAGGCATGATATTGCAGGTTCAAACAAGGTAGAATACTGGCGGCTCGGTGTGGCTATTGTGCGCAATGCCTTGACAAAGTTCGCATGTGCCACTGACCATGACCACAACGTTTACCAAGTACCTTAAACGGCTATGAATCATAACACGAGTCAGCAACGGTCAGAGTGTCCAACCACAGTGCAGATATACTGGGCATGACTTTGCAAGTATAAACAAGGTAGAATACTGGTGGCTCGGTGTGGCTATTGTTCGCCATTCCTTTACAAAGTTGGCATGTGCCACTGGCCATAACCACAAAGTTTACCAAGTACCTCAAAGAGCTATGAATCATAACACGAGTCAGCCACGGTCAGAGTGTCCAATCACAGTGCATATATACTGGGCATGACCTTACAGTTATAAACAAGGTAGAATACTGGTGGCTCGGTGTGGCTATTGTGCGCAATGCCTTGACAAAGTTGTCATGTGCCACTCACCATGACAACAAAAGTATCCAAGTGACTTTTACTTCGATTGATCATAACACAAGTCAGCCACGGTCAGAGTGTCCAATCACAGTGCAGATATATTGGGCCTGACCTTGCAGGTCCAAGCAAGGTAGAATACTGGTGGCTTGTTGTGGCTATTGTGGGCAATGCCTTGACAAAGTTGGAATTTGCCACTGACCATGACTACAACGTTTTTCAAGTGGCTTCAACTTCTACGAATCGTAACACAAGCCAGCCACAGTCAGAGTGCGCAATCACAGTTCAGATATTCTGGGCATGACCTTGCAGGTATAAACAAGGTAACAAACCTGTGTCTTGGCACGGCTATTGTGCGCAATGCCTTGACAAAGTTGGCATGGGCCACTGACCATGGCCACAAAGTTTACTAAGTACCTCAAAGGCTATGAATCATAACACGATTCAGCCACGATCAGAGTGTCAAATCACAGTGCAGATATACTGGAAATGACCTTGCAGGTACAAACAAGGTAGAATTCTGGTGGCTCGGTGTGGCTATTGTGCGCAATGCCTTGACAAAAGTGGCATGTGCCACTGACCAAGACCATAAAGTTTACCAAGTACCTTAAACGGCTATGAATCATAACACGAGTCAGCCACGGTCAGAGTGACCAATCACAGTGCAGGTGTACTGGGAATGACCTTGTAGGTGCAAACAAGGTAAAAAACCGGTGGCTTGGCACGACTCGTGTGCACAATGCCTTGACAAAGTTGGCATGTACCAATGACCATGATCATAAATGTATCCAAGTGACATTTACTTCTATTGATCATAACACAAGTCAGCCACCGTCAGAGTGTCCAATCACAGTGAAGATGTAGTAGGCATGGTCTTGCAGGTGCAAACAAGGTAGAATACTGGTGGCTTGGTGTGGCTATTGTGCGCAATGCCTTGACTAAGGTGGCATGTGCGCAGTGCCCGATCACAGTTCAGATGTAATAGGCATGTCCTCGCAAGTATAAACAAGGTAAAGAACAGGTGGCATGGCTCGGCTATTGTGCGCATACTCATGACAAAGTTGGCATGTGCCACTGACCATGACCACAATGTTTACCAAGTACCTTAAACGGCTAAGAATCATAACACGAGTCAGCCATGGTCAGAGTGTCAAATCACAGTGCAGATATACTGGGCATGACCTTGCAGGTACAAACAAGGTAGAATACTGGTGGCTCGGTGTGGCTATTGTGCGCAATGCCTTGACAAAGTTGGCNCTAAGGTGGCATGTGCGCAGTGCCCGATCACAGTTCAGATGTAATAGGCATGTCCTCGCAAGTATAAACAAGGTAAAGAACAGGTGGCATGGCTCGGCTATTGTGCGCATACTCATGAAAAAGTTGGCATGTGCCACTGACCATGACCACAATGTTTACCAAGTACCTTAAACGGCTAAGAATCATAACACGAGTCAGCCATGGTCAGAGTGTCAAATCACAGTGCAGATATACTGGGCATGACCTTTCAGGTACAAACAAGGTAGAATACTGGTGGCTCGTTATGGCTATTGTGCGCAATGCCTGGACAAAGTTGGCATGTGCCACTGACCATGACCACAAAGTTTACCAAGTGGCTTTTACTTCTATTGATCATAACACGAGTCAGCCACAGTCAGAGTGTCCAATCACAGTGCTGATTTACTAGGCATTATCTTGCAGGTGCAAACAAGGCATAATACTGGTGGCTCGGTGTGGCTATTGTGCGCAATGCCTTGACAAAGGTGGCATGTGCCACTGACCATGGCCACAAAGTTTACTAAGTACCTTAAACAGCTATGAATCATAACACGAGTCAGCCACAGTCATAGTGTCCAATCACAGTGCAGATATCCTGGGAATGACCTTGCAGGTATAAACAAGGTAAAAACCCGGTGGCTTGGCACATCTATTGTGCGCAATGCCATGACAAAGTTGGCATGTGCCACTGACCATGACCACAAATGTATCCAAGTGACTCTTACTTCTATTGATCATAACACGAGTCAGCCACGATCATTGTTTCCAATCACAGTGCAGATTTACTAGGCATGATCTTACAGGTGCAAAAAAGGTAGAATACTGGCGGCTTGGTATGGCTATTGTGCGCAATGCCCTTACAAAGGTGGCATGTGCGCACTGCCCAATCACAGTTCAGATGTACCAGGCATGACCTTGCAGGTATAAACAAGGTAAAAACCCGGTGGCTTGGCACGGCTATTGTGCGCAAAGTCTTGACAAAGTTGGCATGTGCCACTGACCATGACCACAAAGTTTACCAAGTACCTTCAACGGCTATTAATCATAACACGAGTCAGCCACGGTCATAGTGTCCAATCACAGTGCAGATATAGTGGGCATGACCTTGCAGGTACAAACAAGGTAGAATACTGGTGGCTCAGTGTGGATTTTGTACAATGCCTTGACAAAGTTGGCATGTGCCACTGACCATGACCACAAAGTTTACCAAGTACCTTCAACGGCTATTAATCATAACACGAGTCAGCCACGGTCATAGTGTCCAATCACAGTGCAGATATAGTGGGCATGACCTTGCAGGTACAAACAAGGTAGAATACTGGTGGCTCAGTGTGGATTTTGTACAATGCCTTGACAAAGTTGGCATGTGCCACTGACCATGATCACAAATGTATCCAAGTGACTTTGACTTCTATTCATCATAACACGAGTCAGCCACGATCAGAGTTTCCAATCACAGTGCAGATGTACTAGGCATGATGTTGCAGGTTCAAACAATGTACAATACCGGTGGCTCGGTGTGGCTATTGTGTACAATGCCTTGTAAAAGTTGGCACGTGCCACTGACCATGACCACAAAGTTTACCAAGTCACTCTAACTTCTACGACCCGTAACACGATGGAGGTATGGTTAATAGAGGGCTTTTCATACACAGCACATTTAGTGTAATAGGTACCTACTATAAGGAAATTTCCATGAGGTTGTCTAGAGAGGTGGTCATGATCAGTTCACTGAAAGCTATGTATATGATACTTGTGCCTTGGGAATTAAATGTTATTATTTAGCGAGGGAAAAAATATGATATTCCTGTCTTGTTGTATAGTAGACGTATACATGTCTTCATGTTTTCTGATTGGTTACCTTTGTAAATTGGGTGTTTACTTTCAGAATTGTTGGACACTAAATATAAGCATCTTCATAACGAGAATACTTCTGCAATTGTTGCAGTGTTTCTTCGTCGGCGGCATCTCCTCCCCCATAAGCAATGAATGTATTGGGGTTGTGTAGCTGGGTTTTGTATCGTACAACCTTTACTTGAATACACTAAGTGTACTATACACTTAGTGTATTTTTTACATGTCCATCGGATACATACGTCATATGCACTCTCCTAATACACTTCACCTATTTGGAGGGAGCAACATGGGAGCCGGGGATCTCCCCCCCAAAAGGGCAAAGTGTATTGGGGGAGTGTCTATGGTAAGTGTATCTGACGGACACGTGAAAAATACACAAAGTGAATTTTGAGAAGATGTCAATAGCCACTCGTTGACCGTTGATCTGTGATGATCGACAATTGACGATGTATGATTTGATCGTCTATACGTAGATGACGATCGATGATCAATGACCGTCGACTAGTCAATGACATCCATATGTGCCGAAACCATATTGCACATTGGTAACCACATAGTCGGGACCCCATCTCCCCCCAGAAGCGACGAGTGTATTTGGGTTGTGTAGCTGGGTTGTCTATTGTACAACCGTTACTTGAATACACTAAGTGTACCATACACTTAGTGTATTTTTGACATGTCCGTCGGATACACACATCATATGCACTCTCCTAATACACTTTACCTGTTTGTGGGGGGGGGGGGGCAACATGGGAGCCGAAGATCTCCTCCTCCCTCCCAAACGGGTAAAGTGTATCGGGGAAGTGTCTATGGTACGTGTATCTGACACACAAGAAGAAGACGAAGATTTCAATAGACACTCATCGACTGTCGATCTATGATGATCGATGATTGACGATGTAAGATTCGGTCGTCGATACATAGATGACGATCGATGATCAACGACCGTCGACTAGTCGATGACATGCATTTGTGCGGAAACCATATTGCACATTGGTAACCACATAGTTGGGACCCCATCTTCTCCCCCCCATAAGCGACGAGTGTATTGGGGTTGTGTAGCTTGGTTGTGTATTGTACAACCGTTACTTGAATACACTAAGTGTACTATACACTTAGTATATTTGTCACATGTCTGTCGGATACACAGCTCATATTCACTTTCCTAGTATTCTTTACCTGTTTTGGGGGAGGGGCAACATGGGAGCTGGAGATCCTCCCCTCCCAAAAGGGTAAAGTGTATTGGGGGAGTGTCTATGGTAAGTGTATATAGCGGACACGTGAAAACACACAAAGTGTATGTTTGAGAAGATGTCAAAAATCACTTATCGACCATCGATATATGACGATCAACGATCGAAGATGTACGTTTTATTGTCTATACATAGATGAAAATCCACGATCAACGACCGTCGACTAGTCGTCAACACATGTGAGGATCAAGAATAGGTTTGCGAGGGATTTGAGTGTGGGATACAAAATCCCCCTCTGCGACTGAAAGGAACCTGGTGGGCCCCGCTAGAGCGGGATCTTGCAGGAGCCCGGAAAAGAGAAAAAATCAAACCCTTAACCCCGGCAGTAAAATGGTCTCGATTGTGTCTCTGCCTAGTTCCGCGTCCAGGAATATGCGTTTGCATTCTTGACAATAGTAGCATCTGTAAGGTCTGAGGACAAATGTACGTCTGTTGCANAGGTAAAAAACCGGTGGCTCGGTGTGGCTATTGTGTGCAATTCCTTGACAAAGTTGGCATGTCCCACTGAACATGACCACAAATGTATCCAAGTGACTTTTACTTCTATTGATCATAACACGAGTCACCCACGGTTAGAGTGTCCAATCACAGTGCAGATGTACTTGGCATGATTTGCTGGTATAAACAAGGTAGAATACTGGTGGCTTGGTGTGGCTATATTGCGCAATGCCTTGACAAAGTTGGCACGTGTCGCTGATCATGACCACAAAGTTTACCAAGTGACTTTAACTTCTGAGAATCGTAACACGAGTCAGCCACGATCAGAGTGCCCGATCACAGTTCACATGTACTAGGCATGACCTTGCAGGTATAAATAAGGTAAAAAACTTGTGGCTTGGCACGGCTATTGTGCGCAATGCCTTGACAAAGTTGGCATGTGCCACTGACCATGACCACAAAGGTTACCAAGTACCTTAAACGGCTATGAATCATGCCACGAGTCAGCCACGGTCAGAGTGTCTAATCACAGTGTAGATATACTAGGCATGATCTTGCAGGTAAAAAACAAGGTAGAATACTGGTAGCTCGATGTGCCTATAGTGTGCAGCTCCTTGTCAAAGATGGCATGTTTCACTGACCATGACCACAAAGTTTACCAAGTACCTTAAACGGCTATGAATCATAACACGAGTCAGCCATGGTCAGAGTATCCAATCACAGTGCAGATATACCGGGCATGACTTTACAGTTGTAAATAAGGTAGAATACTGGTGGCTCGGTGTGGCTATTCGGTGCAATGCCTTGACAAGGTTGGCATGTGCCACTGACCATGACCACGAAGTTTACCAAGTGACTTTAACTTCTACGAATCGCAACACGAGTCAACCACAGTCAGAGTACCCAATCACAGTTCAGATGTACTAGGCATTACCTTGCAGGTATAAACAAGGCAAAAAACCGGTGGCTCGGTGTGGCTATTGTGCGCAATGCCTTGACAAAGTTGGCATGTGCCACTGACCATGACCACAAAAGTTAGCAAGTACCTTTAACAGCAATGAATCATAACACGAGTCAGCCACGGTCAGAGTGTTCAATCATAGTG
>SZWC01000121.1:124760-135705 GCA_023375785.1 Penium margaritaceum | reverse complement strand
CAGCTGCAATGGTGTTTGCAAGTTGTGCGAAAACAGTAGCAAAGCATCTGAATGGTGAAGTAGGCCTGACAAGCTTATAGATATTAGATCAATGGGATGAGAGCAACTGATAACCGATAGACCACATTGATAGGATGCTGAGCGGACTCACGGATGCCGAGTTGACAGGAAATAAGTGGTCGCAGCAACCGAGGCGCGGGCGACAAGCCGCAGTACCGAGGTGCGAGCGATGCGTGGGTGCAGCACCAAGGGTGCGGGCACGGAAGAGTTGAGGCCGCAGCATAGAAGAGGCGGGCCGAGGAGAGCGAGGCAACGTTAATTGACGGAGAGGCTGAGCGAGGCCGTAGTCTCGTGGTGCAGACGTCTCGTCCATGGCACTGAAGGACGGGCAATAGTGTGGGCGCAGTGCTTGGTTAGCACGGGCGCTAACTGAGATGATAGAGGAGATAGCCACAGCCGAGAATATCGGGCAAGAGGAATACAATCAATGAAGTAATGCCGCAGCCGGGAAGGCGGGCGAAGAAACGGATCAGAGATGTAATGCCGCTGCCGTGATGGCGGGCGAGCAGAGAAGGATCAAAGCCGCTGCTGTGGTGGCGGGCGAGGCACGAGGAGGAAAGGGCAGGATGCCGCAGCCAGTGAGGCGGGCGAGAAATAATATGAATAGCTGAATGAATGATTTGAATGAACAGGCAGGGAAGACAAGGATAGGTCATAACGTATATATGTCTACGGTAGCACTAGTTCTACAGATTGTACTACAAAAGCTTGTACGAGAGATGCTGTCGGAGCCGAAGGTTTGCTGATGCTGCTTCTGCCGAGTGGAGCCGCGCACGGTAGAATGGCAGGACTTGCAGAGCGAAGATAGTCATGGTCAATATGGTGGGACCACCGTTTGTCTTGAAGTGAGGACCGGGCTGCTAGATTGATGGTGGGACGCTTGGACGGCCGTTACTGCTCGTAGCCGGTAGCCGACGTCTCTTGGCAGTAAAGTCGTTCCTGGATTGCCGCTCTTCGAGCCGTCTGTATTGCTGCTCCACGGACATTATCCGCACCCTTGTGTATTTTCTCTCGGCCGGGCTGCTGGAAACTTGACTAGGTACCCCAGTCATATTTTTTCCGGGCTGGGTATATTTTGTGTCTTGTGGGTATTGAAGCCTTTTTCTAACAAGGGTGTCCAATCACAATGCAGATACACTGGGCATGACCTTACATGTATAAACAAGATATAATACTGTTGGATCGGTGTGGCTATTGTGTGCAATACCTTGACAAAGTTGGCATGTGCCACTGACCATGACCATAAATGTATCCAAGTGACTTTTACTTCTATTGATCATAACATGAGTCAGTCACGGTCAGAGTGTCCAGTCACAGTGCAGATATACTGTGCATGACCTTATAGGTATAAACAAGGTAGAATACGGATGGCTCGGTGTGGCTATTGTGCGCAATGCCTTGACAAAGTTGGCATGTGCCACTGACCATGACCATAAATGTATCCAAGTGACTTTTACTTCTATTGATCATAACATGAGTCAGTCACGGTCAGAGTGTCCAGTCACAGTGCAGATATACTGTGCATGACCTTATAGGTATAAACAAGGTAGAATACGGATGGCTCGGTGTGGCTATTGTGCGCAATGCCTTGACAAAGTTGGCATGTGCCACTGACCATGACCACAAAGTTTACCAAGTGACTTCAACTTCTACGAATCATAACACGAGTCTGCCACGGTCAGAGTGCCCAATCAGAGTGCAAATATAATATGCATGACCTTTTTAGGTATGAACAAGGTAAAAAAACGGTGGTTTGGCACGGCTATTGTACGCAATGTCTTGACTCTTTGTCAAGTCAAGATCATGCCTAGTACATCTGCACTATGATTTGACACTCTTTCCGTGGCTGACTCGTTTTATGATCAATAGAAGTACAAGTCACTTTGATATATTTGTGGTCATGGTCAGTGTGTCAGAAGAATGGAATGAATGGGAGCGAGAAGAGCAGAAACAAGCAGAAGCATTGGAGCGTGTAGGAGCTTGGTAGCGAGGTGACGGAAGCAGAAAGGTGCGTGCAGATCCAAAGAGTTAGTTGCAGAGCCTTAAGTAGGGCGAGGCGACAGGACTCTGAGGTAGACACGAGAAGAGAAGATCGAAGCGAGTGATGCGATGAGGTTGAGCAAAGGATTGATAGTGACGAAGCAAAGAGTTGTGAGGTGTCAATACGCCGGATAGCAACGGTCTAGAAAACGGGTCCCGACATGGGAGGCCGCCAACCGCTCTTGGTATTGCAACCAAGCTAACATATCACCCTCGAACGAGGGATCCACACTTTAGGTTCGTTTGGTTCGCAACCTCACAAAGTCCGCATGTTGGTCTTTAGTGTCTACCTTTGGTTGGACACATTGTGAGGAGTCTCAACGGCAAGAACTGTAAATGGATGCATGCAAGGTACAGGCTTTTATACTTGCAGAGCTTTGCTAAAGCTTCTGCTTGTAGTGGCTCCACTGGAGCCAACCTCAACATACAATCCTACTTGGCGCGTCCTTAGACCGCCAAGTGTCATCCACAATCCAGGCTTTTCGTAAGCTTCATAGAAGCTTCCTGTCCCAGTTTTTGCCACAAAGACAATTGTGGCCGTCGCGGGGTTTGAACCCGCGATCTCTCGTTTGAGACTCCGGTGCCTATTAAACCATGCCAAATATGTATGGTTCCTATGATCAGCCACAGGGGACATACCCATTATGGGTAGTGCATTCCTGGCCAATCTCAGAACAGACCAAGGGGACGTACTCCACAAAGCAGTGCATGCCTTGTCTGTATGTATAGCTAGCCAGCTAGGCAGTGGACAAGGTGCATACCATTTCAACAAATCTCTCCCTTGCACCTCTGTCCATCTGGCGCTTACTAGCCTCCATCAATGCCTTGGGGCTCACCCTTCCTCTTCCGCACTCCTCATGCCAAATCCACAAATGCCTGCATAGTGCAAGTCGCTCTCTAGCGGCTTGGTCATGCAGTCAGCAAGCATTCTCTTTGTTCCATAGTACTTCATTTCCACCAAGTTCTTCATGACCAGGTCACGCGAGTAGTGGTAACGTATGTCAATGTGCTTCGTTCGCCGGGAGACGATCTCGTCTTCAGCCATTGAGATGGCACTCATGTTGTCCATGTGTACGACCGTGGCATCCTTCTGTGGTACTGTCATTTCGCCAAGGAGGCTGCGCAGCCACTGAGTCTCTTTGCACAACTCATACAGAGCAACTTACTCTGCCTCAGCCGTGGACACAGAAACACAATCTTGCTTCCTGCTGGCCCATGAGATGGCAGCACCATTCAAGATGCACACGTATCCAGAGGTGGATTTCCTGTCGTTGAGGTTTCCTCCCCAATCAGCATCGGTGTAGCACTTCAGGGGAAGGGGTTCCGTTCCTTCTTGGCCTCCAAGGATGAGGCCCATGTGACGTGTCTTCTGCAGGTAGCGCAAGATGCGCTTGACTGCCTGCCAATGTTGTGGCCCAGGGTTGGCCACGAATCTGCTCACTTGTGCCACAGCATAGCAGATGTCGGGACGAGTCCCTACCATGGCGTACATGATGCTACCCACGGCGGACTGGTAGGGGATGTCTTGCATCTCCCTTTTTTCTGCTTTGTTGCTTGGCAACATGGAGACCTTCAGCTTTGTATCGGTCGTCATTGGGGTGCGGACAGGTTTGCAGTCTTCCATGTGGTAGCACTTCAGTACCTCACCGATGTATTTGGTTTGGTTGAGTTCGATGGTGCCTGCGTCTCAATTGTGGTGGACGGCGACCCCAAGGTAGTACTCGAGAGGAACCATGTCCTTCATCTTGAACCTTTTGCTGCTGTCAGACTTCGGCTCATCCAGCAACTTGACCGAAGACGAGCAGATAATCAGATCATCCACGTACAGCGCAACCAGCATCAGCCCTCTCCCATCATCGCACACGTACACGCTCGGATCACTCTGGCAATGCGCGAAGGAGCGACCGGTCATGAAACCTTCCATCTCTTTGTACCACATCCTTGGGGCCTGTTTCAGCCCGTAGAGCGCTTTCACCAACCTGCACACCTTACCCTCGGGAGCATCGACTCCTTTGGGCACCTCCATCAGCACTTCCTTGTCAAGCTTCCCATAAAGAAAAGCTATCCTGACTTCCATTTGTTATATCTCCAGGTTCTTTGCGGCTGCAATGCCAAGGAGAGAGCGGATGGAGGCAAAGGTCACAACGGGCGCGAACGTCTCATCGTACTCGGAGCCCGGGCGTTTAGAGAACCCCTTAGCCACTACCCTTGCCTTGAACTTGTCGATGCTGCCGTCTTGCTTCTTCTTCACCCGGAGGACCCAGTTGGATCCCACCACGTGGGCCTTGTCGGGTCTATCCATCAGCACCCACGTGCCGTTCTCGGCAATGGACGTGATCTTGCTGTCCATTGCCCCCTTCCACTTGGCCGCATCTGGGCCATTCATCGCCTCCGCCACTGTGGATGCCTCTCCCTGAGCCATGCACTACCAGCTAAGGCCGTTCCAATCATCCTCATACCGCAAAGGTGCTTTCTTTGGTTGCAAACTGCGCTGGGGTAGTGGTGCAGCTTCTTACTTTGGTGCTGGTGCTTCCACAGGTGGTGGTTTGTCGTCATCGTCGTCGTCGTCGTTAGAAGAGTCGTCAGACTCCAAGTCAGACTCGGAAGCCCTGGACGCCTTTGAATCCGCGTCCATGTCAGATGCCGCATCATCCTGTGCAGCATCTATCCCATTCCCACCACCTGGTGGCAAAGCGAGCCAGTTGTCGGGCGCTTGGTCTCCGGACTCAAGCAACACTATCCACTCTCCCGCTTTGGGAGCAAGGATCGGGTCCAGTAGCTCTCCCCTTCCAAGGGTGCGTTCGTCAAACACAACGTCGCGGCTCCTCACGAGCTTGCCTGCTGCATGGTCCCAAAGCCGATAGGCTTTGTGTGACGTGTCGTACCCAACCATGACGCACTTCCTTGAACGTGCGTCAAGCTTGCCTCCACATTCTCCCGACTGTATCTTCACCCATGCAGTTGACCCACACACCTTCAGATGGAATGCGTTGGCCTTCTTTCCCGACCATGCTTCCTGTTGGGTCTTCGGGTGCTTGTCTTTCTCCTTTCCACGCTTCTGCAAGGCAGTCACTGGAGTGAGGTTCAAGAGGTAGCATGCCGTTGTTGCTGCTTCAGCCCAAAAGCAAGGTGGGAGCTTGGCGTCAAAGAGCATGTTTCGCACCATGCCGAGCAGGGTCTGGTTCATCCTCTCGCCCACGCCGTTGCTTCGGGGATTGCATGGGGTGGTATGCCCATGGCGGATGCCATGATGCTTGAGCCAATGCTTGCATGTCTCGTACTCACCCCCGTTGTCACTTCGAAGCGTCTTCACCTTCTTGGACGTTTGCCGCTCCACCATGGCGACGAACTGGAGGAGCTTCTCCTTGACCTCTCCCTTTGTTTTGAGAAAGTTTACCCACAACTTGCGGCTGTGGTCATCAATGAAGGTCAAGAAGTACTTGCTTCCTCCGTTAGACACTATGTGGAAGGGTCCACATATGTCGCTGTGTATCTGTTCCAAGACGTGCTCCGCTCGTTGACCTCCTCTCCCAAACGGCTTATTCTTTGGAGGCATGGTTCACACAATGCACACCCTTTGCCATGCTTCATGGTGCACCCTTCCATTCCGCAGACTACCTCTTGCTCCTGCATCTTCTGCAGCGTGCTGTTGGCCACATGGCCAAATCGCCGATGCCACAGCTCAACGTCAGTGTCCTTGGTTGATGTGGCGGCTGCAGCGGTCGCCGGCGGTGTATCATTTGGCTCCGGTGCCACTCTCTTGGTGGCACATGCGATTCCCTCATCCAACGCCTTGGTGACTTTGGTTTGAAGCACGTAGAGGCCGTCGACTCTTTGAACTTGAAGCATGAGGTCATCTTTGGTGTACAAAATCTGGATGTCCTCGTTTTTGAGGGCCACGACTTCCTTGTTGGTGAACACGACTGCCATATTGTTGTCGGTGATTTGTGACACGGACAACAGGTTGGCTGCGAAGGAGGGCATGTACACCACCTTTTGAAGGTTGACTGCCTTCTTCACACCATTCACGTTGAACGTGGTCACCTTGTCCCCTTCAACCATGGCTTTGACGACGCCGCCGTTTGCACACTTGATGCGCATGACATATTCGGCCATGGAGAGAAATCCACCCTTCTCTTTTGATGAGTGGTGGTTAGTACCTGAGTCAAGGGCGAATGCCCTGGGCCTGATGATCGCTGCCCCCTTCATGGACAGCCCCCTAGCCATCATGTTGGTGAGATCCTTCTTCTCCTTTCCACCTTTGCTCCCGCTTTCTTTTTTGGGACTACGGCAGTCCCTAGCCCAGTGCCCAGCCTTGCCACAGTTGTGACAGCTGCCCGGCTTCTTGGAACTCTTCCTGCCACCGTTGCCTTTCCCTCCACCGCCACCGCTTCCGCTATTGCATTGACTGGAGAAAGAGCTTGCAGTTTGTCCACCGAAGCGAGAGGCATAGGCTGAGATGTTTGCCTCACTGCCACTACGTCTCACGGACTCATTGCGGACGTGTTCGGCGACAGCCTCGTACGTCAGATCTGCCTCCTTCCAACCACCAAATCCGGTTATCAAGGACCCCCAGCTTTCCGGCAGCGCCATTAGAAGGATCATGACACGCATGTTGGAGTCGAGCTTCCATTCCATTTACTGGACCTCTTGCAGCACGTTGTCGAACGCCCGCAAAAAATGCGGGAATCATAACACTTGTCAGCCACGGTCAGAGTACCGAATACCAGTGCACATCTAATATACATGACTTTCCAGGTATAAACAAGGTTAGAAAACCGGTGGCTTGGCACTGCTATTTTGCGCAATGCCTTGACAAAGTTGGCATGTGCAACTGACCATGACCACAAAGTTTACCAAGTGACTTTAACTGCTACAAATCGTAACAAGATTCAGCCAAGGTCAGAGTGTCCAGTCACAGTGCAGACGTACTAGGCATGATCTTGCATGTGCAAACAAAGTAGAATACCCGTGGCTCGTTGTGGCTATTGTACGCAATGCCTTGACAAATTTTGCATGTGCCACTGACCATGTGCACGAAGTTAACCAAGTGACTTAAACTTCTACGAATCATAACACGAGTCAGCCATGGTCAGGGTGTCCAATCACAGTGCAGATGTACTACGAATGATCTTGTAGGTTCAAACAAGGTAGAATACTGGTGGCTCGATGTGGCTATTGTACGCAGTGCCTTGACAAAGTTGGCATATGCCACTGACCACGACCACAAAGTTTACCAAGTGACTTCAACTTCTACGAATTGTAACACGAGTCAGCTTTGGTCAGAGTATCCAATCACAGTGCAGAAGTACTATGCATGACCTTGCAGGTATGAACAAGGTAAAAAACCGGTGGATTGACAGGGCTATTGTGCGCAATGCGTTGACAAAGTTCGAATGTGCCACTGACCATGACCACAAAGTTTACCAAGTGACTTTAACTTATACGAGTCATAACACAAGTCAGCCACAGTCAGAGTGTCCAATCACAGTAAAGATGTACTAGGCATGATCTTGCAAGTGCAAACAAGGTAGAATACTGGTGGCTTGGTGTGGCTATTGTGCGCAATGCCTTGACAAAGTTTGCATTTGCCACTGACCATGACCACAATGTTTGCCAAATACCTTAAACGGCTATGAATCATAACACGAGTCTGCCACAGTCAGAGTGTCCAATCGTAGTGCAGATATAGTGGGCTTAAACATGCAGGTACAAACAAGGAAGAATACTGGTGGCTCGGTGTGGCTATTGTGCGCAATGCCTTGACAAAGTTGGTATGTGCCACTGACCATGACCACAACATTTACCAAGTGACTTTAACTTCTACGAAGCATAACACGAGTCACCTACGGTCAGAGTGTCCAATCACAGTGCAGATGTACTAGGCATGATCGTATAGGTTCAAGCAAGGTAGAATACTGGTGGCTCGGTGTAGCTATTGTGCGCAATTCCTTGACAAAGTTGGCATATGCCACTGACCCTTACCACAAAGTTTACCATGTACCTTAAACGGATATGAATCATAACACGAGTCAGCCACGGTCAGAGTGTCCAATGACAGTGCGGATATACTGGGCATGACCTTGCAGGTAAAAACAAGGTAGAATAGTGGTGGCTCGGTGTGGCTATTTTTCGCAATGCCTTGACATTGTTGGCATGTGCCACTGACTACGACCACAAAGTTAACCAAGTGAATTTAACTTCTATGAACCGTACCATGAGTCAGCCATGGTCAGAGTACCCAATCACAGTGCAGATATACTAGGCATGATCTTGCAAGTGCAAAAAAGGTAGAATATAGGTGGCTCGGTATGGCTATTGTGCGCAATGCCTTGACAAAATCAGCATGTGCCACTGACCATGACCACAAATGTATCCAAGTGAATTATACTTCTATTGATTATAACTCGAGTCAGCTACGGTCCGAGTGTCCAATCACAGTGCATATATATTGTGCATGCTCTTCCTTGTGAAAACAAGGTAGAATACTGGTGTCTCGGTGTGGCTATTGTACGCAATGCCTTGACAAATTTGGCATGTGCCATTGATAATGACCACAAATGTATCCAAGATACATTTACTTCAATTGATCATAACACGAGTCAGCCACGGTCAGAGTGTCCAGTCACAGTGCAGATATGCAGGGCATGACCTTGCAGATACAAATAAGATAGAATACTGGTGGCTTGGTGTGGCTATTGTGCACAATGCCTTGACAAAGCTGGCATGTGCCACTTACCATGACCACAAAGTTTACCAAGTACCTTAAACGGCTATGAATCATAACACGAGTCAGCCATGGTCAGAGTGTCCAATCACAGTGCAGATGTATTGGGAATGACCTTACGGGTACAAACAAGGTCGAATACTGGTGGCTCAATGTGGCCATTGTGCGTAGTGCCTTGACAAAGTTGGCATGTGCCACTGGCCATGACCACAAAGTTTACCAAGTGACTTAAACTTCTACGAAGCAGAACATTAGACAGCCACGGCCAGAGTGTCCAATCATAGTGAAGATATGACATAATTCGGATTGGGCGAGTATTACCTGAGGGCGGGGGAGGGGGGGGGGGTAGGGATAAAGTGCATATGGGGAGTGCATGGGGAAGTGTAGGAATTTGTGAGTGTAGTACGGGTGGAATGACTCACTAGTGTATGACATACCTTGGGTTTGGCTGGTATTATGTGGGGGTGGGGGGGAGGGGTAGGGACAAAGTGTATGTGGATAGTGCATGGGGAATTGTTCGAATTTGTGAGCGTAGTGCGGGTGGAATGGTGCACAAGTGTACGAGATTCTTCGGGTTTGGCTAGGATTGCCTGGGGGTAGGGGGGCTTAGGGACCAAGGGCATGTGGGGAGTGCATGGGGATGTAGGAATGTGTGAGTGTAGTGCGGGTAGAATGGTGTACTAGTGTACGGCATACCTTGGGTTTGGCTGGTATTATGTGGGGATGGGGGGAGGGTAGGGACAAAGTGTATGTGGAGAGTGCATGGAGAAGTGAAAGAATTTGTGAGTGTAATGTGGGTGGAATGGTGCACAAGTGTACGACATACTTTGGGTTTGGCTAGTATCATGTGGGGGTGGGGGGGGGGAGGGGGGCCCAGGGACAAAGTGTATGTGGGGAGTGCATGGGGAAGTGTAGGAATTTGTGAGTGTAGCACGGATGGAATGATGCACTAGTGCACGACAACTAGAGCCATGGATATTGCTAATGCACTCCCCTCATACACTCTTCACCAAACCCCCCATCCATCAGGGGGAGGAGGGGAGGGAGAAGAGAGGAAATTGTAGGCGGGGAGGGCATGTTGAGGTGCGTGGCTAGATGAGTAAGGTGTAGTCAATACCATGCACTAGTATACATGATGTTCAGTTATGTGGATGGTGGTGGGCTCATTCACCATCCATACACTATAGTACATTTTTAGAATCGTTCCATACATAGTTTTGTGCACTGTCACATGCACTCCCCTCGTACATTTTTCACCCATCCCCCATCCCCTGGAAGGGGGGGGGGGAGGGTGGGCAGTGTATGTGGGGAGTGCGAGTGGAGATGCATGACTGGATGATTGCGATGTACTCAATATTGTGCACTAGTGTACATGATGTTGAGTGCTGGAATTGGTGGTAGGCTCATTCACCATCCATACACTAGTGTACATTTTTTATCCCATTCCATACATAGTTTTGTGTAGTCTTGCATGCACTCCCCTCATGCACTTTTTACCCACCCCCCCTCCCCCCTCCCCCCGCAGGGAGGGGGGTGGGAATTATACGTGGAGACTGCATGTGGAGGTGCATGGGTGGATGAGTGGGGTGTAGTCAATATTGTGCACTAGTGTACACGATGTTCACTGATGTAACTGGTGGTAGGCTCATTCACCATCCATACACTAGTGTATATTTTTAGTCTCATAGCATACATAGTTTTGTACACTCTCACATGCACTCCCCTCATGCACTTTTCATCCAACCTCCCCTCCCCCGGGGGAAAGGGGGAGGGGGGAAGGATGGGAATTGTATGTGGGGAGTACATGTGGAGGTGCGTGGCTAGATGAGTGGGATGTAGTCAATACCGTGTACTAGTGTACATGATTTTCAGTGATGTAGATGGTGGTGGACTCATTCACCATCCATACACTAGTGTACATATTTATTCCCATACCATACATAGTTTTGTACACTCTCACATGCACTCCCCTCATGCACTTTTCATCCAACCTCCCCTCCCCCGGGGGAAAGGGGGAGGGGGGGGAGGATGGGAATTGTATGTGGGGAGTACATGTGGAGGTGCGTGGCTAGACGAGTGGGATGTAGTCAATACCGTGTACTGGTGTACATGATGTTC
>SZWC01000121.1:87708-109764 GCA_023375785.1 Penium margaritaceum | reverse complement strand
GCCAACTTTGTCAAGGCATTGCGCACAATAGCCACACCAAGCCACCGGGTTTTCACCTTGTTCATACCAGCAAGTTCATGCATAGTACATAGGCATTGTGATTGGGCAATCTGACCGTCGCTGACTCGTGTTACAATTTGTAGAAGTTCAAGTCACTTGGATAAGTTTGTGGTCATTGTCAGTGGCATATGCCAACTTTGTCAAGGCATTGCTCACAATAGCCGCACTGCGCCACCAGTGTTTTACCTTGGTTATACCTGCAAGTTTTTATTCGAAAATGGACAGCCGTCAGATTACCTCATTCCAGTGATCTACTGTGCTCGGCACAACAACAACAAAAAGGAGAACAAGAGGGCCGAGAGAGAGATCCCTATCTCTCTCTTGCCCCTCCTGTCTATCCTATATGGCGGGGTATGGTATGGCTGTGGGCAGGCCTCATTATGCGTCCAGCTTATCCATTCATCCACAGCCCTATTCCATCTACTGATTCTATTGGCAGCCTTGGAGTGCTGACATGATGCAAGTATTGGAGGCAAATAATCTTGGTAGTTTTTTTGGACAAACAGAGTATATGGTCCGGCAGACGAAACGAGAGTGCGAGCATGAGGTCCTCTCGACTCTGAGTCTGCTGACGTGGCAAGGAAGAGGAGCGCGTGGACGCTATTGTTCTTTCTAAAGATGGATCATGCGATCACGAATCTTGCAAGGGTACTTGGAAGGATTGGAGCCGTTGCTAAGTCAAGGAGTGCGGTCCTTCCGTCACCTTGAGATGAATGGCCGAGACGCATCGGCGGCTATGAGAAGCTACCACAGAACCTGACGATCTTGTCCGTGGATCACACCGAGGGCGCTGGGAATTCGCCAACCTCGGTCTGCTGATGATTTGGAGATCATCGAGCGGTGTCCGGCATATCCTGTGACTTAGAACTCGAAGACACAAGGATGCCGGACTACGTCGACACTTGTACTTTTCTGCTCTTAGCTAGTACAGACATATAAGTAGCCGTATGTTTGTATTTGTTATTACTGTCATGTGCACTGTGATTGGGCACTCCGACCGTGGCTGACCCGTGTTATGATCAATAGACGTAAACGTCACTTTGATACATTTGTGGTCATGGTCAGTGGCACATGCCAACTCTGTCAAGGCATTGCGCACAATAGGCACACTAAGCCACCAGTATTCTACCTTGTTTAAACCTGTACGGTCATGCCAAGTACATCGGCACTGAAATTGGACACTCTGACAATGGCTGACTCGTGTTATAATTCATAGCCGTTTAATGTTCTTGGTAAGCTTTGTGGTCATGGTCAGTGGCACGTGCCAACTTTGTCAAGGCATTGCGCACAATAGCCGTGCCAAGCCACCGGTTTTTTGCAAAGTAGATGTGCACTATGATTGGCCACTCTGACAGTGGCTGACTCGTGTTACGATTCATATAAGTTAAAGTCACTTGGTAAACTTTGTGACCATGGTCAGTGGCACATGCCAGATTTGTCAAGGCATTGCGCACAATAGCCACACCGAGCTACCTGTATTCTACCTTGTTTGCAGCTGCAAGATCATGCCTAGTACATCTGCACTGTGATTGGACACTCTGACCGTGGATGATGCGTGTTATGACTCATAACCGTTAAGGCACTTGGTAAAAAGTGTGGTCATGGTCAGTGGAACATGCCAACTTTGTCGAGGCATTTGGGCACAATAGCCGTGTCAAGCCACCGGTATTTTACCTTGTTTATACGTGCAAGCTCATGCATATTACATGTGCACTGTGATTGGGCACTCTGAATATGGCTGACTCGTATTACAATTTGTAGAACTTAAAGTCACTCGGTAAACGTTGTCGTCATGGGCAGTGGCACATGCCAACTTTGTCAAGGCATTGCGCACAGTAGCCGTGCCAAGCCACTGGTTTTTTACCTTGTGTATACCTGCAAGGAAATGCATACTAGATGTGCACTGTGATTGGGCACTCTGACCGTGGCTGACTCGTGTTACGATTCGTAGAAGTTAAAGTCACTTGGTAAACTTTGTGGTCATGGTCAGTGGCACATGCCAACTTTGTCAAGTCATTGCGCACAATAGCCACACCGAGACACCAGTGTTCTACCTTGTTTGTACCTGCAAGATCATGCCTAGTACATCTGCACTGTGATTGGGCACTCTGACGGTAGCATACTCGTGTTATGATCAATAGAAGTAAAATTCACTTGGATACATTTGTGGTCATGATCAGTGGCACATGCCAACTTTGTCAAGGCATTGCGCACAATAGCCGTTCCAAGCCACCGGTTTCTAACCTTATTTATACCTGCAAGGTCATGCATATTAGATGTGCACTGTGATTGGGCACTCTGAATGTGGCTGACTAGTGTTACGATTCGTAGAAGTTAAAGTCACTTTGTAAACTTTGTGGTCATGGTCAGTGGCACATGCCAACTTTGTCAAGGCATTGTGAACAATAGCCGAGCCAAGCCACCGGTTTTTTACCTTGTGTGTACCTGCAAGGTCATGCATATTATATGTGCACTGTGATTGGGCACTCTGACCGTGGCTGACTTGTGTTACAATTCATAGAAGTTAAAGTCACTTGGTAAACTTTGTGGTCATGGTCAGTGGGACATGCCAATTTGTCAAGGCATTGCGCACAATAGCCACACCAAGCCACCAGTATTCTACCTTTTTTATACCTGTAAGATCATGCCCAGTACATATGCACTGTGATTGGACACTCTGACCGTGGCTGACTCGTGTTATAATTCATAGCCCTTTAATGTACTTGGTAAAATTTGTGGTCATGGTAAGTGGCACATGCAAAGTTTGTCAAGGCATTGCGCACAATAGCCAAGCCAAGCCACCGGGTTTTTACCTTGTTTATGCCAGCAAGGTCATGCATATTAGATGAGTACTATGATTGGGTACTCTGACCGTGGCTGACTTGTAGTACAATTCGTACAAGTTAAAGTCACTTGGTAAACTTTGTGATAATGGTCAGTGGCACATGCCAACTTTGCCAAGGCATTGCGCACAATAGCCACACCGAGCCACCAGTATTCTACCTTGTTTGCACCTTCCAGATCATGCCTAGTACATCTGCACTGTGATTGGACACTCTGACCGTGGCTGACTCGTGTTATGAGTCATAGCTGTTTAAGGTACTCTGTAAACTTTATGGTCATGGTCAGTGGCACATGCCAGCTTTTTCAAGGCATTGTGCACAATGGCCGTGCCAAGCCACCGGTTTTTTACTTTGTTTCTTCCTGCAAAGTCATGCCTAGTACATCTGAAATGTGATTGGGCACTTTGACTGTAGCTGACGCGTGTTACGATTTGTAGAAGATAAAGTCACTTGGTGGACTTTGTGGTCATGGTCAGTGGCACATGCAGACTTTGTCAAGGCATTGCGCACAATAGGCGTGGCAAGCCACCGGTTTTTTACCTTGTTTATACCTGCAAGGGCATGCATATTAGATGTGCACTGTGATTGGGCACTCTGACCGTGGTGGACTCGTGTTACGATTCATAGAAATTAAAGTCACTTGGTAAACTTTGTGGTCATGGTCAGTGGCACATGCCAACATCGTCAAAGCATTGCCCACAATAGCCTCTGAGCTACCAGTACTTTACCTTGTTTTAGCCTGCAAGATCATGCCCAGTACATCTGCAATGTGATTGGACACTTTGAAAGTGGCTGACTCGTGTTATGATCAATAGATGTAAAGGTCACATGGATACATGTGTGGTAATGGTCAGTGGCACATGCCAACTTTGTCAAGGCATCGAGCACAATAGCCACACCGAGCCACCCGTATTCTACATTATTTGTACCTGTAAGATCATGCCTAGTACATCTGCACTGTGATTGGACACTCAGACCGTGAATGACGCGTGTTATGATTCATAGCCATTCAAGGCACTTGGTAAACAGTGTGGTAATGGTCAGTGGCACGTGCCAACTTTGTCAAGGCATTGCGCACAGTAGCCATGCCAAGCCACCGGTATTTTACCTTCTTTATACCTGCAAGGTAATGCATATTAGATGTGCACTATGATTGGGCACTCTGAATGTGGCTGACTCGTGTTACGATTCGTAGAAGTTAAAGTCACTTGGTAAACTTTGTGGTCATGGTCAGTGGCACATGCCAACTTTGTCAAGGCATTGCGCACAATAGCCGTTCCAAGCCACCGGTTTCTAACCTTATTTATACCTGCAAGGTCATGCATATTAGATGTGCACTGTGATTGGGCACTCTGAATGTGGCTGACTCGTGTTACGATTCGTAGAAGTTAAGGTCACTTGGTAAACCTTGTGGTCATGGTCAGTGGCACATGCCAACTTTTTCAAGGCACTGCGCACAATAGCCAGACCAAGCCACCGGTGTTTTACCTTGTTTGAAACTGCACGATCATGCCTAATACATGTGCACTGTGATTGAGCACTCTGACCATGGCTGACTTGTGTTATGATCAATAGACGTAAACGTCACTTGGATACATTTGTGGTCATGGTCAGTGGAACATGCCAAATTTGTCAAGGCATTGCGCACAATAGGCACACTGAGCCACCAGTATTCTACCTTGTTTAAACCTGTACGGTCATGCCCAGTACATCGGCACTGAAATTGGATACTCTGACAGTGGCTGACTCGTGTTATAGTTCATAGCCGTTTAATGTACTTGGTATGCTTTGTGGTCATGGTCAGTGGCACGTGCCAACTTTGTCAAGGCATTGCGCACAATAGCCGTGCCAAGCCTCCGGTTTTTTGCATAGTACATGTGCACTATGACTGGCCACTCTGACAGTGGCTGACTCGTGTTACGATTTGTAGAAGTTAAAGTCACTTGGTAACCTTTGTGATCATGGTCAGTGGCACATGCCAACATTGTCAAGGCATTGCGCACAATAGCCACACCGAGCCACCCGTATTATACCTTGTTTGCACCTGCAAGATCATGCCTAGTACATCTGCACTGTGATTGGACACTCTGACTGTGGATGACGCGTGTTATTATTCATAACCGTTTAAGGCACTTGGTAAAAAGTGTGGTCATGGTCAGTGGCACATGCCAACATTGTCAAGGCATTGCGCACAATAGCCACACCGAGCCACCCGTATTATACCTTGTTTGCACCTGCAAGATCATGCCTAGTACATCTGCACTGTGATTGGACACTCTGACTGTGGATGACGCGTGTTATTATTCATAACCGTTTAAAGCACTTGGTAAAAAGTGTGGTCATGGTCAGTGGCACATGCCAATTTTGTCGAGGCATTGCGCACAATAGCCGTGTCAAGCCACCGGTATTTTACCTTGTTTATACCTGCAAGGTCATGCATATTAGATGTGCACTGTGATTGGGAACTCTGAATATGGCTGACTCGTGTTACAATTTGTAGAACTTAAAGTCACTCGGTAAACGTTGTCGTCATGGGCAGTGGCACATGCCAACTTTGTCAAGGCATTGCACACAGTAGCCGTGCCAAGCCACTGGTTTTTTACCTTGTGTATACCTGCCAGGACATGAATACTAGATGTGCACTGTGGTTGGGCACTCTGACCGTGGCTGACTCGTGTTACGATTTGTATAAGTTAAAGTCACTCGGTAAACTTTGTGGTCATGGTCAGTGGCACATGCCAACTTTGTCAAGTCATTGCGCACAATAGCCACACCGAGACACCAGTATTCTACCTTGTTTGTACCTGCAAGATCATGCCTAGTACACATGCACTGTGATTGGAAACTCTGACGGTAGCATACTCGTGTTATGATCAATAAACGTAGAAGTCACTTGGATACATTTGTGGTCATGATCAGTGGCACATGCCAACTTTGTCAGGGCATTGCGCACAATAGCCACACCGGGCCACTAGTATTCCACCTTTTTTGTACCTACAAGATCATTCCCAGTACATCTCCACTGTCATTGGATACTCTGACCGTGGCTGACTCGTGTTAATAGTCATAGCCGTTTAAGGTACTTGGTAAACTTTGTGGTCATGGTCAATGGCACCTGCCAACTTTGTCAAGGCATTGCGCACAATAGCCGTGCCAAGCCACCGGTTTTTTACCTTGTTTATACCCGCGAGGTCATGCATAGTACATCTGAACTGTGATTGGGCACTCTGACTGTGGCTGAATTGTGTTACGGTTCATAGACGTTAAAGTCACTTGGTAAAAATTGTGGTCATGGTCAGTGGCACATGCCAACTTTGTCAAGGCATTACGCACAAAAGCCGTGCCAAGCCATCGGTGTTTTACCTTGTTTATACCTGCAAGATCATGCATATTAGATGTACACTGTGACTGGGCACTCTGACCGTGGTTGACTCCTGTTACAATTCGTATAAGTTAAAGTCACTTGGTAAACTTTGTGGTCATGGTCAGTGGCACATGCCAACATTGTCAAGGCATTGTGCACAATAGCCATTCCAAGCCACCAGTATTCTACCTTGTTAGAATCTTCAAGATCATGCCTAGTACATCTGCACTGTGATTGGACAATCTGACCGTGGCTGACTTGTGTTATGATCAATATATGTAACAGTCACTTGGATACATTTGTGGTCATGGTCAGTGGTACATGCCAGCTTTGTCAAGGCATTGCGCACAGTAGCCACACCAAGCCATATGTATTCTACCTTGTTCATACCTGCAAGGTCATGCCCAGTACATCTGCACTGTGATTGGACACTCTGCCCGTGGCTGACTCGTGTTATGATTCATTGCCGTTTAAGGTACTTGGTAAACTTTGTGGTCATGGTCAGTGGCACATGCCAACTTTGTCAAGGCATTGAGCACAGTAACCGTGCCAAGCCACCGGTTTTTAACCTTGTTTAAACCTGCAAGGTCATGCCTAGTACATCTGAACTGTGATTGTGCACTCTGACAGTGGCTGAATCGTGTTACGATTCGTAGAAGCTGAAGTCACTTGGTATACTTTGCGGTCATGGGCAGTGGCACATGCCAGCTGTGTCAAGGCATTGCGCACAATATTCACACCGAGCCACCAGTATTCTACCTTGTTTGCAACTGCAAGATCATGCCTACTATATCTCCACTGTGATTGGACACTCTGACTGTGGCTGACTCGTGTTATGATGAATAGAAGTAAAAGTCACTTGGATACATTTGTGGTCATGGTCAGTGCCACATGCCAGCTTTGTCAAGGCCTTGCACATAATAGCCACACCAAGCCATCAGCATTCTACCTTGTTTATACCTCCAAGGTCATGCCCAGTATATCTGCACTCTGATTGGACACTCTGACCATGGCTGACTCGTGTTATGATTCATAGCCGTTTAAGGTACTTGGTAAACTTTGTCGTCATGTTCAGTGGCACATGCCAACTTGGTCAAGGCATTGCGCACAATAGCTGTGCTAAGCCATTGGATTTCACCTTGTTTATACCTGCAAGGTCATGCCTAGTACATCTGAACTGTGATTGGGCACTCTGACTGTGGCTGACTTGTGTTACAATTCGTAGAAGTTAAAGTCACTTGGTAAACTTTGTGGTCATGGTCTGTTTCACATGCCAACTTTGTTAAGGCATTGCGCACAATAGCCGTGCCAAGACACCAGTTTTTTACCCTTATTATACCTGCAAGGTCATGCATATTAGATGTGCACTGTGATTGGGCATTCTGACCGTGGCGGACTCATGTAATGATTCGTAGAAGTTCAAGTCACTTGTGGTCATGGTCATGGTCAGTGGCACATACCAGCCTTGTCAAGGCATTGCGCACAATAGCCACACCGAGCCACCATTATTCTACCTTGTCTGCACGTGCAAGATCTTGCCTAGTACATCTGCACTGTGACTGGGCACTCCGACCGTGGCTGACTCGTGTTTTTATCAAAAGAAGTGAAACTCACTTGGATACATTTGTGGTCATGGTCAGTGGCACATGCCAACTTTGTCAAGACATTGCGCACAATAGCCACACCGAGCCACTTGTAGTATAGCTTATACGTGCAATAATCATGCCCAGTATATCTGCACTGTGATTGGACACTCTGACTGTGGGTGACGCGTCTTATGATTCATAGCCGTTTAAGGTACCTGGTAAACAGTGTGGTCATGGTTCGTGGCACATGCCAACTTTGTCAAGGCATTGCGCACAATAGCCGTGCCAAGCCACCGGTTTTTTACCCTTTTGATACATGCAAGGTCATGCATATTATATGTGCTCTATGATTGGGCACTATGAATGTGGCTGACTCGTGTTACGATTCGTAGAAGTTAAAGTCACTTGGTAAACTTTGTGGTCATGGTCAGTGGCACATGCCAACTTGGTCAAGGCATTGCGCACAATAGCTGTCCCAAGCCACCGGTTTTTTACCTAGTGTATACCTGCAAGGTCATGCATATTCAGTGTGCAATGTGATTGGGCACTCTGACCATGGCTGACTTGTGTTATGATCCGTATAAGTTAAAGTCACTTGGTAAACGTTGTGGTTATGGTCAGTGGCACATGCCAACTTTGTAAAGGCATTGCGCACAATAGCCACACCGAGCCACCAGTATTCTACCTTGTTTGCACCTTTAAGATAATGCATAGTACATCTGCACTGTGATTGGACACTCTGACCGTGGATGACGCGTGTTATGATTCATAGCCGTTTAAGGTACTTGGTGAACAGTGTGGTCATGGTCAGTGGCACATGCCAACTTTGTCAAGGCATTGCGCACAATAGCCGTTCCAAGCCACCGGTTTTTCATCTTATTTATACCTGCAAGGTCATCCATATTAGATGTGCACTGTGATTGGATACTCTGAATGTGGCTGACTAGTGTTACGATTCGTAGATGTTAAAGTCACTTGGTAAACTTTGTGGTCATGGTCAGTGGCACATGCCAACTTTGTCAAGGCATTGTGAACAATAGCCGAGCCAAGCCACCGGTTTTTTACCTTTTGTATACTTGCAAGGTCATGCATATTAGATGTGCACTGTGATTGGGCACTCTGACCGTGGCTGACTTGTGTTACGATTCATATAAGTTAAAGTAACTTGGTAAACTTTGTGGTCATGGTCAGTGGGACATGCCAAATTTTCAAGGCATTGCGCACAATAGCCACACCGAGCCACCAATATTCTACCTTGTTTATACCTGTAAGGTAATGCCCAGTATATCTGCACTGTGAGTGGACACTCTGACCGTGGCTGACTCGTGTTATAATTCATAGCCGTTTAATGTACTTGGTAAATTTTGTGGTCATGGTCAGTGGCACATGCCAACTTTGTCAAGGCATTGCGCACAATAGCTGTTCCAAGCCACCGGGTTCTTACCTTGCTTACATCAGGAAGGTCATGCATATTCGATCTGTACTATGCTTGGGCACTCTGACCGTGGCTGACTCGACGTACGATTTGTAGAAGTTAAAGTCACTTGGTAAACTTTGTGATCATGGTCAGTGGCACATGCCAACATTGTCAAATTATTGCACACAATAACCACACCAAGCCACCAGTATTTTACCTTGTTTGCACCTTCAAGATCATGCCTAGTACATCTGCACTGTGATTGGACACTCTGACCGTGGGTGACACGTGTTATGCTTCATAGCCGTGTAAGGTACTTGGTAAACTGTGTGGTCATGGTCAGTGGCACATGCCAATTATGTCAACGCATTGCGCACAAAAGGCGTGCCAACCTACCAGTTATTTTCCTTCTTTATACCTGCAAGGTCATGCATATTAGATGTGCACTGTGACTGGGCAATCTGAATGTGGCTGACTTGTGCTACGATTCGTAGAAGTTAAAGTCAGTTGGTAAACTTTGTGGTCATGGTCAGTGGCACATGCCAACTTAGTCAAGGCATTGCGCACAATAGTCGTGCCAGGCCACCGGTTTTTTACCTTGTTTATACCTGCAATGTCATGCATATTATATGTGCACTGTGATTGGGCACTCTGACCATGGCTGACTCATGTTACGATTCGTAGAAGTTAATGTCACTTAGTGAACTTAGTGGTCATGGTCAGTGGTAAACTTAGTGGTCATGGTCAGTGGCACATGCCAACATTGTCAAGGCACTGCGCACAGTAGCCGCACCAAGCCACAGCTGTTTCACCTTGTTTGCACCTGCAAGATCATGCCTAATACATCTGCACTGTGATAAGACACTCTGACCGTGGCTGACTTGTGTTGGGATCAATAGACCTAAACGTCACTTGGTAAACTTTGTGGTCATGGTCAATGGCACATGCCAATTTGTCAAGGCATTGCGCACAATAGCCACACCAAGACACCAGTATTCTACCTTGTTTATACCTGTAAGGTCATGCCCAGTATATATGCACTGTGATTGGACACTCTGACCGTGGCTGCCTCGTGTTATAATTCATAGCCGTTTAATGTACTTGGTAAAATTTGTGGTCATGGTCAGTGGCACATGCCAAGTTTGTCAAGGCATTGCGCACAATAGCCAAGCCAAGCCACCGGGTTTTTACCTTGTTTATACCAGCAAGGTCATGCATATTAGATGTGTACTATGATTGGGTACTCTGACCGTGGCTGACTTGTCGTACGATTCGTACAAGTTAAAGTCACNTCATGGTCAGTGGCACATGCCAACTTTGTCAAGGCATTGCGCACAATAGCCACACCGAGCCACCAGTATTCTACCTTGTTTGCACCTTCAAGATCATGCCTAGTACATCTGCACTGTGATTGGACACTTTGACCGTGGCTGACTCGTGTTTTGATTAATAGAATACACTTTTGGTCATGGTCAGTGGCACATGCCAACTTTGTCAAGGCATTGCGCACAATAGCCACACCGAGCCACCAGTATTCTACCTTGTTTGTACCTGCAAGATCATGCCTAGTACATCTGCACTTTGATTGGACACTCTGACCGTGGCTGACTCGTGTTATGAGTCATAGCTGTTTAAGGTACTTGGTAAACTTTATGGTCATGGTCAGTGGCACATGCCAAGTTTTTCAAGGCATTGTGCACAATGGCCGTGCCAAGCCACCAGTTTTTTAATTTGTTTCTTCCTGCAAGGTCATGCCTAAAACATCTGAAATGTGATTGGGCACTCTGACTGTAGCTGACTCGTGTTACGATTTGTAGAAGATAAAGTCACTTGGTAGACTTTGTGGTCATGGTCAGTGGCACATGCCAACTTTGTAAAGGCATTGCGCACAATAGGCATTGCAAGCCACCGGTTTTTTACCTTGTTTATACCTGTAAGGTCATGCATATTAGATGTGCACTGTGATTGGGCACTCAAACCGTGGTGGACTCATGTTACAATACGTATAAATTAAAGTCACTTGGTACACTTTGTGGTCATGGTCAATGGCACATGCCAACATTGTCAAAGCATTGCCCACAATAGCCTCTGAGCCACCTGTACTCTACCTTGTTTCCACCTGCAAGATCATGCCGAGTACATCTGCAATGTGATTGGACACTCTGACCGTGGCTGACTCGTGTTATGATCGATAAATGTAAAGGTCACATGGATACATTTGTGGTAATGGTCATTGGCACATGCCAACTTTGTCAAGGCATTGAGCACAATAGCCACACCGAGCCACCCATATTCTACCTTGTTTGTACCTGTAAGATCATGCCTAGTACATCTGCACTGTGATTGGACACTCTGACCGTGGGTGACGCGTGTTATGATTTATAGGTCACTTGGTAAACAGTGTGGTCATGGTAAATGGCACGTGCCAACTTTGTCAAGGCATTGGGCACAGTAGCCATGCCAAGCCACCGGTATTTTACCTTCTTTATACCTGCAAGGTAATGCATATTAGACGTGCACTATGATTGGGCACTCTGAATGCGGCTGACTCGTGTTACGATTCATAGAAGTTAAAGTCAATTGGTAAACCTTGTGGTCATGGTCAGCGGCACATGCCAACTTTGTCAAGGCATTGCGCACAATAGCCGTGCCAAGCTACCGGTTTTTTACCATGTGTACACCTGTAATGTCATGCATATTAGATGTGCACTGTGATTGGGCACTTTGACCGTGGCTGGCTCGTGTTACGATTTGTAGAATTTAAAGTCACTTGGTAAACATTGTGGTCATGGTCAGTGGCACATGCCAACTTTGTCAGGGCATTGCGCACAATAGCCGTGCCAAGCCACCGGTGTTTGACCTTTTGTACACCTGCAAGGTTATGCATGTTAGACGTGCACTGTGATTGTTCACTCTTACCATGGCTGACTCGTGGTACGATTCGTAGAAGTTAAAGTCACGTGGTAAACTTTGTGGTCATGGTAAGTGGCACATGCCAACATTGTAAAGGCATTGCGCACAATAGCCACACCAAGCCACAGGTGTTTTACCTTGTTTGCACCTGCAAGATCATGCCTAATGTATCCGCACTGTGATTGGACACTCTGACCGTGGCTGACTTGTGTTATGATAAATAGACGTAAACGTCACTTGGATACATATGTGGTCATGGTCAGTGGCACATGCCAACTTTGTCAAGGCATTGCACACAATAGCCACACCAAGCCACCAGTATTCTACCTTGTTTATACCGTTAAGGTCATGCACAGTATACCTGCACTGTGATTGGACACTTTGACCGTGGCTGACTTGTGTTATAAGTCATAACCGTTTCATGTACTTGGTAAAGTTTGTGGTCATGGTCACTGGCACATGCCAACTTTCTCAAGGCATTGCGCAAAATAGCCGTGCCAAGCCACCGGTTTTTTACCTTGTTTATACCGGCAAGGTCATGCATATTAGATGTATCCTATGATTGGGCACTCTGACCGTGGCTGGCTCGTGTTACGATTCGTAGAATTTAAAGTCACTTGGTAAAATTTGTGATCATTGTCAGTGGCACATGCCAACTTTGTCAAGGTATTGCGCACAATAGCCACACTGAGCCAACAGTGTTCTACCTTGTTTTCACCTTTAAGATTATGCCTAGTACATCTGCACTGTGATTGGACACTCTGACCGTGGATGACGCGTGTTATGATTAATAGCCGTTTAAGGTACTTGGTAAACAGTGTGGTCATGGTCAGTGGCACATGCCAACTTTGTCAAGGCATTGCGCACAATAGCCGTTCCAAGCCACCGGTTTTTAACCTTCTTTATACCTGCAAGGTCATGCATATTAGATGTGCGTTACGATTGGGAACTCTGAATGTGGCTGACTAGTGTTACGATTCGTATAAGTTAAAGTCACTTGGTAAACTTTGTGGTCATGGTCAGTGGCACATGCCAACTTTATCAAGGCATTGCAAACAATAGCCGAGCCAAGCCACAAGTTTTTTACCTTGTGTATACCTGCAAGGTCATGCGTATTAGATGTTCACTGTGATTGGGCACTCTGACATTGGCTGACTTGTGTTACGATTTATAAAAGTTAAAGTCACTTGGTAAACATTGTGGTCATGGTCAGTGGCACATGCCAATTTGTCAAGGCATTGCGCACAATAGCCACACCGAGCCACCAGTATTCTACCTTGTTTATGCCTGTAAGGTCATGTCCAGTATATCTGCACTGTGATTGGACACTCTGACCGTGGCTGACTCGTGTTATAATTCATAGCCGTTTAATGTATTTGGTAAAATTTGTGGTCATGGTCAGTGGCACATGTCAACTTTGACAAGGCATTGCGCACAATAGACATGCCAAGCCACCAGGTTTTTACCTTGCTTATACCAGCAAGGTCATACATATTAGATGTGTACAATGATTGGGTACTCTGACCGTGGCTGACTTGTGGTACGATTCGTACAAGTTTAGGTCACTTGGTAAACTTTGTGATCATGGTCAGTAGCACATGCCAACATTGTCAAGGCATTGGGCACAATAGTCACACCGAACCACCAGTATTCTACCTTGTTTGCACCTTCAAGATCGTGCCTAGTACATCTGCACTGTGATTGGACACGCTGACCGTGGCTGACTCGTGTTATGATAAATAGAAGTAAAACTCACTTGGATACTTTTGTGGTCGTTGTCAGTGGCACATGCCAACTTTGTCAAGGCATTGCACACAATAGCCACACCGGGCCACTTGTATTATAGCTTATACGTGCAAGATCATGCCCAGTATATCTGCACTGTGATTGGAAACTCTGATTGTGGCTGAATCATCGTATGATTCATAGCCGTTTAAGGTACTTGGAAAGCTTTGTGGTCATGGTCAGTGGCACATGCCAACTCTGTCAAGGCATTGCGCACAATAGCCGCGCCAAGCCACCAGTTTTTTAACTTGTTTATACCTGCAAGGTCATGCATATTAGATGTGCACTGTAATTGGGAACTGTGACAGTGGCTGACTCGTGCTACAATTTGTAGAAGTTAAAGTCCCTTGGTAAACTTTGTGGTCATGGTCAGTGGCACATGCCAACTTTGTCAAGGCATTGAGCACAATAGCCACACCGAGCCACCAGTATTCTATCTTGTTTTCACCTGTAAGATCATGCCTAGTACATCTGCACTATGATTGGACACTCTAACCGTGGCTGACTCATGTTATGATCAATAAAAGTAAAAGTCACTTGGATACACTTGTGGTCATGGCCAGTGGCACATGCCAACTTTGTCAAGGCATTGCACACAATAGCCACACCGAGCCACCAGTATTCTACCTTGTTTATACCTGTAAGGTCATGCCCAGTATTTCTCTACTGAGATTAGACACTCTGACCGGGGCTGACTCGTGTTATGATTCATATCCGTTTAAGGTACTTGGTAAACTTTGTGGTCATGGTCGGTGGCACATGCCAACTTTGTCAAGGCATTGCGCACAATAGTGGTGCCAAGCCACCGGTCGTTTACCTTGTATATACCTGAAAGGTCATGCATATCAGATGTTCAATGTGATTGGGCACTCTGAATGTGGCTGACTCGTGTTACGATTCGTAGAAGTTAACGTCACTTGGTAAACTTTGTGGTCATGGTCAGTGGCACATGCCAACTTTGTCAAGGCATTGCACACAATAGCCACACCAAGCCATAGGTGTTTTACCTTGTTTGCACCTGCAAGATAATGCCTAGTACATTTGCACTGTGATTGGACACTCTGATAGTGGCTGACTTGTGTTATCATCAATAGACGTAAACGTCACATGGATACAGATGTGGTCATGGTCAGTGGCACATGCCAAATTTGTCAAGGCATTGCACACAAAAGCCACACCGAGCCACCAGTATTCTACCTTGTCTATACCTGTAAGGTCATGCCCAGTATCTCTGCACTGTGATTGGAGACTCTGATCGTGGCTGACTTGTGTTATAATTCGTAGCCGTTTAATGTACTTGGTAAACTTTGTGGTCATTGTCAGTGGCACATGCAAACTTTGTCAAGGCATTGCGCACAATAGCAGTGCCAAGCCACCAGGTTTTTACCTTGTTTATAACAGCAAGGTGATGCATATTAGATGTGTACTATGATTGGGTACTCTGACCGTGGCTGACTTGTTGTACAAGTCGTACAAGTTAAAGTCACTTGGTAAACTTTGTGATCATGGTCAGTGGCACATGCCAACTTTGTCAAGGCATTGCGCACAATAGCCACACCGAGCCACCGGTATTCTACCTTGTTTGTACCTGCAAGATCAAGCCTAGTACATCTGCACTGTGATTGGACACTCTGACCGTGGCTGACTCGTGTTATGAGTCATAGCTGTTTAAGGTACTTGGTAAACGTTGTGGTCATGGTCAGTGGCACATGCCAACTTTGTCAAGGCATTGTGCACAATGGCTCAACCAAGCCACTGGTTTTTTACCTTGTTTATTCCTGCAAGGTCATGCCTAGTACACCTGAAATGTGATTGGACACGCTGACTGTAGTTGACTCGTCTTCCTATTAAGATAAAGTCACTTGGTAGACTTTGTGGTCATGGTCAGTGGCACATGCCAACTTTGTCAAGACATTGCGCACAATAGGCGTGCCAAGCCACCGGTTTTTTACCTTGTTTATACCTACAAGGTCATGCATATTAGATGTGTACTGTGATTGGGCACTCTGACCGCGGTGGACTCGTGTTACGATTCGTAGAAGTTAAAGTCACTTGGTAAACTTTGTGGTCATGGTCAGTGGCACATACCAACATTGTCAAAGCATTGCCCACAATAGCCATTCCGTGCCACCAGTATTCTACCTTGTTTTAACCTGCAAGATCATGCCTAGTAAATCTGCAATGTGATTGGACACTTTGACTGTGGCGGACTCGTTTTATGATCAATAGATGTAAAGGTCACTTGGATACATTTTTGGCAATGGTCAGTGGCACATGCCAACTTTGTCAAGACATTGCGCACAATAGCCATGTGGAGCCACCCGTATTCTACCTTGTTTGTACCTGTAATATCATGCCTAGTACATTTGCACTGTGATTGGACACTCTGACCGTGGGTGACGCGTGTTATGATTCAAAGCTGTTTAAGGCACTTGGTGCACAGTGTGGTCATGGTCAGTGGCACGTTCCAACTTTGTGAAGGCATTGTGCACAGTAGCCGTGCCAAGCCACCGGTATTTTACCTTCTTTATACCTGCAAGGTCATGCATATTACATGTGCATACCTTCCCAGGAATGTGCTTTTGAGTTCTAGGACTGGACAGATAGCTATAAAAGGACTTGTATTGCATGCTGATCAATCAACCCTTGCTTGATGCTCTCTTGCGTATTGACGACTTGAGCTCTTCTCGAGATGTAATGCTAAGGCGTTAGTACTCTGGAAGGTGAAGTGTATGCCTGATTAAGTTTGGGGTGCATGACACATGTCAACAAAGGAAGAAGACCTACAAACCTTTGTGAGCTTTTCGGTTTCGCGGCTTCTCTGCCAGAGGTGGTTAGCTCAGTAGCTANCAACACATCTGCACCTTTCTACCTTGGGAGCTGACATCAGCCTACATCAGCCTACATCAGCCTACATCTGCTTGCAACAGCCAACGGTAACAGGGGAAGCAGTTTCCTCTTCTCACCAACAGCCTACAGCGGCCTCAAACACAGGTTCATCGGCATCAACAACAGGTGCAGCAGCTGAAGCAGTTGTAGTTGTGGGGATGGCACTGACAGGAGAACCAAGGAATCATTCGCCCATCCTCAAGTATGATGGAGAGGGGTCTGTACTCTGGAAGTGGCAGTTTGAGATCATCATGGATGACAGAGATCTGCTAGGATATTTTGACGGAACTATCACAGCACAAAAGGAGGAGGGTGCTGACCTTGTGGCATGGGTCAAGCTCAACAAGAAGGCTCTCGCCATTCTTGTGTCCTCCATACAACCCTCTGTCCCTTCGCACATCAGCGGTTGTACTGTGGCAGCCGCGGCATACGCCAATCTCGGCAAGGTATTTCAGTCCTCCTCACTTGCCAACCGTCTCTTCATTCCACGGAACCTCATCAGCATGAGGCTTTGTGAAGGGGAGGATGTGTCCGCCTTCATACAGAAGTTTGAGACGCTCTTGCAACAAGCCACCGACATGGGGTGGGACCTGAAATCCTACATGCAGGCCATGATCTTTCTGATGACGCTGCCGGAAAGTTTGGGCCCCATGATAACAGTGATTGGAGGGTGGACTGAAGATCTAGTTTCATACACCACCGTCTCTGAGTATGTCCGGAATGAAGCCATGCGTCATAGCAGTAGTGAAGCAAACATGGCTGCCGTTGCCTCACGGAGCAGCGGCACCTGTCGCAATACCTCATCCTCTGGGTAGAAGGGAAACAAAAGCACTAGCAACAGTGGAAGGGGTACAAAGCGCCAAGGAAACAGCCACAACTGTGGCAAGGCCGGACACTGGGCTCGAGAGTGCCGTGCACCCAAGAGAGAGGGAGGAGACGGGGATGAATGGCGAGGGGGAAATGGTGGGAAGGATCCCACAAGCTTGATGGATGAGTGTGCCTCCAACAAAGGGCGGGCGATACTCAGGCCAGGAGCCTATGGCCTTGAATCGGCCATAAACGAGCACACCACTTACAAGAAAAGAGACTTCATCTCTCTTGCTCCGTGTAACAAGAACTTCAGAGTCGCCAACGGCAAGGTTGAGGCAGCTGAGGGGATTGGTGACAAGCTGGTCATAGTGGGTGTCAACGGTGGAGTTTCGACCTCAAGCTAGAGGGGGTGGTCTACTTGCCCTCCTTCACAGCCAACCTGCTCTCTGTCTCTAAGATAACTGACCATGGCATGACAGTGGTCTTTACAGAGAAGGAAGCAGTGATAATTGCCACCAAGGACATCAACATTTCCTACTCTTCCAAGAAGGTTGTCGCACACGTTCCTCGCGTTGATGGACTCTACGTCTTGCAGACCAAAACGACAACTTCAACGGCTGAATCTTTGGCCGAGAGTGATGATGAGGAGAGCAGCGATGCAGAATCAAATGAGCAAAGACATGTTGGAGCAGCGGAAGCAGTGGAAGCAGATGATTTGGCAACAAACCCGCAAGCAAATGAAGCCACCAGGGCTGTTCATTCTAACCTGTGCACATCCTCCAAGAACCTGTGGCACAGGCATTTTGGACACGTGGCTCATCGCACATTGGAGCTCATGGGAAAGCAAGAGCTAGTGCGTGGGATGGAGCTAGGTGATGAGGTGGAGGGAGCGGAGATCATGTGTGAGCTATGCCTTCAAGGCAAGGCGAAAAATAAACCCTTCAAGCGNCATACCATCAAATGGAGGCTGCCGATTTTTCCTCACATGCATCGACGACAACAGCCGCAAATTCTGGATATACTTTCTTGAAAAGAAAATTGAGGTGAAGGAGAATCTAGAGGCCTTTGTCGCTATGGTTGAGCGACAGAGTGGAAAGAAGGTGAAGGCATTCAGGATGGACAATGGGGGAGAGTACGAAGCTTGCAGGGAGTGGCTCAAGACACAGGGCATTTAACACCAGAAAACTATGCCCTACTCACCTCAAAGCAACGGCGTAGCAGAGAGGATGAACCAGATGCTCCTAGGCATGACAAGGTGCATGCTCTCTGACGCCAAGCTTCCCCCTAGGTTCTGGGCTGAAGCAGCACGTACGGCTACATACCTTGTGAACCTCACACCTGGAGCAGCTCTGCGAAGGAGAGGCAAGAAGAAGCAGACACAGCAGTTGACGACGCCTCAAGAAGCATGGTTAGGCAGGAAGCCAGACGCCTCCCATCTAAAGGTATTCGGTTGCACCGGGTTTGTCAAGGTCCAGGCTGGTGAGTGCCCTGGAAAGCTCGATGCAAGAGCACGAAACTGTATTTTCATCGGTTACGCCACGCCCACAAAGCCTATCGACGGTGTGACCAAGGAGCCAAGAAGGTGAACCGCAGCAAAGATGTGGATTTCTACGAAATGTCTGTGAGTAAGGGAGAGCATCTCGAACTCGAGAACGCTCCAAAACAGGGAGAGTGGCTCACTCTCCTAGAAGAGGGAGACAAAGCACCAGCACAATGGCATGGGATATGTGCTGCAACAAGGAGAGGAGCTCGTGAAGATGACTCGGAGGAATCAGACTCTGATTCCGACGTATCCAATCCTCCGGAACATGAGGATGATGCCTCTCCCATCATCAACGACGAACCAGACCTCCAGTCTGTACATCAACAGCACCAGCCAGCAGGTTCAAGGAGCAGTTCACGCCTCAAAGTACCTTGGCAGCATTACGACGCAGATAGGGGTGAATGGAGAGGCTTCAACTATTCATTCTTGGTTCAAGAGGAGCCAACGTCTGTCGCAGAGGCACTCACTCGGCCTGACAAAGCAGAGTGGGACGACGCAATTCGCAGTGAACTCAGCTCCATTGAAGAAAATGGGACCTGGGTGCTGGTGGAAAGACCTGCCGGGGCTCATGTTGCAGGGTCCAAGTGGGTGCTGAAAGTAAAAAGGAAACAGGATGGCAAGATAGACAAGTACAAGGCACGGGTGGTAGCAAAGGGGTTCTCCCAACGGCCTGGTGCAGAGTACGATGAGACCTTTGCCCCAGTTATGACGTTTGCCTCCATCCGGTCAATGCTCGCCATTGCTTCTGCCGAGAACATGGAGGTCCACCAGATGTATGTCAAGACAGCCTTCCTTTATGGCAAACTTGAAAAGGAGGTATTGATGGAGGTTCCGGAGGGGGTTGATGCTCCTCAGGGCAAGGTGTGTAGATTGGTGAAGGCCCTCTATGGGCTAAAACAAGCGCCAAGACTTTGGTACCAGTAGATGGACATCGTCATGGCAAAGGAGTCCTTCGTGCACTGCGACAATGACCCTAGCATGTACGTGCATGAGAGTGACAAAGGGACTATGTTGGTCGCCTTGTACGTTGATGACCTGATTCTATGCTCCTCTTCAACGCAGCTGCTAGGCGATCTCAAGGGGCAGCTGAGTAGCAGATTCAAGATGAAGGACATGGGTCCTCTTGACTCCTATCTTGGAATTGCAATCAAGCGCGACAGAGCAGCAGGTACCATCAGCCTGAACCAGACAAAATACATCGACTCCATCCTCAAACGATACGACATGGCAGATTGCAAACCTGCCAGCACACCCATGAGCTCGGAGTGCAAACTCTCCACCTCCATGTCCCCATCCAACAAAGCGGAGAAAACTGACATGTTGGGCATCCCATATCAGTCTGCAGTGGGCAGTCTGATGTATGCCATGATCGCCATCCGACCAGATATAGCCCATGCTGGTGGGCAGGTGAGCCGGTTTGTGGCCAATCCCGGTCTACTTCACTGGCAGGCCGTGAAGCGCATCATGCACTACCTCCAGGGGACGCGGCACGTGGGGCTCCAGTTTGGAGGCATCGCTGGATCCGCATCACTCCGTCTGCTGTGCTACACTGATGCTGATTGGGGAGGGAATATCAACAACAGAAAATATACCTCCGGCTTTGTGTGTATGTTGAATGGAGGTGCAGTCAGTTGGGCAAGTCGCAAGCAGGAATGTGTCTCTTTGTCAACAGCTGAAGCTGAGTACATCGCCTTGGCTGAGGTGTGTAAAGAGATGCAGTGGCTGCGAAGCTTGCTATCAGATATGAAGGCACCATAGGCAACGGCGACGGTCATCGAGATTGACAACATGAGCGCCATTGACATGTCAAAGAACCCCGTCCTGTCCAGGCCCACAAAGCACATCGAGATCCGCTACCACTACGCTCGAGACTTGGTCTACAAGCAGATAGTGGAGCTCGAGTATGTCGGCACCAAGCTGAACCGGGCTGACATGCTTACAAAGCTACTGGACAAGGATCTCCACCAGGCGGGCAGGCAAGGTGTCGGCATGGTCAACGCAAGTGTTGACGAATGACGATGGTCACTGACGCAAGGTGCAAAGGAGAGATTTGTTGAAAGTTTTTCTCCCCTTGTTCAGTGTTGTAGGACGGATCAGGAATGCTCTGCCCCTTGTGGAGGTATGACCCCTATATCCGTTGTAGTGTGACTCGACTATGCTCTGTCTCTTGTGAGATATGACCTGTGAGTACACCATGTGGGTGAGTGGTTACCTTGGCCATTTTGTTGATTTGGCCAAGTGAGAGGTCGTGAGGCCAATCCTGGCCCCATGCATATCTTGTTTGCTGTGGAAGCTTCCAAGAAAGAAAGTCCGTAGCTTCTTGGACGATAAATGGTTGGTCTGTCACCTCGACACCAGGATGCTTATGTGTCAAGCCCACAGTGCAAGTCTATTGGTGACATGGCTGGTTCAGGCCACTTCCCAAGAATGTGCTTTTAAGTTATAGGACTAGACAGAAAGCTATAAAAGGACTTGTCTTGCATGTTGATCAATCAACCCTTGCTTGATGCTTTCTTGCGTATTGACGACTTGAGCTCTTCTTGAGATGTAATGCTAAGGCGTTAGTACTCTTGAAGGTGAAGTGTATGCCTGATTAAGTTTGGGGTGCATGACACATGTCAACAAAGGAAGAAGGCCTAAAAACCTTTGTGAGCTTTTTGGTTTCGCGGCTTCTCTGCCAGAGGTGGTTAGCTCAGTAGCTAACACATCTGAACTGTGATTGGGCACTCTGACTGTGGTTGACTTGTGTTACAATTCGTAGAATTTAAAGTCACTTGGTAAACTTTGTGGTCATGGTCAGTGGCCAATGGCAACTTTGTCAAGGCATTGCGCACAATAGCCACACC
>SZWC01000121.1:47492-78523 GCA_023375785.1 Penium margaritaceum | reverse complement strand
CGGGGTGTGTTCCGCGGTTTCCGGTGGTGCCAGTTTAGGTTGTGGCCAGTCATGGCGCGGAAGTCGGCTCAGGGCATCCGCGTTGCGGTTGGCCGCCGCAGGTTGGTACTTGATCTTCACGTTGTAGCCCTGCAGGAGGAGTGTCCACTTGGCCAGGATGCCCTCGTGGTTCTGTGTGCTGAGAAACCATTGGAGTGCCTGATGGTCCGTAAATACTGTGAATGGTTTGCCGTTCTTGATGTAGTCGAGGAAGTGTTAGAGTGTCCACAGGACTGCCAGGAATTCACCCTTCATCGGCCGGTACTTCCGCTCTCCTTCGGGGAGTGCATGGCTGGCGTATGCAATCACCTTCTAGATTTGTTCCTGCACTATCTGGGATAGGATGGCGTCCAGCCCGTCCCGCGACCAGTCGGTGGTGATGGACAATGGGAGGTTGAAGTCTGGGAACTCAAGCATGGGTGCGGTCACCAGGCGGTGTTTGATCTCCGCCCAGGCGTCCGCGCATTCTGGTGTCCAGTCAAACGGCACCTCCTAGTGCGTCAACTCCTGGAGTGGCTTAATGATGCGCGCGTGGTCGCAGAAAAACTTCCGGTAGAAGGAGACAAAACCCAGGAAGATTTTGAATTGTCCCACCAAAGTGGGCTAACGCCACTCCTCACTGCCGCAATCTTGGCAAGGTCAGTCTTGATGCCATCTGCACTCGTCACGAAGCCACGGAACTCCATTTCCGCAGCTCCAATAGAGCACTTGGCTGCCTTGAGCTTGAGGTTAACATTGCGGAGGGCAGCAAAGACAGCGGCCAGGGAGGAGAATAGCTGCTCGAAGCTGTGGGTCGCAACCATGATGTTGTCAATGTAGCAGCTGACATTGGGAAGACCGCGGAGGGTGGAGTCCATGACCCGCTGGATCGTCGCACTGGCATTGCTGAGTCCAAAGGGCATGCGCGTGAACGCGTAGAGACCCTCTGGAGTCACAAATGCTGTCTTGGCAATGGAGTCTGGTTGCATGGGTACGGCATGGAAGGCAGCCTTGACGTCGAGCTTTGCGAACCATCCGCGACCCTGTTCCTGCTCCTGTATGTCAACGATCAGTGGCATGGGGTACGCATCCTCCTCGGACACACGGTTGAGGTCGCGGAAAATGACGCATAATCGTTTGGACCCATCCGGTTTCCCCATGATAACCAAGTTGACACGCCAGGGGCTGACGATGGGGACGATCACCCCTTGCGCCTTGAGTTTTGCGAGTCCTTCTGTGATGATATTTTCCTGCTCAGGGAGGATGCGCCGTACCTTCTGTTTTGTTGGGTGCGGAATCTCTCGTGGAGATGACGTGGAACGCTTCCACGGCTCCCAAATCAACTGCAGATCCAGCAAAGATGTCTACAAATGCGTCTAGTAGGTCGCAAAAGTCTTGCTTTTGTGTGGGGGAGAGTCATGAATGGAGCATATGATCCCATCACAGTGCGGCTACGCACCGCAGATCTCGCCCTTACCGACAAACACACATACACTGCACATTTTCCACTGATCACTTTCTTCAACCGCGGCTCGTGCACGTGGTTCTTTGTGTTCTTCCTTGAATCTTCATCCTTTGCGGTGCGTCCTCCCGGCCCTCCTCCTTCATAACCGCTGTCAGTCTTTTGCTCTGATAGGTGGCGCTCCTGCCGCCTCCCTCCTGACATCCGGTTCAGCCGGAGGATGTCTTGCACGTCCGACGCTCCTGCTTCACTTCCACCTCTCCACGGCTCGGCTCATGTTCCTTTTCTACCGCGGACTCTCGTCCCCGCCTGTCCCGCCTCTTTTTGCCTCCTCCGCGACAAGCGCTTCAAATAGATGTAGAGAGGTTGCCGCTAGTTTTTGGTGTCTTGGTGGCAACTCTCCCGTCAGTCCATCTTTCCCACCACCACCACAGGATTCCGCGCCACCCCACGCTCTACCGCAACCTTATTGCGGTAGCCAGCTTTCCGCGCAGATCCTCCAGTGTTTCGTGGTCCTTGGCCAGGTATTCTTTGCGGATCTGCCAGACCGCGGAGACACCCTTCCGCGGATCCCTCGCTTCTACTACAGAGATGCGGTGGATTTCCGCCTGACACATGCCTAGTACATCTGCACTGTGGTTGGACACTCTGACCGTGGGTGGCTAGTGTTATGATCAATACATGTAAAAGTCACTTGGATACATTTGTGGTCATGGTCAGTGGCACATGCCAACTTTGTCAAGGCTTTCCGCACAATAGCCACACCGAGCCACCAGTATTCTACCTTGTTTTACACCTGCAAGTTCATGCCTTGTATATCTTCACCGTGATTGGACACTCAGCCCGTGGCTGACTCGTGTTGTGATTCATAGCTGTTTAAGGTACTTGGTAAACTTTGTGGTCATGGTCAGTGGCACATGCCAACCTTGTCAAGGCATTGCGCACAATAGCCGTGTTAAGTCACCGGTCCTTTACCTTGTTGATACCTGCAAGGTCATGCATATTAGATGTGCATGGTGATTGGACACTCTGACCGTGGCTGACTCGTGTTATGATCCATAGAAGAAAAAGTCACTTCCATACATTTGTGGTCATGATCAGTGGCACATGCCAACGTTTTCAAGGCATAGCGCAACATAGCCACACCGAGCCACCAGTATTCTACCCTGTTTGCACCTGCAAGATCATGCCTATTACATCTGTATTGTGGTTGGACACTCTGACCATGGCTGACTCGGGTTATGATCAATAGAAGTAAAAGTCACTTGGATATATTTGTGGTCATGGTCAGTGGAACATGCCAACTTTGTCAAGGAATTGCGCACAATAGCCACACCGAGCAACCAGTATTCTACCCTGTTTATAACTGCAAGGGCATGCCCAGTATATCTGCACTGTGATTGGACACTCTAACTTTGTCTGACTTGTGTTATGATCCATAGCCGTTTAATGCACTTGGTAAACTTTGTGGTCATGGTCAGTGGCATATGCCAACTTTGTCAAGGCATTGCGCACAATAGCCGTGCCAAGCCACCGGTTTTTTTACGTTTTTTATACCTGCAAGGTCATGCAAATTATACGTGCATTTTGATTGGGCACTCTGACCGTGGCTGACTCGTGTTATGATTTGTAGAAGTCAAAGTCACTTGGAAAACTTTGTCGTCATGGTCAGTGGCACATGCCAACTTTGTCAAGGCATTACGCACAATAGCCACACCGAGCCACCAGTATTCTACCTTGTTTGCACCTGCAGGATAATGCCTAGTACACCTGCACTTTGATTGGACACTCTAACCTTGGCTGACTCGTATTATGATAAATAGATGTAAAAGTCACTTGGATACAGTAGTGGTCATGGTCAGTGGCACATGCCAACTTTGTCGAGGCATTGCGCACAATAGTCGTGCCAAGCCACCGGGTTTTTACCTTGTTTATTCTTGCAAGGTCATGCCTAGTACATCTAAACTGTGATTGGGCACTCTGACTGTAGCTGACTCGTGTTACGATTTGAAGAAGATAAAGTCACTTGGTAGACTTTGTTGTCATGGTCAGTGGCACGTGCCAACTTTGTCAAGGCATTGCGCACAATAGCCATCACGAGCCACCAGTATTGTACCTTGTTTGAACCTGCAAGATCATGCCTAGTGCATCTGCACTGTGATTGGACACCCTGACCGTTGCTGACTCGTGTTATGATCAATAGATGTAAAAGTCACTTGGAAACATTTGTGGTCATGGTCAGTGGCACATGCCAACTTTGTCAAGGCATTGCGCACAATAGCCACACCGAGCCAGCGCGTATTCTAACTTGTTTGCACCTGCAAGATCATGCCTAGTACATCTGCAATGTGATTGGACACGCTCACCGTGGGTGACGCGTGTTATGATTCATAGCCGTTTAAGGCACTTGGTAAACAGTTATCATTTGTGGTCATGGTCAGTCGCACATGGCAACTTTGTCAAGTCATTGCGCACAATAGCCAAACCGAGACACCAATATTCTACCTTGTTTGTACCTGCAAGATCATGCCTAGTACATCTGCACTGTGACTGGACACTCTGACCGTGGCTGACTCGTGTTATCATCAACAGAAGTAAAAGTCACTTGGATACATCTGCCGTCATGGTCAGTGGCACATGCCAACTTTGTCATGGCATTACGCACAATAGCCACACCGAGCCCCCAGTATTCCATCTTGTTTGTACCTGTAAGATCATGCCTAGTACATCTGCACTGTCATTGGACACTCCGACCGTGGCTGACTCGTGTTATGAGTCATAGTCGTTTACGGTACTTGGTAAACTTTGTGGTCATGGTCAGTGGCACATGTTAACTTTGTCAAGGCATTGCGTACAATAGCCGTGCCATGCCACCGGTTTTTTACCTTGTTTATACCTGCAAGGTCATGTATAGTACATCTGAACTGTGATTGGGCACTCTCACTGTGGCTGACTCGTGTTACGGTTCGTAGACGTTAAAGTCACCTGGTAAACTTTGTGGTCATGGACTGTAGCACATGCCTACCTTGTCAAGGCATTGCGCACAATAACCGTGCCAAGCCACTGGGTTTTTACCTTGTTTATACCTGCAAGGTCATGCATATTAGATGTACACTGTGATTGGGCACTCTGACCATGGTTGACTTGTGTTGCGGTTCGTAGAAGTTAAAGTCACTTGGTAAACTCTGTGGTCATGGTCAGTGGCACATGCCAACATTGTGAAGGCATTGCGCACAATAGCCATGCCGAGCCACCAGTATTCTACCTTGTTTGAACCTTCAAGATCATGCCTAGTACATCTGCACTGTGATTTGACACTCTGACCGTGGCTGACTTGTGTTATGATCAATTGATGTAAAATTCACTTGGATACATTTATGGTCATGGTCAGTGGCACATGCCAACTTTGTCAAGGCATTGCGCACAATAGCCACACCGAGCCACCAGTATTCTATCTTGTTTGCACCTGTAAGATCATGCCTAGTACATCTGCACTGTGATTGGACACTTTAACTGTGGCTGACTCATGTTATGATCAATAAAAGTAAAAGTCACTTGGATACACTTGTGGTTCTGGTCAGTGGCACATGCCAACTTTGTCAAGGCATTGCACAGAATAGCCGCACCGAGCCACCGGTATTCTACCTTGCTTATACCTATAAGGGCACGCCCACTATATCTGTACTGAGATTAGACACTCTGACCGTGGCTGGCTTGTGTTGTGATTCATAGCCGTTTAAGGTACTTCGTAAACGTTGTGGTCATGGTCAGTGGCACATGCCAACTTTGTCAAGGCATTGCGCACAATAGTCGTGCCAAGCCACCGGTATTTTACCTTTTTTATACCTGAAAGGTCATGCATATTAGATGTCCAGTGTGACTGGGCACTCTGAATGTTGCTGTTTTGTGTTACGATTCGTAGAAGTTAAAGTCACTTGGTAAACTTTGTGGTCATGAAAATTGGCACATGCCAACTTTGTCAAGGCATTGCGCACAATAGCCGTGCCAGGCCACCGGTTTTTTACCTTGTTTATACCTGCAAGGTCATGCATGTTAGATGTGCACTGTGATTGGGCACTCTGACCATGGCTGACTCGTGTTACGATTCATAGAAGTTAAAGTCACTTGGTAAACGTTGTGGTCATGGTCAGTGGCACGTGCCAACTTTGTCAAGGCATTGCGCACAATAGCCGTGCCAAGCCACCGGTTTTTTACCTTGTGTATACCTGCAATGTCATACATATTAGATGTGCACTGTGATTGCGCACTCTGACCGTGGCTGACTTGTGTTACGATTCGTATAGGTTCAAGTCACTTGGTAAACTTCGTGGTCATGGTCAGTGGCACATGCCAATTTGTTAAGGCATTGCGCACAATAGCCACATTGAGCGACCAGTATTCTTCCTTGTTTATACCTGTAAGGTCATGCCCAGTATATCTCCACTGTGATTGGACACACTGACCGTGGCTCACTCGTGTTATAATTCATAGCTGTTTCATGTACTTGGTTAAATTTGTGGTCATGGTCAGTGGCTTATACCACCTTTTTCAAGGCATTGCGCACAATAGCCGTGCCAAGCCACCGGTTTTTTACCTTGTTTATACCAGCAAGGTCATGCATATTAGATGTGTACTATGATTGAGTACTCTGACCGTGGCTGACTCGTCTTACGATTCGTAGAAATTAAAGTCACTTGGTAAACTTTGTGATAATGGTCAGTGGCCCATGCCAACTTTGTCAAGGCATTGCGCACAATAGCCACACTGAGCCACCAGTATTATACCTTTTTTGCACCTTCAAGATCATGCCTACTACATCTGCATTGTGATTGGACACTCTGACCGTGGGTGACACGTGTTATGATTCGTAGCCATTTAAGGTACTTGGTTAACAGTGTGGTCATGGTCAGCGACACATGCCAACTTTTTCAAGGCATTGCGCACAATGGCCATGGCAAGCCATCAGTTTTTTTACCTTTTTATACCTTTAAGGTCATGCATATTAGATTTGCACTGTGATTGGGCACTCTGAATGTGGCTGACTCGTGTTACGATTCGTAGAAGTTAAGGTCACTTGGTAAACTTTGTTCTCGTGGTCACTGGCACATGCCAACTTTGTCAAGTCATTGCACACAATAGCCACACCGAGACACCAGTGGTCTACATTCTTTGTACCAGCAAGATCATGCCTAGTACATCTGCACTGTGATTGGACACTCTGACCGTGGCTGACTCGTGTTATGATCAATAGAAGTATTAGTCACTTGGATACATTTGTGGTCATGGTCAGTGGCACATGCCAACTTTGTCAAGGCATTACGCACAATAGCCACACCGAGCCACCAGTATTCTACCTTGTTTGTACATGCAAGATTATGCCTATTAGATCATTTGGCTCTCCACAGGCTCTCCAGAGGCTTCACACCTTTCAATACACCGCTTGGGTACGGACCTATTCTTCCTCCTCTCCTCTTTGTCCGCCTTTGCCAGCATGATCGGTGCACACTTCTTGCACCTCATCACCTACCGCCACATCCTTATCTTCGGATCCTTGCGGGTTGCATACACAGGATGTCTCGCACGTAGCTGCGAAACAAAGTGGTATCGTCCTCTGGCTCTTCACAGTTACCGCAGGGTTCTTTCTCGTCCTGCAGCACATTGGATTTCCTAGCCGCGACCCCCATCCCCGAGCGGATCCTCTCCTCCTCCCTTTCTTCCCGCAATTCCTCCTTACAGTCTACCCCCATGCTCTCCTTCAGATTCGCTGCACAGACCTGACATTTCTTGATGTCGTGCAGGATGTCTAGGTCCAAGTCACAACATGCCAAATCTAGGTTGGCGTTGCATCCCTCGCGCACCACCTCTCCCTTAGTGGCAACCGGGTTCTTAAACGTTGTGCAGAGTTGCAGAGCCACCTCCTCCTCTCCTTCCTCTTCATCCTGATCATGCGCCTCAATGCTTAATTCTACCTCTTCATGCCGCTGCTCCTCTTCCCCTTGCGTGGGTTTCTGTTGTCCTGACTGTGCTTGCGCTTCAAGCCGAGAACTGGTTGGTCATAAAGATTTGTCATCAGGGGGAAGTGAATCCCATCTTGAAGGAGGAGCGTTGAGCAAGCAGTGGTGTTCTTCTCATGTGGGTACAGTCTCCTTTTCCTCCCCCTATTTCTCCGCCTCTTTTCGTTGCTTTATTCTCCCGGTCCAGCTCTTCGGGGTCCATTTCGTTTCTTCTTCTGTTGCTCCTCCCGCTGCTCCTCCATTGCTGCTGCTAGTGGTGCTTGCGCCTCGGGCGCCGTGCTGGGTGCAGCTGCAGCACAAGGCATAACCTCTTGTCCCTTCTGCTTTTCTGCTCGTGCTGGTGGCACTGGCACTCCGGACGCCGCACCGGGTGCAGTTATCGCAGAAGGCAGCACCTCCTGTCTCCGCTACTCTGCTGCTGCTACTGGTGGCGCTGGCGCTCCAGGCGCCGCGCCGGGTGCAGCTGCCGCAGAAGGCAGCAACTCTGGTCCTCGCTCCTCTGCTGCTGCTGGTGGTGGCGCTGGCACTCCGAGCGTCGCGCCGGGTGTAGCTGCCGTAGAAGGCAGCACCTCGTGCTCCCGCTGGTTTGCTGCTGCTGCCAATGGTGCTGGCGCTCCGAGCGCTGCGCCAGGTGCCGCTGTCTCAGAAGGCAGCGCCTCTTATCCCCGCTGCTCTACTGCTGCTACTGGTGGCGCTGGCACTCCGGGTACCGCGCCGGGTGCAACCGCCGCAGGAGCCAGCACCTCGTGCCCCCGCTGCTCTGCTACTGGTGGCGCTGGCACTCCGGGCACCGCGCCGGGTGTGACTGCCGCAGAAGGCAGTGCCTCCTGTCCCCGCTACTTTGCTGCTGCTGCTGGTGGTGCTTGCGCCTCAAGCGCCACGTCGGATGTAGTTGCCGTAGAAGGCAGCATCTCCTGCTCGCGCTGTTCTGTGACTGCTGCCGATGGTGCTGGCACTCCGGGCGTCGCGCCAAGTGCAGCTGCCGCAAAAGGTAGCGTCTCCTGTCCCTGCTGCTCTGCTGCTGCTGCAGGTGGCACTGGCACTCCGGGTGCCACGCCGGGTGCAGCTGCTATAGGAGGCAGCACCTTGTGCTCCCGCTGCTCTGCTGCTGCTGCCAATGGTGCTAGCGTTACGAGCGCCGCGTCGGGTGCAGCTGCCGCAGAAGGCAGCACCTCTTGCTCCCGTTGTTCTTCTGCTGCTGCCGATGGTGCTGGCGCTCCAGGCGCCACGCAAGGTGTAGCTACCGCAAAAGGCAGCGCATCCTGTCCCCGCTGCTCTACTACTGCTGCTGGAGGCGTTGGCGCTTCAGGCGACGCGCCGGGTGCGACTGCCACAGAAAGCAGCGCCTCCTGTCCCTGCTGGTCTCCTGCTACTGCTACTGCTGGTGCTTGCACCTCGGGCACCACGTCGGGTGTAGCTACCGAGGAAGGCAGCACCTCCTATCCCCGCTGCTCTGCTGCTACTGGTGGTGGCTCTGGCGCTCCGGGCGCCGTGCCGGGTGCAGCTGCCGAAGAAGGTAGCATCTCTTGTCCCCGCTACTCTGATGTTGCTGTAGCTGGCGTTGGCACTCCGCGCACCATGCCGAGTGCAGCTGCCACATAAGGTAGCACCTCCCACTCCCGCTGCTATGCTGCTACTGCCGATGGTGCTGGCACTCCGGGCGCCGCGCCAGGTGCAGATGCCGCTGAAGGCAATGCCTCTTGTCCGCGCTAGTCTGCTGCTGCTACTGGTGGTGCTTGTGCCTTAGGCACCGCGCTGGGCGCAACTACCATAGATAGCAGCACCTCCTGCTCCTGCTGCTCTGCTCCTGTTGTCGATGGTGCTGGCGCTCCGGGCGCCGTGCCAGGTGCAGCTGCCGCAGAAGGCAGCACATCTTGTCCCCACTTCTCTGCTGCTGTTGGTGGTGGCGCTGGCGCTCCGGGGGCCGCGCCGGGTGCAGTTGCCGTAGAAGGCAGCACCTCCCGCTCCGCTGCTCTGCTGCTGCTGCCGAAGGTGCTGGCGCTCCGGGCGCCGTGCCGGGTGCAGCTACTATAGAAGGCAGCGCCTCTTGTCTCTGCTGTTGGGGTCTTCTGGGGTGCACTCTTGATGTTGTCACGGCCGATAGCAATAGGTCCAGGCCATGTTCAGCGTCTGCCACCGTTGATCATCTGTTGTACGTGGTATTGTCGCAGCGTGTGGCCGCTGCGCCCGCCTTTGTCGCGTGGCTGTCGTTGCTGCACGAGGTGTCACTCCAAGACTCTGGTGTGCTTGCTTTGCATCCGACACTGGTTGTCCCGGAGCCTCGCGCACCACATTTACCGCGGCCCCGCAGGGAGGCAGCTGTTGCTGGACCTCCGGTAGAATCCCTGACGGCGCCTCCTCAGTGGTCTTGGACCGCCGGGTAGGGTGCTTATCTTTCCCGGCCCGACGTCGCTTCTTAGTGATGCCTTCCATCTCTGCCACGGCATGTCCTGCCCCTTCCCCTGCTGCCCTTTCTCGCTGCTCCTATTGTTGTGGTGTTGCGCTTGCTCTAGCTTCCAGCTCGTGTACTTCCTTGTCTTGCTGTGCTGCGGAATGCTGTTAGGAAAGTGCGGGAAGCTCTGGAGCCAGGACAGCAGCTGAACGGATAGACAGGCAGGAGACGGAAGCATCAAGGAAGTTACTGAGGGATGACGTCATGCTGATGGCGGTGAGAGGGCAAAGCACTGGGGACAAAGTAACCGTAGTTACACGCAGAGGTGGAGAACTTCCAGGAACCTAATAGCCAAGATGATCAGGGCAATGTAGAGGACGATGTCGGTGAGAAAACCTGAAGAGTAGGGCCGAGGCGCGGACGGTGTCCCGCTGCGCTGAGGTGCAGAGAAGATGCGGGTGCAACACGAACGATGAGCTGAGCTGAGGTTGTATGTGGAGTGTAGGTCCACCATGAGCATGAAAGATGATACGATGGAGGATGAGCTTGTGGAACGCGAGATGATGGAAGGCAGGCGGAACGATGAATGATAGCTGATAGATGATAGCAGAAGCAATAAATACAAAGAGTGTTATGCTACCTATATACTAGTCCTAGTTCCTACTATGGTGGGCGATAGCCGAGGTGCTGCCGCAGCCGCTTAGCTGCTTCTGTCACAGTGGTGGAGTGCAGAGCCGCTTCGCGGTTCCGCTTGACCATAGTTGGCTCTGGACCGCTCGGTTGCACGTTGTCCTAGAGAGGTGCGCCAGAGCAATTCGGTTGCCGTTGCCATCGCTACGTGGGCGATGGGGCGCCTCGTCGCACGGTTGTCGCGTAGCGAGGACCAAAGCGCTCGCTTTTGGTGACCTGCGACGTGCAGTTAGTCCGCTTCGAAGTGTCGGCCGGTAACTGGCCGGTCCGGTTGTGTGGATTGTGTGAAGCCGAGGAGGTGATTCGGTCTTCAGAGGGTGACTTTGTTGTCTTGGCACCATATGCCTCCGATGCCTCGTGGCGGGGTATTTCCAGAATATATTTCTCGGAGAGGTCAGACTTGTGACGTTGTGACAATGTTCCAACACCCGCCCTCAATGTCACAAGTCTGAACCACGGAGTACATGGAGAGAGAGGTCCAGGTGGTTGAAGCTCATGTGGTGGGATGTTGCTGTTGCTATTGCTGGAAGAGTCAGTCCTAATGTCCTTTCTTTTGAGAGGGCTCCAGACGCCAGTGGGATTCCACGGGTTGTTGTTCCCATTGGTGATGTTGCTGGGAATGTTCCAAGAGTAGTGCTCATCAGAGTGGGAGGCTTCCAACCGGAGGTGGTCTGGTAGGAGGATGCGTTTAGAGAAAAGAGACTGTGGTGCTGAAAACTCCTACTCTCTTGTTTCAGCGATCATCCAGTGAAGAATGTGTCCACAGAAGATGGTGGTGTAGTAGAAGGGAGCGACTTTAGTGGCAAGGGATGGAGGGAGTCCCATGTGTGAAGCGCTTGCCAAAGCGGTTAGCGGGTCGGGTGGCTCTGCTCCTGGCTGGTGGCGTGGCTGTTGTAGCTGGTTCTGAGCTGTTTGTCGACGATGAGGAGGTAGGTAGAGAGCTGCTGCGGCTGCCGTTGGGGGTGCTGTTGTAGGTTCCTGAAAGGGTGTTGTCGGGTGAGTCTTCATCTTTTCCTGGAGCCTAAGGTACGCTGCAGGAGGATGTGTGTCTTTTGTGTAGATGAACGTAAGGGTCAGGATGCTGGCCAGTATAAGTGACATCGTGACTGGTGATGCTGTTGACGGTTGCTGGAGAGAGGGTAGTGGTTGAGGAGGATGAAGAGGTCTGAGCGGAGACTGCAGGTGCTGGAGTTGGCTGAGCTGCGGCAGTCTTGTAGATAGTTTTCCCGTAGTTCAGCAACAAGAAGTTGTCGAGTTCTTCTTTAGTGAACAACAAAGTATTGGAGTAAAGGAGGAGGCCCATTGATGTAGCGGCGTCGGCGGTGGCAAGAGCAGTGGAGGTAGTTGCGGTCGGGTACCACTTCTCGGGATTGAAGTAGTCGTCGTTGACGAAGTCATCATGGTGTTGCTGTGAGGATGACAGTTCCAACGGTCCAGCTGCTGTGATGGAGATGCACTCAAAGGTCAACAAGCTGGTGATGCATTCTATGGCAGTTTGCTGATGGCACTTGGGAGCCTACTGATGGATGCTGCTGCTGCTTCTGCTTGAATGTGTGTGTAGCACCGTCACTAGACTATGCCCATACAAAGTTCAGGTCTGTTGCTCAACACGTATTGGCAGGATGAAGAGGAGAGGAAAAGCTTGAAGGTGACTGCTGCATTTGATGCTGCTGCGGAAACTGCTGCTGGCGGAAAGGCGCTTCGGGCCTTCGAGGATGTCATGAGCTGCGAATGCGGCATAATGAAGTAGAGTCCCGACTTCAGCGGCTACAGAGTTGTGCCCATATACATCTCCTTTGCCGTTGCAATAGGGGCGGCAATTCTGCTGCCGTGAAACTACGGAGGTGCGAGCGGAGCTGACGCGGCGCGGCGTTGTGGTTCAAGCATCAGAGTTGCACAAGGGAGCAAAGTTGGACGCAGGAGCTTTCCATGCGCTCTGATACCATGTCAGGAAAATGCGGGAACCTCTGGAGCCAGGACAGCAGCTGAACAGATAGATAGGCAGGAGACGAAAGCATTGAGGAAGTTAATGAGGGATGACGTCATGCTGATGGCAATGAGAGGGTGAAGCACTAGGGACAAAGCAACTGTAGTTACACACAGAGGTGGAGAACTTCCCGAAACCTGATAGCCAAGATGATCATGGAAATGTAGAGGACGATGTCGGTGAGGAACCCCGAAGAGTAGGGCCGAGGCGCAGATGGTGTCCCGTCGTGCCGAGGTACAGACAAGATGCAGGTGCAACACCAACGATGAGCTCAGCTGAGCTAGTATGTGGAGTGCAGGTCCACCATGAGCATGAAAGATGATACGATGGAGGATGAGTTTGTGGAATGCGAGACGATGGAAAGCAAGCGGAACGATGACAGATAGTTGCCAGATGATAGCAGAAGCAAGAAATACAAAGAGTGTTGTGCTACCTATATACTAGTCCTAGTTCCTACTATGGTGGGCGATAGCCCAGGTGCTGACGCAGCCGCTTAGCTTCTTCCGTCATAGTGGTGGAGTGCGGAGCCGCTTCGCGGCTCCGCTTGACCATAGTTGGCTCTAGACCGCTCGGTTGCACGTTGTCCTGGAAAGGTACGCCGGAGCAGTTTGGTTGCCATTGCCATCGGTACATGGGCGATGGGACGCCTCGTCGCACGGTTGGCGCGTAGCGAGGACCGGAGCACCCGCTTTCGGTGACCTGCGACGTGCAGTCGGTCTGCTTCGAAGTGTCGGCCGGTAACTGGCCGGTCCGGTTGTGTGGATTGTGTGAAGCCGAGGAGGCGATTCGGTCTTCAGAGGGTGACTTTGTTTTCTTGGCACCATATGCCTCCGATGCCTCGTGGCGGGTATTTCCAGAATATATCTCTCGGAGAGGTCAGACTTGTGACGTGTGACAATACTCCAACAACTGCACCCCAATACCCGACGAAACAAGCCGGGTTTCCCCGGCCAAAGGCTCAGGTTTGTCGGCCGCAAGAACTGCAGTTGTGGTGATTGGTGGAGGAGGGCGGTGTGGGCGATGGGGAGACTCAGGCATCCCTGCAAACGTCGCTGCCACTTCCTCCACGTTGTTATCGATACTGATGCGGGACGGGTGTCGCCCGGCCGCGAGGGCCTGCCAACGGACCGGGAGCTTCTCAAGTCGCTCACGTCGTACCATGATGTTGGAAGTGTCGCGGCCCTTGAGCCACACATAGACTCCATCTAGGGCCCAAACCTGGTAACACTGGTCCAGGAGCGTCGCTTCATTCTGTCGCGACCTGCCCACCTCCTCCCGCTTCGGCCACACACCGTCACCAACCTGGAAGTCATCAATCATGAGGCCGGCGTTAGCACGGTCCACCCCGCGCTGTGCTGCGACAGACCCCCGAGTTTGAGCCTCTTCGGGGTACCTTTGAAGCCAAGAACCTTGTTGTTTCATGAATTCCACTCCCCCGCACCCTCTTCCCGTGGCGGTATCGGCGCGTCAGGCATGAGCGCCATGGTAGCCATGGTCCAATGTTGCTGGCCGTGACACAGCATGTAGGGTGAGAAGTTGGTAGAAGAATGAGGTGTGATGTTGTGTTCATAGATGATGTCTTCCATCTGCTCGTCCCAGGGTGCATTGTCATCCGACAACTTCCGGATGGTCTGCGTTATTGCCCAATCCATACGCTCGACCTGGCCTTGCACCTACAGCCGGTATGGTGCCCCATTCTCAATCCTGATGTTGAAGTACGCCGCCACTTCTGTGAATTTCCATGCGAAATGTGAGCCATTGTCACACTGGATGATATTGCATCCACCTCCCCAATATATGACTTCTTCCTTCAGAAACGTTGCGGCGTGTGGTGCGTCAGCCTTGGGGACCGCCCGAGCCATGACCCACTTGGTCATGTGGTCGATGCCGAGAATCCAGTACACGTTCTTGCATTGGGTGGTACGGAGGGGGCCATGAAAGTCAATTGCAACCCTCTCCATTGGTGTGCCGAGGTGGGCGCACACGAAGCGAGGCCGGTGGATCCGTTGGCGAGGGTGATGGCAGATGCAAGTCCCACATGTGGCAACAACCTCCCCCATCTGGTTCTTCAATCCCACCCAGTAGACCTGTGGGACGAGAGTCTCATTTATGGTGGCAGAGCTTGCGTGCATCCGGTCGTGTTCTTGCATGATGAGTTTGTCCCGCAGCTTCAACATGGTGCACCAGCGCCGTGGGTACGCATCATACTCACGCCTCCAGATCCGCCCCTGTAGCCACACAAACTTGTCAAGCATGGCTTTGGAATCGGAGCAAACATGGGCGTCCGGGTAAATTTCCACCATGGTGCGACCACCAGATAGGACTTGGGCTTGTGCCCAATCTGACCACTTGTATGTTTTGACTAGTGGCTTGTGCTGCCAGTGCTCCAGGTCGCCCCTGGGCGCCAGGGCCAGGAGGCGACATCGCACATCCTCAAAGGTCTCCGGTGGTGGGACGCTCTTCCACCCGCAGACTCGGCCTTGTGCTGCTCGTCACCCTCCACTGGTGGGAGGGCGTCAGTCCCTGTGCGCCTGGAGGAGCTGCGTGTGATGGTTGGGTCTGCCGTGCATGTGGAGGTTGTGGTGACCGGACGCCGGCTGCGGGGGGAAGCGCTCCACGTGGTGTTGGAGGCATGACAGGTGCCGCATCAACCTATGGCCCGTGGGTCCCGGTAGGAAGGACTCCTGTATGCGTAAACTCAGGGATGGAAGGTGGATTATCCATCGGAGCTGGTGTTGCCCCCGGTGCGGCAGGAGAATTCGGGAGGGGAGGGGAGGCCGGTGCAACTCTCGGTCCGCCTTGGGACTGTAGATGATCCACCGGCAGCGCTGCCGCCGGGGATGCCGATGGAACTGGAGCATTAGGGGAAGAGGGAGGAGAGAGCGGGCGGGGGAGAGGACCGAAGACTGGAAGCACGGTTTAAGTCCCGTTCGGAGAAGAGGATAGGAGGGTAGAGGGTAAGCAAGAGAAGTCGGTAGCTGATCCACTGGAGGCGACGCAGTCGTTGGAGATGTAGTCGCAGTAGCCACGGGCGGCGCGGGTCGAGGGTGCGGCGGTCCCGCGATGCTCCCCACCTGAGTGGATGTCAAGGGAGGAAGGGCGGACACCGAGGGCAGGACGGAAGTCGATGGTAGACGGTCAGCTGAGGAATGTTCCTCACGGTCACGGGGCGATTCTTCACCGCTGGTGGTTGAATCAGATGCCGATGAGGAAGGGCCGAGCCGCTGACGGTGAAGCCAGCGCATGAGCATCCTCAGTGCCATCGCGTCCGGAGGGTTGACAGTTTGTACCAGGAAGATAACTGTGAGGCCCACATGATCCTGCCGATCTGCCTCCACATGGCCGTGTGAAGCCCGCAGCATGATCCCACGGTGAGCAGATGGATGCAGGTCTGAAGGAAGAGGACCTTGCTGGCGATACTGCACCGCCCAGTCGAGAAAGCTGCGGAAAGCTCGTGCTCCGCGGCGAAGACAGAGGTTGAGGGGGTAAAGAAAGCGTAGGAAGTCGTGATGGTGCAGATGAAAACTCCATGCCACGAATGGAAGGAGGTTGGGCTGGGTTCGTTCTGGGTGCGTGGGGGTCATGGTCCAGTGTAGGAAACAGCAGAAGGCTGCCGGTCCGGCAGTAGTGGAAAAATCCAGCGGATAGAGGTGCCGCAATTCTTCGAGGTACTCCTCCCACTCGTCCTCCAGCCTGTGAACGGCACTGGTGATGAACACGCGGGCTACATCACGGATCAATTGTTGTCGTAGGTACTGCGCACGCTCATCGATGAGTTGTTTGGCCTGATCAACGAGCGTGTAGATGGTACGGTATTGCTGGGAGACATCCTTGCGGAGGGCCAGGACTCTCGCTTGTTGCTGCAACATATCCTACAGTCTCGCACGATCGGCTGCCCACTCCTCCTCACACACGGTTTGTAGCTGCTGCAGATCTGGCAACTGCGCCTCGAGCTGCTGCAGTCGTGGAATCAAACGAGCCATCTCTGCACGTGTTGCCCGGAGGGTTCAGCCCAACTCTGCTCTTTGGTCAATAAGACGCTGCCCTTCCGCTGCGGGTGGCTCGTCACCTCTGTCCGCAGCCTTGTTCCATTCATCTTGCAGGCGTCGCACCTCTTGGAGTCTCGCTTGGATTGCCGCTGCTCGAGTTTCTTAGACGTGAACTCGCTGCTGTCTGTCAGCACAGGCGGACTCGCACGCAGCAAGGGCGTTCCTCACGTGAGCCAGGTTGGCAACAAAGCTGCGTACATGGTCCGCGTATGTCCTCATCCACGTCTTGTGCTACTCCAATAGTCTCTCCACTCTGACTTTCCATTCTTGGTTCTGGGTGATGTGAAGCGCGAATGCTTGGCACAGTGCCTCGTTGCTATGAGGGTCAGGTAATTCCGACGATGGTGGGGGTGCCGGGCAGGGGTCATCCATACACAAGGTGTGGAGAAGGTCTTCTGCTTCCGCCATAGTGAGAAACGCTGCGAGCGCGCGGGCCTCGAACTCAGAAGCAACAGCCGCGTTCAATATGCGTTCTGCGAGTACGTACGCGTACCGGGCCAAGTCGGTGTGGGCCATCTCTGGCGTGGGTCTGGTGGTGTAAGTATGTCGCTGTTCTCCAATAGTGGTTGCGTGGTAAGTGTGTTCTAGAGTGTTCAGAACTGTGGTTGTCTCTGTCGTTGACTGGCGGCTGCGTAAACGGTGTGGACTTTGTGAACGTGAATTTGAGGGCAACTGTCCCGATCCGCGAGAGGGCGCCCGAGCGACCTGGGGCGGCTGGGCGGGATGGGCGTGCCGTCCTGGTTGTCGGAGGGCGAGGGGCATGTCAGGTTCCAGGTCACGTTGATGTGTTGGACGCTCACCTTGAATCCCCTGTGATCGCATGGAGATGCGTTCTCCTAAGAAGATGATGTCTTCTGAAGCTCCTGTCATTGTTTGCATGCGTCATGTGATGCGGGCATGCACCTCCGTCGGATTCCGTGCATGATCCTCCGGAGAGTCGCTGATCTCCGTGGACGATGCCAGTGCATCAACGACGATTATCATGAAGCCTGCTCCGGTGGATCGATTGCCCGCATGCACTGAGCGGCTGGTGGGGGAGGCCTGCCCCGTCAGCAATCAAACGTCTCGCTGATGTGGAACTTCTGTTTCTTCAAATTGAAGCAGGACGTATGATGGTGCCCCGTCATCTTCGTGCAACGTCATGCATTTTCCCCCGAGCAAAAGTATCACGTCGTATGCCGTCAACCAGTCGTTCGTGAGAAGGACATCGTATGTGGACGTTCCACACACTTGGACCGGCAAGCTCCGGTTAATATTTCCGGCCTGAATGGGACATGAATCAATCTGGCCCTCGGATTGGGTGATCTCCCCTCCCGCGTTGCGGAAACAAGGGTCGACGGCTCGGATGAGGTTTGACCGATTGTGCCGCCAAATGACGGGCATGGAGACTGTGGTATGCGTCGCCCCCGTATCCACAATGGCGACGAACTTCACCCCGGCGATCCAGACAGTGCATGAGATCACAGTACTGATGTACTCCGGCAACGGTTGGCGGCACAGGGTCATGGGTCGCCATGGAAGGCCCCCGCATCGAGAATGTTGTGAACGGCCCGCCGAGTTCCATCGACATGATCCCTTATCATGCGGTGACCCGGCAATTCAAGTCTATAGTTCACTCTCCACCCGGATGGTGCCAGCGCAGCGTTAATCTCCCCAAAGAAAGTCTCAAGTTGTATAATTTGCCCCGGCAGATGAGTAAGGACTTCCATCCAAGGCAGCACGAGGTGGGTTCGGTCAAAAAATTACCGGATGGCGTCTGCCACTGATGAATAGACCGCACTTGGTGGCGTCGGCATCACAACTGGCGGAGTGTGCGCCGTGGGTGTTGGGGCAGGGTCGTGTTGCATACGATGAAGCCAATCCCTGTATTCCTTGTGCATCCGTCCTGGCACATTCTTGAAGAGGTCGGTTCTTTCAGGATTTTGAGGAGAGGCGAGTGCGACACGGGAAGGCTCGTGGCGCTGTTTGGCACAAGTTGAGCAGATTGGAAGTAATAGGTTCTAGAGGTGAGCGATGCGAGACAGGCAGTTGACCGAGGATGGAACCGATGACAGCTACGAGAGTGATGGAGAGACATGATTGATTGATCGAATAGTGGAATCAAGAGTACATTGATCTAAGCTACCATAAATCAGTGTTTTTTGGGCTTTGCTATGATCCCTGCAAGGTGGAATCGTTGGTTCGTGTTCTTCAAGAGACGTGTTATGATGGTTTTGTCAGAGTGCGACTTGTTGGGTTTCTCCGGGACTTCGGGCCATGATAGTGTCGGTGCACGGATCTTGGTTGTGCGTATCTGTTGGGATCCATGTGGTTCTTTTATTGTGGGTGCTCAGATGTGTTCCGGTCTTTGTGCTGGTTTCTCTTCTTTATTTCCGACACCCCCCGTGAAGGGAAACCAGCATGGCAGCTTCAGGTGTCTCTGGTCCTGAGACCTAGAAGATATACCAGGGTTGCATGTTGGGCCTGGTCTAGGGCTTTTGTGAAGATGTCAACCCTGTTGGCCTTTGAGGCTACATGCTGAACCAAGAGTTCCTTTGCCTGCACCTTCTCCCTGATAAACAAGTAGCGTACCTCAATGTGCTTGGTTCGCCCATGGTAGACTGGACTCTCTGTGAGAACAATGGTGCTTTTACTATCACACCATAGGACTGGGAGTGGTTGCGGATACCCAAGGTCTTGCAGTAGGTGTTTTAGCCAGATGGCTTCTTAGGCAGCCATGGTACCTGCGTACAGTTCTGCTTCACAGGATGAATGTGAAACAGAAGAGGACCTGGTGGATTGCCAGCTGATCAGTCCAGAACCGAGGTGAAAACCGTAGCCTTGTGACGATTTCCGGTTGGCTTGGTCATCTGCCAAGAGGAGTCGTTGTATCCTTCCAATGTTACCGGCTGAGTTCCTCCCATCTCAAGATAGAAGAGGCAGTCTCTCCTAGGTACCTCAGAACTCGCTTTGCTGCCTTCCTGTGTTGGTCACGGTGATTTCCTTCTGCAACGTATCATGACAGAACACTAAGGGGGAAAGCAAGGTCGGGGCGATTGTAGACCATAGCATACATCAGTGATCCCACCAGTTCAGGGTAGGGTTCAGGGGAAGTCGATAAGGCTGTGTATGCTGGTGAGGTAAGTTTGTGGTCCACCGTCATGGGGGTTGGAGCTCAGTTGCTCTTCTCAAGCCCGAAGTGCTTCAGGAGTGAGGCAAGGTGGGGTTCTTGGGACAGAGTGATGAGTCGCTTCTCCCGGTCACTCTTGATGTCAATTACCAGATAATGGGTCAGTTCCCCAAGGTTTTTCATGGTGAATCGTCCCAAGAGTGCTTGCTTCAGATCCTGGAGAGCACCGAGATTATTGGAGGTGAAAGCAAGATCGTCCACATAGACCACAATATAGGTCTGCTCATTTGGTCGAGAACGGAGGAACAGACTGGGATCGGCAGTTGAAACTGTGAATCCTAGGTCAAGGAGAGTTTCTCAGAGTTTGGCATGCCATTCTCGAGGATATTGTTTGAGCCCATAGACCGGACGATGTAGCTTCCAAACAGTGTTGGGCTGGTCTGGTGTGTAGCCTTCCAAGCACGCAAGGTAGATAGTTTCGTTCTGATCTCTTGGAGAAAGGCTGTGGACACATCCATGGCATGCAATTCCATGTCATTAGTGGCTGCAATGTGTAGTAGGGCTTGTAGGATGGTCAGTTTGGTAGTGGATGATAAGGTGTCAAAGAAGTCCACGCCATATCGCTATGAGAACACCTCTGCCACATAGCGAGCTTTAAATTCCGGTGGCTTTCCCAGATGAGTCTTAACACAGAAGACCCATTCCCCTGCAACCATATTGGTGTGAACTGATCGAGGTACGTCAGTGTAGGTGGAGGTAGTCTTGAAGGAGGACAGTTCGTTGGCAATGGCGGCTCGCCATTGGTCTGCTTGGGGTCCATTTATAGCTTCCGCATATGTGCAAGGGGTGGCAATGGGAGCTGTGGTGATGGTGGTGCTGAGTAGAGGAAGGCGAGGATAACGTCGTCGTCGAGGATTCATGGGAGGAGTTGGTCGTCGAAGAGAGTTGAGACCATCTCCAGTTTCAATCCATGAGGCTGCTGCTTTGTTTTTGGTAGACCGTCGGAGCACTGGTTCTGCTGCTGGTGTCATTCTTGGGACTGGTGCCCCAGAGGTTGTGGCCACTGGAGTTTCTTCAGTGTCTGCTACTGTTGTTGTTGGTGCTGGTGCTGCTGCGGCTGGAGGAGGGACTGCTGCTGCTGGGGGAAGTGGTCGGCCGAGTGTTGGCAGATGTTCTGAGACAGTTTTGAAATCGTCATCATGAGTGAGAGGAGTGAGTGGTGGTAGTCCCATTGGTCGTGATTGTGTGGGAGTGTGTGTAGGAGAGAGGGTTGATGGAGTGGATGCTGTTGGAGGAGTTGCTGGTGTGGCAGGAGCGACTGCTGGAGGTGAGGTGGTAGGAGTTATGGGCACTGTAGCTTTTTCTGGAAAGAGTGTCCAGGTAAGATGAGTAGTGGAGACTGGCGCCGATTGCCGGAAGAAAGGAGTAATTTCATCAAAATGGACATCTGTATTGCAAGTTTCCTGTTTGAGGTCAGGCTCGTAGAATAAGTAGCTAGAGGAATTGATGGCAAATCTCACGAACATGCGGTGCGAGGCTTGTGGCCCAACCTTGGAGATATGTGAGTGAGCTCTGTCAGCCTTATTGAGTAGGACGTAGGCTGTAGAATCCTAGACTTGAAGTTTGGACACATCTGGCTTGTATCCCAGCCAGAGTTCTGCTGGGATGACGTTGAGAACATGCTTGGCTGGATAATAGTTGTGTACCCTGGTGGCACAGCAGAGTGCATAGGTCCAGAAGGTTCCTGGTACTCCGGCATGCACAAGTAGAGTGCGTGTGAGAGTGACCAGGACACCATTGCGTCTTTATGCCACTCCGTTCTGCTCGGGTGCTTATGGGACACTCATCTCATGCCCAATGCCGCGTTCTGCCAGGAATTCTCGGAGCTCATATGATAGGAACTCACCACCTATGTCTGTCCATGTTTTGCCAATGGACCGGTTGAGGCGGCTCATCTGATACTTTGACCACTTGATGAAAGCAGGCTTGGCATCGGCTTTAGATTTGAGAGGAATTGTGGCTCCGAACTGAGAATGGTCGTCCACAATGGTGACGAAGTACTCATAGCCTTGAACGGAGGTGGGACGAATTGGTCCCACAAGATCCATGTGGAGGATGTCGAGAGGTATTGCTGCGCAAGCGGCTCGAGGAGGATGAGGGGATGCTTTTAATTTCCCAAGACTGCAAGCAGTGCAAGGTGGTCCTGCAAGACGAGTTGTTGGTGAGAGCAGTGGCAGGCCTTTTACCATATTTTTGGCCTGAAGACGGAGAAGCGGATTGAAATTTGGATGACCAAGGCGGTGATGGTGCAGGAGTAGAGGATGTGAGAGGCTGCGGCAGTCGCAGGTGGAGAGTTGAGTGTCGGCTTCAACAGCAAAGATTGCTGTTGTGCGAGGAATCTGCAGGCGATATAGGTTGTTGCGAACTGTGAAGGTTGCCAACGGTTTGTTATCAGCTGTCGTCAGATGGGCGTTTGAACCATAGGCGGGAAGAAGATGTTTACACCTTCCTTTTGGAGTTGATGAACAGAGAGAATATTGTGTCGTAGGTCAGGGGTATGGTAGCCTTGGGTCTGTCCACTTGGTGCTGCCGGAGATGTCAGAGTAGCGGAGTAGTGGCAGAGTGATGTCATATCTTTGGTGGCACCGGTGATGGCTACCGGTGTTGCCAGTGGTGTGGTGACGTCAGCATCTTTGAGAGCATGAATAGCACAATCTGAGTCGAGAACTTGTTCAATATAGAGGGAGTCAGCTGTTGCGAGAAGAGTCAGTGGAGTAGGTTTTCCATCTTGAATGGAGACTTTTGTGACATCAAGAATGGAGGACTCAGATGTGGTGTCACCGTCCGTACTGTCGTTGTTTGGCGCGGCGCGAGGTGGAAGGAGGCGAACAAGTACAGTTGTGATTGTGAAGAAGATCACAAGAATCATGGTGGCTTGTCAACCAGGGCTGAAAACCTAGTGCTCTGATACCATGTCAGGATTTAGAGGAGAGGCGAGTACGACACGGGAAGGCTCGTGATGCTGTTTGGCACAAGTTGAGCAGATTGGAAGTAACAGATTCTATAGGTGAGCGATGCGAGACAGGCAGTTGACCGAGGATGGAACTGATGACAGCTGCGAGAGTGATGGAGAGAAATGATTGATTGATCGACTAGTGGAAGCAATAGTACATTGATCTAAGCTACCTTAAAGTAGTGTTGCTTAGGCCTCGCTAGGACCTCTGCGAGGTGGAAGCGCTAGTTCGTGTTCTTGGAGAGACGTGTTGCGATGGTTTCGCCGGAGTGCGGCTTGTCGGGTTTCTCCGGGACTTCGGGACATGATACTGTTGGTACACGGATCTTGGTTGTGCGTGTCCGTTGAGATTCGTGCGGTTCTTTTATTGTGGGTGCTCGGATGTGTTCCGGTCTTTGTGCTGGCTTCTCTTCTTTATTTCTGACAGGTTCTTCATCGCACGTTGATGTGGCCTACATTCATGTCGTATTGAGGGAAGTCCTCAATAGGGTATGCCCAGCGGTACTCCTCAGCGGTGAGGTCGTGCGCCTGGCCTTGAATCAGAACAGTTCCACCAGGAGGGGGCTCGTGCGGAGGTGGTCTACCACCATATGATGGTGTTTTGTGGGAGCTGCGGTCCTTCCACTCTTCACGTAGTAATCGGCTAAGAGCATCTCTGTTGTGGTTCGCGAATGCTGGTTGATATTTGATCGTGAGGTTGTGTCCTTGTAGAAGTAGGGCCCATTTGCCAAGAATTCCCTCGTGGTTTTGCGTCGTACGCAGCCATTAGAGGGCTTGATGATATATGAGGATGGTGAATGGTTTCCCATTCTTGACGTAATCTCTGTAGAACTGGATAGTCCATAAGACCGCCATACATTCTCCATTCATAGAAGGATACTTAGCTTCTGCGTTGCTAAGCGCACGGCTGCCATAGCAGACCACCCTCATCATGCCGTCGTCTCCGCGTTGAAACAGGATATCCCCAATACCTTCCTGTGAGAAGTCTGTTGTGATGAATAACGGCAAGTTGAAGTTTGGGAATTCCAACATCGGCATCGTGATAAGAACATCCTTAATCTCCACCAATGCGAGCTGGCAGGCCTCCGTCCACTCAACGGGTTCATCTTGGTGAGTGAGGCGCTGCTAAGGACAAACAATCGTAGCATGATCACGGACGAACTTGCGGTAGAAGATGACGAACCCCGGGAAGATCTTGACCTGGGATGATGTAATCGGGCGATTCCACTCATGGACGGCTGCAATCTTGGCTGGGTCTGTAGATATTCCTTGTGCACTGATGATAAATCCCAGGAACTCCATGCTAACCGCCCCGATGACACACTTGGCGGCTTTCAAACGAGGTATTGCGGAGCGTATGACCAAAAACAAGGCATCACGTGAAGCCATCTGCTCTTGGAAGCTAAACGCAGCGACCATGAAGTCATCCACGTAACAACATGCATTGGGAACATTGCGTAGCACTTGGTCCATTACGCGTTGAAACTTAGCACTGACATTGTGCAATCCGAAGGGCATACGGATGAAGGCATGTAGCCCGTCCGGGATGATGAAGGCCGTCTTCAGCATGCAGTTTCGATCCATAGGAAAAGTGTGAATGGCAAATTTGATGTCAAGCTTGGCAAACCAACTCTTTCTGCGCTGTCGTTCTTGGATGTTGACAATGAGTGGCATGGGATAAGCATCTTCAATGGTGACCTTGTTGAGGTCACGGAAGTCGACACAGAACCGTTTTGTGCCGTCTGGTTTCCCCACAATCACTAGATTGGAGCGCCATGGGATTTTCACTTTGACAATCACGCCCTGTTCCTTGAGCTCATACAGGCCGTCATTGATGATGTCCTTCTGGTCCTAGAGCAGGCGTTGAGCCTTTTGCTTATGTGCAGGTGCGTCTCCTGTGTTAATGACATGGACCGTGTCGACTGCTTCGATCTCCGTTGACTTGCATGCAAAAACTTCTTCATGGTAGTTGAGAAGCTCCTTCACTTCCTACCTCTGCTCCTCTGTTGGGCGCTCATGGAGCATGTGGTCCCATCGTTGGGAATGTGGGACTGTGGGTGGTGGCAGTTCTTCATCCTCCACCAGACCGGCTTCGAGATCAGGGTCTAGATCCCAATAATCATATACCTGCAAGTAGAAATTGCGGGAGCTACATGGGGAGATAGTGAGGGCCTTTGGTTGACGTGGAGGTTGCTCATCATCGAGGCCTAGACAGCCGACATCACTCATGTGTTCTTCGTCTGAGTCTTTTGAACTGACATCTTCACAGATGGCAGTGTCGTTGTCACACACCAGCATTTTCCCTTTACGCTTCGCATCCTCGGCAAGATTGTTTGGTATTGTTGGCTGCGTGGTTACAGGTACGAGTGGGCAGCTCGACACCTGAAGAGGCCCTGGATAAGGTGAGGTGATCGCGGCCCGGCTGAGGTCAGCAAGGTGGCGTTCTGTCGTGGGAAGGAATAGCCATATGGGGGATTCTACTGATGGTTTGGGTATCGGTCCCATGGGGAGCTGCGGTCGATCATCTGTCAGAGTAGCTTGTGCTCGTTCAGGGCATGGCTACTGGGGTGTGGGTGTGCAATCCATCATCTCTTCTTCCTTACCTTGTGGCGCAATCACGGGAGGAGCATCATGCTTGGGGAATGCCAGGATAGAATTTCTGGCTGCATGGTCTTCAGCACGGGCTTCTTCCAGGGAGAAGGGGTGACCGAACTTCGTAGGCATTGACGTCCTTGGGCCCACAATCAGAGCTGTACAGGTGGTATACCCAGATGACGTCAATTGCATGACTCCGTTCGCATAGAACAGGCCCGCTTGTCGGGGGATGAGATAATGTGTTCATAGCATGACATCGTAGGTGTGGGCCACCGTGACCTACACCCGCACAAATTTGTGGATGAGGCCCACCTGTAAGGGAAGGTCATCCACGCACGACACCGCGTCCTGCGTCCATGTCGCCGGATGAATTCGCAAACACCTTGGTTGTTGGTTGAATCTTGTGCTTCCAGTCGACTGCTTGCAGGACTTGGAGTGTCACCGTGGTATGGGTGGCGTCAAGGGCGATGATTGTTAGGAACTTCTTGCCACATATCCACACATAACAGCTAGCCAAATCATGGTGGGGAGCTTGTGTTCGTGGTGGAGCAAGGGGCATGGGCCGCCACCCCCATGTGTCTGGTTCAGCTCTAATGGCTACCCAGCTGAGTCGGTCATGTGGGGCCTGAGTGCAGCTAAGGCGAATGCCAGCTGGTCGAAGCTTTTCGGCGTATTCCTGCAGAACCGCTGCGAAGTCCGGGAGACAAGTGGGATTTTGTTGTAGGTTCTCTCCCAAGGATATCTCCTAAAAGGGGCGGTGGAAGGAGGTAAGGGCACTTGCCGTGGGCTCGTCGCATGCTAAAGGCGCAAAGATCACCCTCTGGCGACGTGGAGGCGTGGGACCCCTTGGAGGGCACGTGCGCCGTTCGGGTGGGGGCTTCGGGGGCATCGCCAAAATCTGACTTGGTAACCGAGTCGAGCGCGCTTCGACACATGTTTGCAGGTCTGCTTAAGCCCGTCCTTGTTGCTCATTGTATTGGCCCATGCGCTCATACATCTCCGCAATCGACCATCCTTCCACACATTGTACTTGAGCCACCGTGACCAGTTCCCGTTTTGCAGCCGTCGGGGGAGTCTCCAAGGTCTGTTCTTCGGAGCGGGGAAGAATGCGCTTCACATTCCGTGCAGGCGTGTCTGAGGTAGATGGCAGAGTATTAGCTGGTTTCTCTCCCGTCTCCCTTTGCTGCGCATACGCCTCCCATTGCGCCGGCCCATTGCCCACCGGAACAGAGGGACGGGCGGTGATGTTGGGACCAACAGCTTGCCGTGTAGCGGCAGGTCCTGGTCCAACTGGTCCGCGTCATTGGTATTGTCCTCCTCTGGGTGGCACGCCTGGCATTAGGGTGGAATTGGGAAAGTCTCGGCGCCGATGGGTGAATTCTCTGCATCCATAGCAACTCTCAGGTGGGTAGTTGTGGGGGTTCATCGGGTTGGGTGTTGAAGCTCCTGTAGGCATGCAAATAGTATGGCCACATGTTCCTTTGGAGCGGACTGTTCTCGAGGTGCTCGTTGTTTGATTTCCCTTTGCTAATGTTCAGCTTCCTCCTTCAGTGCGTCCAGTGTGCTAAACAGTCGTAAATCCAATTTGTTAGCGATCGGTGGGACAAGAGAATCCCGGTAATACTCCTCAATCATGCGCAAGGGTATGTCGACGCATCACACCGAGATCTTGGTAAACTTGTCGTTGTGTAACTTTATGTTTTCTCCAGCCTTCATGTGGATGGTACAAATCTGGAGCTCTGCTTCTTCCAGACTCGTGAGGTCAAAACGCTTGGTCATCCTATTCGCCAAATCATCAAAGGCAGCAAAAGGACGTTCCTCATGCTGTGCACTGAACCACTCCAAAGCTTTCCCTTGTAGCGCTAGTTGCATCGCTGGGACAATGTAGTCAGGAGATAACAACCCATAATCGAGACAAGTGCCCAACTTGAACAGCCACATGGCCACATGGTCTTTTCAGGTCCTCTTCTGGTTCACCCTTGAAGACGTTGACCTTTGGGAGAGTGTAAGAAGCCTTCGCCGCTGGGTTCGAAGTCAGTTCCTGCGGAGGCACCATTAGCACCTGCACCCGTGGCGGGGCCCCCAGGTGGGATTGATGTGCTTGCGCCAGGCTAACTGCCCTAGTACCAGCCGATGAAGCGACTACTACTCCTCTTGGTTAAGCACGTCCAGCATCGGTTCCTCCCAGCATAGAACTTCCCATGTGCTGTCTTGCTGAACTTGCTTGTACTCGAACGGTGTACTGCTTGCCTCCATGAGCCACAGATCCTTGCCTAGGTTCGGTTGAACCACCCGTCACTCGGGGTCTTTGCTCGAGTCTTCCTGCCACATGTGTGGCCGATGTCTTGCTTGCTTCATGATGATATGACTGCATCTTTGACTGGACAGGTGGTACGGTATATTTGGTTGACGGAGCCCCTTTTGGGATGTGTGTGTCCCCCAAGGCTCGTACTTGTCTGGTGGGTCCGGCCGTGGATGAAACATTGATTCCTCCTTGAGCCGGGACTTCTTGGCGGTGCGACACTCCCAAAATGGAGGTTGCCTTGCTCGTTTGCTGCTGGTGTTGGGGTTGTTGTCCAACATTCAGACTACGTGAAGTCACGATGGATGGGCCTTCACGTCGGGTTTCCCTTGGCCGTTGTCCCACCGCCTCCAAGTTCCTCTTTGTTCGTAGTGGAGACACACCGCTGTCTGAGGCCGGTCGACGAGGGTGAGCGGTTGGACGATAGGGGAATACCCGAGGACAGAAGGTGATGGGTTGATGCAGGGCGTGTAAGGCCTGCACTGAAGGGTGATCCAACGATACTTCTTCTTCCTCTGCTTGGTCCTCCTGGGCATCGTCCAAGTCTGCACAATCCTTGTCATGGGTGACAGAATGTGCAGGTGAGGAAGCCATTGGGGTAGAGAACTCAAGGCGCCGCGGTGCGTCCTGTGTTGGCGTCATGTCCAGTGCCTTGTAAACGGTCATTCCACCTGGCGTCATGACTTTATGGAGCAAAACGGGCCCTTCATTCGCCTCCAGCTCATGCTCTTTGTCTGCTACACAGTCGTTCACCTGCATGGAATCGCGCTGCCTGTCTGGGTGGCGCATGTCGTCTTCCTCTGTGTCCTCCTGGGAGGGATTGGCCAACCGTGCCTGTGGGATAACCTTCCATTCACGGAGTTCCCCAAGCCATTGCAGGCAAAATTCTTCTTCTTCGTCGGGGTCCGTCTCGTCTCCTTCATTGTACAACTGCGGGGACTGATCATCCACTGGATCCCACTCAACTTTAGGATCGAGCCCTGGAGGATCTTCTGGGCTTCTCTCGCAATGACGCGCGGCGGCGGTTTGCCTCGTCCTTTCTTTTTCGGAGACGTACAGTGCATTGGGGCTCATCCTTGCGTCGCCAATGGTACAGCCAAATGATTTACCGGCACGGTCGCTTTATCCTCACGCCTCGTAGGTTGGCAAGGAGACACCACCATTATCAGGGGAATCGTTGGGGTTGCGGTGATGGGTCGCCTGCGGTGTCTTCCGTCCGGTGGAAGATTCGACAGCTCCCTCCTTAGAGAGCCGCGCTTCGAATCATAGACTGATCTGCATGTACATATCACACTTGTCGCAGAAAACAAGTGAGTCCACACTCACTGCACCATTAACGCTGCTATACCCTTTTTCCGCTTCGGCCGGAATCGGGTCTGACAGCATACGAGGATCAGCTCTTGGATGTCGTTGGTTCTGCGCTATCCCTACGGCTCCGCTTACTTCCCTTTTTCAACTCTGCCCTGTCCTGTATCACTCTTTTCGCTCTAGTTTGATCAAAGCACGTTTCATCGACCGGGTAACTTTCCTTAATCACTCGACGGTTCATCCACCAAATTAGTGCCGGGAACATATCACACACACACTCCTCCTAATGACCCGTACTTCTCTGGCCGGGATTTTGACTAATCTTAGGATAATCAGTGTGGTTATTATAACTGTTAGATTCACTCACTTTAACTAATCACTGACGGTCAATCATGCATCGGACAACATGACACTCGCTAAGAGAATTCCTCCTAACGACCCAAGCGAGATGACTTTGAACAATCAAAGTAATTACCTTCAAACAATAGAGGGAATATAATCAATCAGCATTTCTCTCCTAACCACACAATGAGTACCCTATGCATCACCAAGCAGAACAAGCAAACCGTAAGCTTCCTGAGTCACCAGATCATCGACCAGCGCTGATCTTCGTACAAGCACCGTGCGGTGTGCGCCGCCTTCGTTGTACGCCCGTGGAACGGCCCGATGTAACTCCAGTGGTCCGTCAGTACGTCGACCTGTACGGGAACGGGCACGTGCCGAGTCCTCCTCTCGCACGCGGGCGAGCTCCTGTTGGTATCGCTTGTATGCTCGTTACGCCTCGGCCCGCTCTTCAGCCGCCTCTGCAGTACGCCGCCCGACGTCACGCGCGACCTCCTGTCAGCTCTCCACGCGGTGGGGCTCGTCGTCACGAGCAAGTCTCTGCTACCACGGTTGCCAGAACTGCTCCACGGCTCCATCGGTGGGATGACGCGACCATTGCATCACTCACATAACCGTGCGTGCGCCAAACCGACGGGACACATTGCAGCAGCTGCACATGGCGTAGAAGGACACTAGAGAGTCGCGGGGACCGCGCTTGGAGCTGGGTGGCTGGTGCTCCCGTGGGAACTCAGGTCCAGGCCATGATGGCTCCGAGATGTGCTCCTCACGAAGCAGCCTTCCCATCCGGGGATGGCAGCACACCCTCTCACACGCACACTTCTCCTACACCGGATCCGGTCGAGCTTCCCTACTCTAACTTGTCGCGAGACGGGACGCGGGTCCCGCTCGACGGTCTGGTTTTACAGAGGGACAGCAATCTCTCAGTCCGGTCGACGGCTGCAGGGCCAGCCTCCCACACCCAGGTCAGGAGAGGGGTTAGCAACGTTGCTCGCCAATGGTGAACGCCGTCTCGCGAGTCAGGAGCAGAAGCATCCAATGTCAGTGCTCCACCGTCAGCTTCAGCGTATTTGCAGCTCAGGATCAACGGTATTGCATTAGCAGTCGGTTCTCGTCAGCAGTCGGTCCTCTTCTCGTCCTCCTCTTCTTGTCTTCTCCTCGCACCGCTTCACAAGATCCCATCCCGCTGGCTAGCCCCTTTCGCGGCTCGCACATCAAAATGCCTTTGGATATGGCGCCTTGAGTACCGCTCCTCCTTTTCAGGTTCGGACGCGGTTCTGCTACCATCAAGCCAGCCTCGGGCAGCCTTCCCTCCCTCTCGGCAGGTCTGGTCGGGTCACGGCGTCCGCAGCAATATCTTCCTTCGCGCCCCGTTGCTTCCCGGAATCGAACTGCCCTTCTTGCAATTTCTTTCCTCGATCGAGCGGCTGTCGGATGATTCGTCGACCTCCCCTTCCTCCTCTTGAACTCGGGCCCAGTTCCTTCCTCCCCCAATACTCCGGTGGATGAACGAAACATCATTAACAGTTAGCCACAATCAGAGTGTCCAATCACATTTCAGATATACTGGGCATGACCTTGCTGCTATAAACACGATGGAATACTGGTGGCTCTGTGTGGCAATTGAGTGCAATGCCTTGACAAAGTTGGCATGTGCCACTGACCATGACCACAAATGTATCCAAGTGACTTTTACTTCTATTGATCGTAACACCAGTCAGCCACGGTCAGAGTGTCCAAACACAGTACA
>SZWC01000121.1:22514-46965 GCA_023375785.1 Penium margaritaceum | reverse complement strand
GCTATTGTGCGCAATGCCTTGACAAAGTTGGCATGTGCCACTGACCATGACCACAAATGTATCCAAGTGACTTTTATTTCTACTGATCATAACACGAGTCAGCCACGGTAAAAGTGTCCAATCAGAGTGCACATCTTATATGCATGAGCTTGCAGGAATAAACAAAGTTAATAACCGGTGGCTTGGCACGGCTATTGTGCGCAATGCCTTGACAAATTTTGCATGTGCCACTGACCATGACCACAAAGGGTACAAAGTACCTTAAACGGTTATGAACCATAACACGAGACAGCCACGGTCAGAGTGTCCAATCACAGTGCAGATACACTGGGCATGACCTTCCAGGTACAAACAAGGTAGACTACTGGTGGCGCAGTGTGGTTATTGTGCGCAATGCCTTGACAAAGTTGGCATGTGCCACTGACCATGACCACAAAGTTTACCAAGTACCTTAAACCGGTATGAATCATAACACGAGTCAGCAACGGTCAGACTGTCCAATCACACTGGAGATATAGTGGGCATGACCTTGCAGGTATAATCAAGGTATAATACTGGTGGCTCAGTGTGGCTATTGTGTGCAATGCCTTGAAAACGTTGGCATGTGCCACTGACCATGACCACAGAGTTTACCAAGTGACTTTAACTTCTACGAATCATAACACGAGTGAGCCATAGTCAGAGTGCCCAATCACAGCGCACATCTTAGATGCATGACTTTGCAAGTATAAACAAGGGAAAAAACCGGTGTCTTGGCACGGCTATTGTGCGCAATTCTTGACAAAGGTGGCATGTGCCACTGACCATGACCGTAAAGTTTACCAAGTACCTTAAACGGCTATGAATCATAACACGAGTCATCCACGGTCAGAGTGACAAGTCACAGTGCTGATGTTCTGGGCATGATCTTGCAGGTGCAAAGAAAGTACAATACTAGTGGCTCGGTGTGGCTATTGTACACAATGCCTTGATAAAGGTGGCGTGTGCCACTGACCATGACCACAAAGTTTACCAAGTGACTTTAACTTCTACAAATCGTAACACGAGTCAGCCACAGTCAGAGGGTCCATGCACAGCGCACATCTAATATGCTTGACCTTGTAGGTTCAAACAAGGTAAAAAACAGCTGGCTTGGCACGGCTATTGTGCGCAATACCTTGACAAAGTCGGCATGTGCCACTTACCATGACCACAAAGTTTACCAATTTTTCTTAAACGGATTTGTATCATAACACGAGTCAGCCACGGTCAGAGAGTCTAATCATAGTGCAGATGTACTAGGCATGATTTTGCAGGTGCAAACAAGGTAGCGGCTGGTGGCATCCCTCACACCACTCGGTGGCGTTGCGGTTACCACGCTCTGTACAGTACAGGCTCCACTCCAATTCTGCCGCTTGCCGGCCTCCCCTTCCCTGCTCCTCTCTTTCTTTCCGCATTCTCCCTTTCAGCTCCGACATACAAGCCGGACAGACATGTACTGCCTTCTGTTGTAGCAGCTCCTCTTCTCCACGGGTATAGTGGAGGGCCACCCTGCGATTGAAGCAGCATTTCTTCTGTGTCCTCACCGGCCGCTTGCAACTCCCGCACTTCTCCATCTCCTCCACCACGGGCACTCGTGGTCTAGCAGCTTGTCCACCCTCCTTGCCCATGTCCTGTTCTTGTTCAACTAGCCTCCGGATGCAACTCTTGCAATGCCTTCCCAACCCCGGAATCTCCTTCCCACACTTGCGGTGGAGGGGTGATTTACATTCACAGCACCAGGTTGCCTCCGTGGGGTCGTGTGGCTCTCCACAGGCTTCACACCTCTCAATTCACCGCTTGGGTACGGGCATATTCTTCCTCCTGTCCTCTTAGTCCGCTTTTGCCAGCATGAGGGGTGCACACTTCTTGCACCTTATCACCTTCCGCTGCATCCTTGTCTTCGGATCCTGGCAGGCTGCATGCACATGATGTCTGCACGCGTAGCAGTGTAACAAAGTGGTAGCGTCCATCGGCCCTTCACAGTTATCGCAGGGTTCCTTCTCGTCCTGCAACACACTGGATTTCCCAGCCGCGGCCCCCGTCCCTGAGCGGATATTTTCCTCCTCCCTTTCTTTCCGCAATTCCTCCTCACAGTGCTCCTGTGCGCAATGCCTTGCCAAAGTTGTCATGTGCGCAATGCCTTGCCAAAGTTGTCATGTGCCACTGATCATGACCACAAATGTATCCAAGTGACTTTTACTTCTTTTGATCATACAACGAGTCAGCCACAGTCTGAGTGTCCAGTCACGGTGCAGATGTACTAGGCATGAATTTGCAGGTACAAACAATGTAAAAAACCGATGGCTCGGTGTGGCTATTGTGTGCAATGCCTTGACAAAGTTGGCATGTGCCACTGACCATGACTACAATGTTTACCAAGTACCTTAAACGGCTATGAATCGTAACACAAGTCAGCCACGGTCAGAGTGCCCAACCACAGTTCACATGTATTAGGCATGACCTTGCAGGTATGAAAAGGGAAAAAAACCGGTGGCTTGGCACGGCTATTGTGCGCAATGCCTTGATAAAGTTGGCATGTGCCACTGACCATGACCACAAAGTTTACCAAATGACTTTAAATTCTACGAATCATAACACGATTCAGCCATGGTCAGAGTACCCAATCACAGTGCACATGTACTAGGCATGATCTTGCAGGTGCAAAAAAGGTATAATACTGGTGGCTCGGTGTGGCTATTGTGCGCAATGCCTTGACAAAGTTGGCATGTGCCACTGACCATTACCACAAAGTTTACCAAGTACCTTAAACGGCTATGAATCATAGCACGAGTCAACCACGGTCAGAGTGTCCAGTCAGAGTGCAGATATACTGGGCATGATCTTGCAGGTGCAAACAAGGTACGATACTGGTGGCTCGGGGTAGCTATTGTGCGCAATGCCTTGACAAGTGTGGCAGGTACCACTGACCATGACCACAAAGTTTACCACGTGACTTTAACTTCTACGAATCGTAACCCGAGCCAGCCATGGTAAGAGTGCCCAATCACAGCGTACATCTAATATGCATGGCCTTGCACGTATAAACAAGGAAAAAAACCGGTGGCTTGGAACGCCTATTGTGCGCAATGGCTTGACAAAGTTGGCATGTGCCACTGACCATGAACACAAAGTTTACCAAGTACCTTAAACGGCTATGAATCATAACACGAGTCAGCCATGGTCAGAGTGTCCAATCACAGTGCAGATATGCTGGGAAGGACCTTGCAGGTATAAACAACGTAGAATACTGGTGGCTCGGTGTGACTATTGTGCGCAATCCCTTCACAAAGTTGGCATGTGCCACTGACCATGACCATAAATGTATCCAAGTGACTTTTACTTCTATTGATCATAACACGAGTCAGCCACGGTCAGAGTGTCCAGTAACAGTACAGATTTACTAGGCATGATCTTTCAGGTACATACAAGGTACAATGCTGTTGGCGCGGTGTGGCTATTGTGCGCAATGCCTTGACAAAGCTCGCATGTGCCACTGACCATGACCACAAATGTATCCAAGTGACCTTTACTTATGTTGATCATAACACAAGTCAGTCACGGTCAGAGTGTCCAATCACAGTGCAGATGTGCTAGGCATGACCTTGCAGGTTCAAGCAAGGTATAATAATGGTGGCTCGGTGTGGCTGTTGTGCGCAATACCTTGAAAACGTTGGCATGTGCCACTGACCATGACCACAAAGTTTACCAAGTGACTTTAACTTCTACGAATCGTAACACGAGTCAGCCACGGTCAGAGTGTCCAATCACAGTGCAGATGTGCTAGGCATGACCTTGCAGGTTCAAGCAAGGTATAATAATGGTGGCTCGGTGTGGCTGTTGTGCGCAATACCTTGAAAACGTTGGCATGTGCCACTGACCATGACCACAAAGTTTACCAAGTGACTTTAACTTCTACGAATCGTAACACGAGTCAGCCACGGTCAGAGTGCCCAATCACAGTGCACATCTAACATGCATGACCCTGCAGGTATACACAAGTTACAAAACCGGTGGCTTGGTACGGCTATTGTGCACAATGCCTTGACAAAGTTGGCATGTTCCACTGACCATGACCACAAAGTCTACCAAGTACCTTAAACGGTATGAATCATAACACGAGTCAGCCACGGTCAGCGTGTCCAATCACAGTACAGATATACTGCACATGACCTTGCAGGTATGAACAAGGTAGAATACTGGTGGCTCGGTGTGGCTATTATGCGCAATGCCTTGACAAAGATGGCATGTGCCAATGACCATGACCATAAATGTATCCAAGTGGCTTTTACTTCTATTGATCATAACACGAGTCATCCACGGTCAGAGTGTCCAATCACAGTGCAGATGAACTAGGCATGATCTTGCAGGTGCAAACAAGGTAGAATACCCGTGGCTCGATGCGGCTATTGTGCCCAATGCCTTGACAAAAGTTGGCATGTGCCACTGACCATAACCACAAAGTTTACCAAGTGAAGTTAACTTCTACAAATCAAAACACGAGTCAGCCACAGTCAGAGTACCCAATCACAGAGCAAATCTAATATGCATTACCTTGCAGGTATAAATAGGGTAAAAAACCGGTGTCTTGGCACGGCTATTGTGCGCAATGCCTTGACAAAGTTGGCATGTGCCACTGACCATGACCACAAAGTTTACCAAGTGACTTTAACTTCTACGAATTGTAACACGAGTCAGCCATAGTCAGAGTGCCCAATCATAGTTCGGATTTTCTAGGCATGACCTTGCAGGTATAAACAACGTAAAAAACTGGTGGCCTGGCACGGCTATTATGCGCAATGCCTTGACAAAATTGGCATGTGCCACTGACCACGACCATAAAGTTTACCAAGTACCTTAAACGACTATGAATCATAACACGAGTCAGCCACGGTCACAGTGTCCAATCTGTCAGACGAATGTAGACATGAGAACAGCGGCAGTAGAAGTAAGCAGAAGCATCGGAACATGTAACCGTACGTCAGCAGAGTGATGTAGGCGAGAGCGGTCCGAGGAGTTAGTCGCGGGAGCTGATAGAGGCTGAGACGCAAGGTAGCCGAGGTAGACATGTTGGTGTGAAAGAGTGTGAGAGAGAGCTGATAAGATGAGTGATGGTAAGCGGAGTATGAGATCTGAGCGAAGGAGCGAGAGTGAAGCGTTGAGAGGGGTTGGCGAAGACGCGAAATGCAAGGGTCGAGTATAGTGAAGACACGGCGGTGAAGCCGCAGAACCAAAGGGGAACAGGATGAGCAGAACTGTTCTGGTTAATTTTGGATGGAATGAACATCCTCCATATGTACTAGTCAACCAGGAAGGTAAAAAGTAGCAACGGCTTCTTCGCTAGCCGGACGCGGATGAATCTTCGTCATCTTGGTCGGTAACGGTCCAGTGGTAACCGTTGGTCCAACCTTTTGTCCTTTCTTTGGAGAGGTGATCCAGACCTCTTCTTGATTTGTCCGGAGCTTTCTTGTGACAAGAAGCAGAGTCAGAGAGCACATATTTCTGACACCCTCCCTGCATCTGACTCACTTCTTCTAAGGTCCGTTTCCTTTTGGATATGGTCAGGGTATGATCCGTTCGTGAGTGTTGTCCCTGAGCATTATCCTTGTAGCAGTCGCGAACCACTCGAATGCGAGCCGAATCTATTATTCGACAGTGTTGTAGTCTCGGAGGTTCGTGAGCTGGTGGAGGAATGGGGCACCGCCAGGCATGATGTAGGTTTCTCCACATTTCACTGAGGGTGCTGCTGCATTTGCAAATGAGTGGATGGAAGATGGGGGCTGCAATACTGAGTAGTGCTTCCTGAAATTCTTCTTCCACAAAAGGCACCAGTGTGGAGTAAAAGTTTGGGAGGAAGCATCCTCCTCCTCTGTAGAGAGGATAGTGTTGAAGGGTGTAGGATATTGGGACGCCCTTAATGTAGTAGAGGTGAAAAAGATTGCATAAGTCTTGCGACCACTGCATGATGTTTGTTGCACATCTGACAGTGAGAGTCAGGTTCTCACATTCCGTGAGAAAGTGACGAGGGAAGGATGAGAAGTTGACTGGTCCGTAGATACTGGTGATGGTGTTGATGAGAGGTCAGGTTGCTGGAAGAGGGGGCCTTTTGGCGATGATCGTCATGATGCAGCTGGGAATTCAGTGTAGAGGAGAGGAGAAGAGAGGGAGAAGAGCATTGGGATTGATGCAGGGCTCATGGGCACAGGTTGCCGTGACTCGATCGATGCAATGGGGCGGATCCGAGTGCCGGGCAGTGGGTGATGCTGATGGACTGACGTGGGCTCAGGGGTGAAACCACGTGCGCAACAGATATTTTCGGCGTCGGCGCAGGCCGTCGTGGAACAAGCGATGTGGCCGGGCGGGTCCTTGTGCCGAGCTGAGAATGATGCGGATGGCGAGGAATGATTGATGATGGAGTGGGCGCAAGGGCGAAACCTCGTGCGCGTTGGATGTTTTCGGCGTGGGCGCAGTTCGTCGCGGAATGGGCGATGCGACCGGGCGGATCCTTGTGCCGAGTAGAGCCAAAGTGGATGATGACGGAGGAACGATGGATGATGGAGTGGGTGTAGGGGAAACACCTCATGCGTGATTTGAGGTAGGGGAGTAGGATGCGGCAAGGGGAAGGCAGGCGTGGGTGCAGGCTGCTGCGGAAGTGGGCAGCTAGCTCGTGCAGATCCTAATGCTGTTCACAGATACTGATGGCTGCTGATAAAGCGGAGGCTGATGACGATGGCTGAGTAGGCGCAGGGGAAAACCACGTGCGCTGAAGGAAGTTTCGGCGTGGGCGCAGGTCGTCGCGGAAAAGGCGATGCGACCGGGCGGATCCTGTGCCGAGTTGGAAGCGATTTGCGGAAGCAAAGGAAGCGATTGATTGATGAGTGGGCGGAGGGGCGGAACCACGTGCGCGATAAGATACTGATGCTGATGATGGATGGAAGGCGGCGTGGATGATGCTGATGATGTTGAGGCAGAGATGAGGCAGGAACGGGCGGCCAATGAAGTGGAGGAAACTGGAGCGCGGATGAGGAGGAAGGGTAACGGAGGCCAGGGAAGATGAACACCGAAGGCTGATGATGATGAAGGAGGAGGGAGACAGGTAGCGACGCGAGCGGAGAGAGCCGAGATGGGAGGCGATGCGGTAGGAAGGCAGGGCGACACAATTACTTCTTGCAGCGTTCAGGAGAGTGACGGCTTGTTCCCCGGTTGGCTCGGAAGTGGGAGCAGGAAGACTGGTGGTGTCCGATATCCTGACAGTTGGAAGAAGTTGGTTGCGGTAGAGGCAGTCAGGCAGCGGGCATGGATACTAGACCGCAGATGTCAGGAGAGTGACGGCTTGTTCCCTAGTTGGCTCGGAATTGGGAGCGGGAAGACTGGTGGTGTCCGATATCCTGACGGCGGTAGTTTTGGCTGCAGCTACTGACGAGGTGAAAAGGCGATTTGAGAAGGCGACTCGAGACGATCGATGCGGGCGAGATGAGAATGACGGCGAGAAGTAGCAAATGGAGCTGATGAGATGAGGTGGAGGAGGAGGAGATGTTGGGGGAGGCAGATGTAATGAGGGGCGGCGGGCGGCAGGCGACCGGAAGCTTCTTACTAGTTGACAGCAGGCGGCGGCTCGAGAGGTACTTGCAGCTGATATGAGCGGCACGTCATCGATTGTTAGCCAGGGGCGCGGAAATGGGCGCAAGGCCTTCTTAGGATAACGAGACGTTCCTTCAGCGTAGAGAACTTGTCAGGCAGAGATGCTGTTGTTAGCTGCTGGCGAAGCGGTGAAGCGCAAGATGGCGGTAGTGGCGGCAGGAGAATATGAGTCAAAGCAGTGAGGTGAGGATGGCGGCAAAGCGATGACGCGGTCACGGGACTCCAGGTGATGTTGCCTGAAGCTTTGATACCATGTCAGAAGAATGCAGGCATGAGAACAGCGGTAGTAGAAGTAAGCAGAAGCATCGGAACATGCAACCGTACGTCAGCAGAGTGACGTAGGCGAGAGCGGTCTGAGGAGTTAGTCGCGGGAGCTGATAGAGGCTAAGACGCGAGGTAGCCAAGGTAGACAGGTTGGTGTGAAAGAAAGAGAGAGATAGCGGATAAGATGAGTGATGGTTAGCGGAGTATGAGAGCTGAGCGAAGAAGCAAGAATGACGGAGCGAAGCGTTGAGAGGGGTTGGCGAAGACAGGAAATGCAAGGGGCGAGTAGAGTGAAGACACGGTGGCGAAGCCGCGGAACCAAGGGGGAACAGGATGAGCAGAACTGTTCTGGTTAATTTTGGAGGGAAGGAACATCCTCCATATGTACTAGTAACCCAGAAAGGTCAAAAGTAGCAACGGCTTCTTCGTTAGCCGGACGCGGACAAATCTTGGTCGGTAACGGTCCAGTGGTAACCGTTGGTCCAATCGCTTGTCCTCTCTTTCGAGAGGTGATCCATATCACTTCTTGATTTTTCCGGAGCTTTCTTGTGACAAAAAGCAAAGTCAAAGAGCACATATTTCTGACACAATCACATTGCACATATATTTGGCATGACCTCACAGGTATAAACAAGGTAGAATACTGGTGGCTCGGCATGGCTTTTGTGTGCATTGCCTTGATAAAGTTGGCATGTGCCACTGACCATGACCACAAAGTTTACGAAGTACCTTAAACGGCTATGAATCATAACACAAGTCAGCCACGATCAGAGTGTCCAATCACAGTGCAGATATACTGGGCATGACCTTACAGGTATAAAAAAGGTAGAATAGCGGTGGCTCGGTGTGGCCATTTTGCGCAATGCCTTGACAAAGTTGGCATGGGCCACGGACCATGACCACAAATGTATCAAGGTGACCTTTAATTATATTGACGATAACACGAGTGATTGGACACTCTGACTTTGTCTAACTCGTGTTATGAGCAATAGAAGTAAAAATCACTTCGATACATTTGTGGTCATAGTCAGTGGCACATGCCTACTTTGTCAAAGCATTGCGCACAATAGCCACGCCGAGCCACCAGTATTCTACCCTGTTTGCACCTACACGATCATGCCTAGTACGTCTGCACTGTGATTGGACACTCTGGCCGTGGCTGACTCGTGTTATGATTCATAGAAGCTAAAGTCACTTGGATACGTTTGTGGTCATGGTCAGTGGCACATGCCGACTTTGTCAAGGCATTGCGCACAATAGCCGTGCCAAGCCACCGGTTTTTTACCTTGTTTATACCTGCAAGGTCATGCATATTAGAGGTGCACTGTGATTGGGCACTCTGACCGTGGCTGACTCGTGTTACGATTCGTATAAGTTATAGTCACTTGGTAAACTTTGTGGTCATGGCTAGTGGCACATGCCAACTTTGTCAAGGCATTGCGCACAATAGCCAAACCGAACCACCAGTATTCTACCTACTGCTCAAGGAATTCAACGATAGAGGTTTGCCTGAATATGGAATCTATGAATTAGAAGGAAAAATTGGGTTCAGTATTATTTCTGGAATCCTAAGTGTTCGAATTGACATTCAACTGAGACATTGAATTCAACAAAAGGCCCAGGATCATTTTTACAGAAATCCAATAATTCAACGAGATATCCCATTTTACAAAGAAATACTAAGGACCACTGACGGGTCTAGGTGTGTGTCGTGTTGCGTGGGTTTGTCATTTTGTACAGATGGTTGTTCACGCCTGTTTGATGTTCCCTACCACGAATGAATCTACAGAGAATGTGAACAAACATGTGATGTGAAATGTGAGTGAACATTTCCTGCACCGTGATTACACCAAAACACATTTTCAAATTATTTGTGTACCATTAAAATCCATCGAACAAAATTTTGACACGATTTCAATGACCAGAAAAACATTTATAATCGAATACCTCGAGCAGTAGGGTACCTTGTTTGCACCTGCAATATCATGCCTAGTACATCTGCACTGTGATTGGACACTCTGACCGTGGCTGACTCGAGTTATGATTCATAGCCGTTTAAGGTACTTGGTAAAATTTGTGGTCATGGTCAGTGGCACATGCCAACTTTGTCAAGGCATTGCGCACAATAGCCCTGCAGAGCGATTGGCACGGTCATGCATATTAGATGTGCACTGTGATTGGGTACTCAGAATGTGGCTGACCTGTGTTACGGTTTGTATAAGTTAAATTTACTTGGTAAACTCTGTGGTCATGGTCAGTGGCACATGCCAACTTTGTCAAAGCATTGTGCACAATAGCCATGCCAAGCCACCAATTTTTTACCTTTTGTATACATGCAAGTTCATACATATTAGATGTGCACTGTGATTGGGCGCTCTGACCATGACTGACTCGTGTTACGATTCGTAAAAGTTAAAGTCACTTGGTAAACTTTGTGGGCATGGTCAGTGGCACATTCCAATTTTGTCAAGGCATTGCACACAATAGCCACACCGAGCCACTAGTGCTCTGCCCTTTTTGTACCTGCAAGATCATGCCTAGTATATCTGCACTGTGATTGGGCACTCTGACCGTGGCTGACTTGTGTTATGATCAATAGAAGTAAACGTTACTTGGATACAGTTGTGGTCATTGTCAGTGGCACATGCCAACTTTGTCAAGGCATTGCGCACAACAGCTACACCGAGCCACCAGTATTTTACATTGTTTATACATGCAAGGTCATGCCCAGTATATCTGCACTGTGATTGGACACTCTGACCGTGGCTGAAACATGTTATGATTCATAGACCTTTAAGGTACTTGGTAAACTTTGTGGTCATGGTCAGTGGCACATGCCAACTTTGTCAAGGCATTGCGCACAATAGCCAAACTGAACCACCAGTATTCTACCTACTGCTCAAGGAATTCAACGATAGAGGTTTGCCTGAATATGAAATCTATTAATTAGATGGAAAAATTGGGTTCAGTATTATTTATGGAATCCTAAGTGTTCGAATTGACATTCAACTGAGACATTGAATTCAACAAAAGGCCCAGGATCATTTCTGCAAAAATCCAATAATTCAACAAGATATTCCATTGTACAAAGAAATACTAAGGACCACTGACGGGTCTATGTGTGTGTCGTGTCGCGTGGGTTTGTCATTTTGTACAGATGGTTGTTCACGCCTATTTGTCGTTCCCTACCACGAATGACTCTACGGAGAATGTGAACAAACATGTGATGTGAAATATGAGTGAACATTTCCTGCACCGTGATTTCACCAAAAAACATTATCAAATTATTTCTGTAACATTGAAATTCATCGAACATAATTTTGACACGATTTCAATGACCAGAAAAACATTTATAATTGAATACATCAAGCAGTAGGGTACATTGTTTGCACCTGCAAGATCATGCCTAGTACATCTGCACTGTGATTGGACACTCTGACCGTGGCTGACTCGAGTTATGATTCATAGCCGTTTAAGGTACTTGGTAAACTTTGTGGTCATGGTCAGTGGCACATGCCAACTTTGTCAAGGCATTGCGCACAATAGCCGTGCCAAGCGATTGGCACGCTCATGCATATTAGATGTGCACTGTGATTGGGTACTCAGAATGTGGCTGACCTGTGTTACGGTTTGTATAAGTTAAANCCTTTAAGGTACTTGGTAAACTTTGTGGTCATGGTCAGTGGCACATGCCAACTTTGTCAAGGCATTGCGCACAATAGCCGTGCCAAGCGATTGGCACGCTCATGCATATTAGATGTGCACTGTGATTGGGTACTCAGAATGTGGCTGACCTGTGTTACGGTTCGTATAAGTTAAAGTTACTTGGTAAACCATATGGTCATGGTCAGTGGCACATGCCAACTTTGTCAAAGCATTGTGCACAATAGCCATGCCAAGCCACCGGTTTTTTTCCTTTTTTATACATGCAAGTTCATACATATTAGATGTGCACTGTGATTGGGCATGCTGACCATGACTGACTCGTGTTACGATTCGTAGAAGTTAAAGTCACTTGGTAAACTTTGTGGGCATGGTCAGTGGCACATGCCAACTTTGTCAAGGCATTGCACACAATAGCCACACCGAGCCACTAGTACTCTACCCTTTTTGTACCTGCAAGATCATGCCTAGTATATCTGCACTGTGATTGGGCACTCTGACCGTGGCTGACTCGTGTTATGATCAATAGAAGTAAACGTTACTTGGATACAATTGTGGTCATGGTCAGTGGCACAAGCCAACTTTGTCAAGGCATTGCGCACAACAGCCACACCGAGCCACCAGTATTTTACATTGTTTATACATGCAAGGTCATGCCCAGTATATATGCACTGTGATTGGACACTCTGACCGTGGCTGAAACGTGTTATGATTCATAGCCCTTTAAGGTACTTGGTAAACTTTGTGGTCATGGTCAGTGGCACATGCCAACTTTGTCAAGGCATTACGCACAATATCCGTGCCGAATAACCCGTTTTTTTACTTGTTTATACCTGCAAAGTCATGCATAGTAGATGTGCACTGTGATTGGGCACTTTGACCATGGCTGACTCGTGTTACGATTCGTAGAAGTTAAAGTCACTTGGTAAACTCTGTGGTCATGGTCAGTGGCACATGCCAACTTTTGTAAAGGCATTGCGCACAATAGCCGTGCCAAGCCACCAGTTTTTTACCTTGTTTGTACCTGTAAGGTCATGCATGTTAGATGTGCACCGTGATTGGACACTCTGACAGTGGCTGACTCGTGTTACAATTCGTAGAAGTTAAAGTCACTTGGTAAACTTTGTGGTCATGGTCAGTGGCACATGCCAACTTTGTCAAGGCAATGCGCACAATAGCCACGCCAAGCCACCGGTGTTTTACCTTGTTTGTACCTGCAAGATCATGCCTAATACATCTGCACTGTGATCGGACACTCTGACAATGGCTGACTCGTGTTATGATCAATAGATGTAAAGTCACTTGGATACATTTTTGTTCATGGTCAGTGGCGCATGCCAATGTAGTCAAGGCATTGCACACAATAGCCACACCGATCCACCAGTATTCTACCTTGTTTATACTTGCAAGGTCATGCCCATTATATCTTCCCTGTGATTGGACACTCTGACCGTGGCTGACCCGTGGTATGATTCATAGCCGTTTAATATACTTGGTAAACTTTGTGGTCATGGTCAGTGGCACATGCCAACTTTGTCAAGGCATTGCGCACAATAGCCACACCGAGCCACCAGTATTCTACCTTGTTTGTACCTGCAAGATCATGCCTAGTACATTTGCACTGTGATTGGACAATCTGACCGTGGCTGACTCGTGTCATGATTCATAGCCGTTTAATCTACTTGGTAAACTTTGTGGTCATGGTCAGTGGCACATGCCAACTTTGTCAAGGCATTGCGCACAATAGTCGTGCCAAGCCACTGGTTTTTTAACCTTGTTTATACCTGGAAGGTCATGCATATTAGAGGTGCACTGTGATTGGGCACTCTGACCGTGGCTGACTCGTGTTACAATTCGTATAAGTTAAAGTCACTTGGTAAACTTTTTGGTCATGGTTAGTGGCACATGCCAACTTTTTCAAGGCATTGCGCACAATAGCCAAGCCGAAACACCAGTATTCTACCTACTGCTCAAGGAATTCAACGATAGAGGTTTGCCTGAATATGAAATGTATGAACTAGATGGAAATTTTGGGTTCAGTATTAATTCTGGAATCCTAAGTGTTCGAATTGACATTTAACTGACACATTGAATTCAACAAAAGGCCCAGGATCATTTTTGCAGAAATCCAATAATTCAACAAGATATTCCATTGTACAAAGAAATACTAACAACCAATGACGGGTCTAGGTGTGTGTCGTGTTGCGTGGGTTTTTCATTTTGTACAGATGGTTGTTCACGCCTATTTGTCGTTCCCGACCACGAATGACTCTACGGAGAATGTGAACAAACATGTGATGTGAAATATGAGTGAACATTTCCTGCACCGTGATTTCACCAAAAACATATTCAAATCATTTTTGTAACATTAAAATTCATGGAACAAAAGTTTGACACGATTTCAATGAACAGAAAAACATTTATAATCGAATACCTCGAGCAGTAGGGTACCTTGTTTGCACCTGCAAAATCATGCCTAGTACATCTGCACTGTGATTGGACACTCTGACCGGGGTTGACTCGTGTTATGATTCATAGCCGTTTAAGGTACTTGGTAAACTTTGTGGTCATGGTCAGTGGCACATGCCAACTTTGTCAAGGCATTGCGCACAATAGCCGTGCCAAGCAATTGGCACGGTCATGCATAAAAGATGTGCACTGTGATTGGGTACTCTGAATGTGGTTGACCTGTGTTACGATTCATAGACGTTAAAGTCACTTGGTAAACTTTGTGGGCATGGTCAGTGGCACATGCCAACTTTGTCAAGGCATTGCACATAATAGCCACACCGAGGCACTTGTACTCTACCTTTTCTGTACCTGCAAGATCATGCCTAGTATATCTGCACTGTGATTGGACACTTTGACCGTGGCTGACTCGTGTTATGATCAATAGAAGTAAACGTTACTTGGATACAGTTGTGGTCATGGTCATTGGCACATGCCAACTTTGTCAATGCATTGCGCTCAATAGCCACACCAAGCCACCAGTATTCTACATTGTTTATACATGCAAGGTCATGCCCAGTATATTTTCACTGTGATTGGACACTCTGACCGTGGCTGACTCGTGTTATGATTCATAGCCGTTTAATGTACTTGGTAAAACTTTGTGGTCATGGTCAGTGGCACATGCCAATTTTGTCAAGGCATTGCGCACAATAGCCGTGACAAGCCACCGGTTTTTTACCTTGTTCATACCTGCAAGGTCATGCATATTAGATGTGCACTGAGATTGGGCAATCTGACCATGGCTGACTCATGTTACGATTCGTAGAAGTTCAAGTCACTTGGTAAACTTTGTGGTCACGGTCAGTGGCACATGCCAACTTCGTCAAGGCATTGCGCACAATAGCCACACCGAGCCACCCGTATTCTACCTTGTTTATACATGCAAGGCCATGCCCAGTACATCTGCACTGTGACTGGACAATCTGACCGTGGCTGACTCGTATTATGATTCATAGCCGTTTAAGGTACTTGGTAAACTTTGTGGTCATGGTCAGTGGCACATGCCAACTTCGTCAAGGCATTCCGCACAAATGCCGTGCCAAGACACCGATTTTTTCCCTTGTTTAAACCTGCAAGGTCATGCATATTTGATGTACTTTGTGATTGGGCACTCTGACCGTGGCTGACTCGTGCTAAGATTCGTAGAAGTTAAAGTCACTTGGTGAACTTTGTGGTCATGGTCAGTGGCACATGCCAACTTTGTCAAGGCATTGTGCACAATAGCCGTGCCAAGCCACCGGTTTTTTACCTTGTTTATACCTGCAAGGTCATGCATGTTAGATGTGCACGGTGATTGGGCACTCTGACCGTGGCTGATTCGTGTTACGATTCGTAGAAGTTAAAGTCACTTGGTAAACCTTGTGGTCATGGTCAGTGGCACGTGCCAACTTTGTCAAGGCATTGCGCACAATAGCCGTACCAAGCCACCGGTGTTTTACCTTGTTTGCACCTGCAAGACCATGCCTAATACATCTTCACTCTGATCGGACACACTGACTCTGGCTGACTTGTGTTATGATCAATAGACGTAAACGTCCCTTGGATACATTTGTGGTCATGGTCAGTGGCACATACCAACTTTGTCAAGGCATTGCGCACAATAGCCACACCGAGCTACCAGTATTCTACCTTGTTTAAACCTGTAAAGTCATGCCTAGCATATCTGCACTGTGATTGGACACTCTGACCGTGGCTGAATCGTGTTATAATTCATAGCTGTTTAATGTACTTGGTAAACTTTGTCGTCATGGTCAGTGGCACGTGCCAACTTTGTCAAGGCATTGTGCACAATAGCCGTGCCAAGCCACCGGTTTTTTTCCTTTTTATACCAGCAAATTCATAAATATTAGATGTGCACTATGATTGGACACTCTGACAGTGGCTGACTCGTGTTACGATTCGTAGAAGTTAAAGTCACTTGGTAAACGTTGTGGTCATGGTCAGTGGCACATGCCAACTTTGTCAAGGCATTGCGCACAATATCCGTGCCAAGCAACCAGTTTTTACCTTGTGTATACATGCAAGGTCATGCATATGAGGTGTGCACTGTGATTGGGCACTCTGACCGTGGCTGACTCGTGTTACGATTCGTAGAAATTAAAGTCACTTGGTAAACTTTATGGGCATGGTCAGTGGCACATGCCAACTTTGTCAAGGCATTGCACATGATAGCCACACTGAGCCACTAGTACTCTACATTGTCTGTACCTGCAAGATCATGCCCAGTATATCTGCACTGTGATTGGACACTCTGACCGTGGCTGATTGTGTTATGATCAAGAGAAGTAAACGTTACTTGGATACAGTTGTGGTCATGGTCAGTGGCACATGCCAACTTTGTCAAGGCATTGCGCACAATAGCCACACCGAGCTACCAGTATTCTACCTTGTTTATACCTGCAAGGTCATGCCCAGTATATCTGCAATGTTATTGGACACTCTGACCGTAGCTGACTCATGTTATGATTCATAGCCGTTCAATGTACTTGGTAAACTTTGTGGTCATGGTCAGTGACACATGCCAAGTTTGTCAAGGCATTGCGGACAATAGCCGTGCCAAGCCACTGGGTTTTTACCTTGTTCATACCTGCAAGGTCATGCATATTAGATGTGCACTGAGATTGGGCAATATGACCATGGCTAACTTATGTTACGATTCGTAGAAGTTCAAGTCACTTGGTAAACTTTGTGGTCACGGTCTGTGGCACATGCCAACTTTGTCAAGGCATTGCGCACAATAGCAACACCGAGCCACCAGTATTCTACCTTGTTTTCACATGCAAGATAATGCCTAGTACATCTACATAGGGACTGGACACTCTGACCGTGGCTGACTCGTGTTATGATTCTTAGCCGTTTAAGGTACTTGGTAAACTTTGTGGTCATGGACAGTGGCACATGCAAACTTTGTCAGGGCATTGTACACAATAGCCGTGCCAAGACAACGGCTTTTTGCCTTGTTTATACCTGCAAGATCACGCATATTAGATGTGCACTGTGATTGGGCACTCTGACCGTGGCTGACTCGTGTTACGATTCATAGAAGTTAAGGTCACTTGGTAAACCTTGTGGTCATGGTCAGGGGCATATGCCAACTTCGTCAAGGCATTGCGCACAATAGCCGCACCAAGCCACCGGTGTTTTACCTTGTTTGCACCTGCAAGATCATGCCTCATACATCTGCACTGTGATTGGACACCCTGACCGTGGCTGACTCGTGTTATGATCAATAGACGTAAACGTCCCTTGGATACATTTGTGGTCATGGTCAGTGGCACATACCAACTTTGTCAAGGCATTGCGCACAATAGCCACACCAAGCTACCAGTATTATACCTTGATTAAACCTGTAAGGTCATGCCCAGTATATCTACACTGAGATTGGACACTCTGACCGTGGCTGACTCGTGTTACGATTCGTAGAAGTTAATGTCACTTGGTAAACGTTGTGGTCATGGTCAGTGGCACGTGCCAACTTTGTCAAGGCATTGCGCACAATATCCGTTCCAAGCCACCGGTTTTTTGCCTTGTGTATACGTGCAAGGTCATGTATATGAGATGTGCACTGTTATTGGGCACTCTAACCGTGGCTGACTCGTGTTACGATTCGTAGAAGTTAAAGTCACTTGGTAATCTCTGTGGTCATGGTCAGTGGCACATGCCAACTTTGTCAAGTCATTGCGCACAGTGGCCACACCAAGACACCAGTATTATACCTTGTTTGTACCTGCAAGATCATGCCTCGTACATTTGCACTGTGAATGGACACTCTGACCGTGGCTGACTCGTGTTTTGAGTCATAGCCGTTTAAGGTACTTGGTAAACTTTGTGGTCATGGTCAATGGCACATGCCAGCTTTGTCAAGGCATTGCACACAATAGCTGTGCCAAGCCACCGGTTTTTTACCTTATTTACACCTGCAAGGTCATGCCTAGTACATCTGAACTGTGATTGGGCACTCTGACTGTGGCTGACTCGTGTTACGATTCGTAGAAGTTAAAGTCACTTGGTAAACGTTTTGGTCATGGTCAGTGGAACATGCAAACTTTGTCAAGGCATTGGGCACAATAGTCGTGCCAAGCCACTGGTTTTTTTCATTTTTTATACCTGCAAGGTCATGCATAATAGATGTGCACTGTGATTGGGCACTCTGACTGTGGTTGATTTGTGTTCTGATTCGTAGAAGTTAAAGTCACTTGGTAATCTCTGTGGTCATGGTCAGTGGCACATGCCAACTTTGTCAGGGCATTGCGCACAATAGCCGTGCCAAGCCTCCGGTTGTTTACCTTGTTTATACCTGCAAGGTCATGCCCAGTATATCTGCACTGTGATTGGACACTCTGGCCGTGGCTGACTCGTGTTATGATTCTTAGCCGTTTAAGGTACTTGGTAAACTTTGTGGTCATGGACAGTGGCACATGCAAACTTTGTCAGGGCATTGTACACAATAGCCGTGCCCAGACAACGGCTTTTTGCCTTGTTTATACCTGCAAGATCACGCATATTAGGTGTGCACTGTGATTGGGCACTCTGACCGTGGCTGACTCGTGTTATGATCAATAGACGTAAACGTCCCTTGGATACATTTGTGGTCATGGTCAGTGGCACATACCAACTTTGTCAAGGCATTGCGCACAATAGCCGTGCCAAGCCTCCGGTTGTTTACCTTGTTTATACCTGCAAGGTCATGCCCAGTATATCTGCACTGTGATTGGACACTCTGGCCGTGGCTGACTCGTGTTATGATTCTTAGCCGTTTAAGGTACTTGGTAAACTTTGTGGTCATGGACAGTGGCACATGCAAACTTTGTCAGGGCATTGTACACAATAGCCGTGCCCAGACAACGGCTTTTTGCCTTGTTTATACCTGCAAGATCACGCATATTAGGTGTGCACTGTGATTGGGCACTCTGACCGTGGCTGACTCGTGTTATGATCAATAGACGTAAACGTCCCTTGGATACATTTGTGGTCATGGTCAGTGGCACATACCAACTTTGTCAAGGCATTGCGCACAATAGCCGTGCCAAGCCTCCGGTTGTTTACCTTGTTTATACCTGCAAGGTCATGCCCAGTATATCTGCACTGTGATTGGACACTCTGGCCGTGGCTGACTCGTGTTATGATTCTTAGCCGTTTAAGGTACTTGGTAAACTTTGTGGTCATGGACAGTGGCACATGCAAACTTTGTCAGGGCATTGTACACAATAGCCGTGCCCAGACAACGGCTTTTTGCCTTGTTTATACCTGCAAGATCACGCATATTAGGTGTGCACTGTGATTGGGCACTCTGACCGTGGCTGACTCGTGTTATGATCAATAGACGTAAACGTCCCTTGGATACATTTGTGGTCATGGTCAGTGGCACATACCAACTTTGTCAAGGCATTGCGCACAATAGCCGTGCCAAGCCTCCGGTTGTTTACCTTGTTTATACCTGCAAGGTCATGCCCAGTATATCTGCACTGTGATTGGACACTCTGGCCGTGGCTGACTCGTGTTATGATTCTTAGCCGTTTAAGGTACTTGGTAAACTTTGTGGTCATGGACAGTGGCACATGCAAACTTTGTCAGGGCATTGTACACAATAGCCGTGCCCAGACAACGGCTTTTTGCCTTGTTTATACCTGCAAGATCACGCATATTAGGTGTGCACTGTGATTGGGCACTCTGACCGTGGCTGACTCGTGTTATGATCAATAGACGTAAACGTCCCTTGGATACATTTGTGGTCATGGTCAGTGGCACATACCAACTTTGTCAAGGCATTGCGCACAATAGCCGTGCCAAGCCTCCGGTTGTTTACCTTGTTTATACCTGCAAGGTCATGCCCAGTATATCTGCACTGTGATTGGACACTCTGATCGTGGCTGACCCGTGTTATGCTCAATAGAAGTAAAAGTTACTTGGACACATTTGTGGTCATGGTCAATGGCACATGCCAACTTTGTCAAGGCCTTGCAAATAATAGCCACACCGAGCCACCAAAATTCTACCTTTTTTAGACCTGTAAGGTCATGCCCAGTATATCTGCACTGTGATTGGACACTCTGACCGTGGCTGACTCATGTTATGATTCATAGCCGTTTAAGTTACTTGGTAAACTTTGTGGTCATGGTCAGTAGCACATGCCAACTTTGTCAAGGCATTGTGCACAATAGCCGTGCCAAGCCACCGGTTTTTTACCTTGTTTATACCTGCAAGGTCATGCATGTTAGATGTGCACGGTGATTGGGCACTCTGACCGTGGCTGACTCGTGTGATGATTCATAGCCGTTTAAGGTACTTGGTAAAGTTTGTGGTCATGGTCTGTAGCACATGCCAACTTTGTCAAGGCATTGTGCACAATAGCCGTGCCAAGCCACCGGTTTTTTACCTTGTTTATACCTGCAAGGTCATGCATGTTAGATGTGCACGGTGATTGGGCACTCTGACCGTGGCTGACTCGTGTGATGATTCATAGCCGTTTAAGGTACTTGGTAAACTTTGTGGTCATGGTCAGTAGCACATGCCAACTTTTTCAATGCATTGCGCACAATAGCCACACCGATCCACTTGTATCATAGCTTATAAGTGCAAGGTCATGCCCAGTATATCTGCACTGTGATTGGACACTCTGACCGTGGCTGACTCGTGTTATGATTCATAGCCGTTTAAGGTACTTGGTAAAGTTTGTGGTCATGGTCTGTAGCACATGCCAACTTTGTCAAGGCATTGCGCACAATAGCCGTGCCAAGCCACCGGTCTTCTACCTTGTTTATACCTGCAAGATTATGCATATTACATGTGCACTGTGATTGGGCACTCTGAATGTGGCTGACTCGTGTTACGATTCGTAGAAGTTAAAGTCACATGGTAAACTTTGTGGTCATGGTCAGTGGCACATGCCAACTTTGTCAGGGCATTGCGCACAATAGCCGTGCCAAGCCACCGGTTATTTACCTTGTTTATACATGCAAGGTCATGCATGTTACATGTGCACTGTGATTGGGCACTCTGACCATGGCTGACTCGTGTTACGATTCGTAGAAGTTAAAGTCACTTGGTAAACTTTGTGGTCATGGTCAGTGGCACATGCCAACTTTGTCAAGGCATTGCACATAATAGCCACACCGAGCCACTAGTACTCTACCTCTTTTGTATCTGCAAGACCATGCCTAGTATATCTACTTTGTGATTGGACACTCTGACCGTGGGTGACTCGTGTTATGATCAATAGACATAAATGTCACTTGGATACATTTGTGGTCATGGTCAGTGGCACATGCCAACTTTGTCAACGCATTGCGCACAATAGCCGTGCCAAGCCACCGGTTTTTTACCCTTTTATACTAGTAACGTCATGCATATTAGATGTGCACTCTGATTGGACACTCTGACAGTGGCTGACTCGTGTTACGATTCGTAGAAGTGAAAGTCACTTGGTAAACTTTGTGGTCATGGTCAGCGGCACATGCCAACTTTGTCAAGTCATTGCGCACAATAGCTACATCGAGACACCAGTATTCTACCTTGTTTGTACCTGCAAGATCATGCCTAGTACATCTGCACTGTGATTGGACACTCTGACCGTGGCTGACTCGTGTTGAGAGTCATAGCCGTTTAAGGTACTTGGTAAACTTTGTGGTCATGGTCAGTGACACATGCCAACTTTGTCAAGGCATTGCGCACAATAGCCGTGCCAAGCCTCCGGTTGTTTACCTTGTTTATACCTGCAAGGTCATGCATATTAGATGTGCACTGTGATTGGGCACTCTGACTATGGCTGACTCGTGTTACGATTCGTAGAAGGTAAAGTCACTTGGTAAACTTTGTGGTCATGGTCAGTGACACATGCCAACTTTGTCAAGGCATTGCGCACAATAGCCGTGCCAAGCCTCCGGTTGTTTACCTTGTTTATACCTGCAAGGTCATGCATATTAGATGTGCACTGTGATTGGGCACTCTGACTATGGCTGACTCGTGTTACGATTCGTAGAAGGTAAAGTCACTTGGTAAACTTTGTGGTCATGGTCAGTGACACATGCCAACTTTGTCAAGGCATTGCGCACAATAGCCGTGCCAAGCCTCCGGTTGTTTACCTTGTTTATACCTGCAAGGTCATGCATATTAGATGTGCACTGTGATTGGGCACTCTGACTATGGCTGACTCGTGTTACGATTCGTAGAAGGTAAAGTCACTTGGTAAACTTTGTGGTCATGGTCAGTGACACATGCCAACTTTGTCAAGGCATTGCGCACAATAGCCGTGCCAAGCCTCCGGTTGTTTACCTTGTTTATACCTGCAAGGTCATGCATATTAGATGTGCACTGTGATTGGGCACTCTGACTATGGCTGACTCGTGTTACGATTCGTAGAAGGTAAAGTCACTTGGTAAACTTTGTGGTCATGGTCAGTGACACATGCCAACTTTGTCAAGGCATTGCGCACAATAGCCGTGCCAAGCCTCCGGTTGTTTACCTTGTTTATACCTGCAAGGTCATGCATATTAGATGTGCACTGTGATTGGGCACTCTGACTATGGCTGACTCGTGTTACGATTCGTAGAAGGTAAAGTCACTTGGTAAACTTTGTGGTCATGGTCAGTGACACATGCCAACTTTGTCAAGGCATTGCGCACAATAGCCGTGCCAAGCCTCCGGTTGTTTACCTTGTTTATACCTGCAAGGTCATGCATATTAGATGTGCACTGTGATTGGGCACTCTGACTATGGCTGACTCGTGTTACGATTCGTAGAAGGTAAAGTCACTTGGTAAACTTTGTGGTCATGGTCAGTGACACATGCCAACTTTGTCAAGGCATTGCGCACAATAGCCGTGCCAAGCCTCCGGTTGTTTACCTTGTTTATACCTGCAAGGTCATGCATATTAGATGTGCACTGTGATTGGGCACTCTGACTATGGCTGACTCGTGTTACGATTCGTAGAAGGTAAAGTCACTTGGTAAACTTTGTGGTCATGGTCAGTGACACATGCCAACTTTGTCAAGGCATTGCGCACAATAGCCGTGCCAAGCCACCGGTAATTTACCTTGTTTATACATGCAAGGTCATGCATGTTACATGTGCACTGTGATTGGGCACTCTGACCATGGCTGACTCGTGTTACGATTCGTAGAAGTTAAAGTCACTTGGTAAACTTTGTGGTCATGGTCAGTGGCACATGCCAACGTTTTCAGGGCAATGCGCACAATAGCCACACCAAGCCACCGGTATTTTACCTTGTTTGCACCTGCAAAATCATGCCTAATACATGTGCACTGTGATTGGACACTCTGGCTGTGGCTGACTTGTGTTATGATCAATAGACTTAAACGTCACTTGGATACATATGTGGTCATGGCCAGGGGCACATGCCAACTTTGTCAAGGCATTGTGCACAATAGCCACACCGAGCCACCAGTATTCTACCTTGTTTATACCTGTTAGGTTATGCCCAGTATATCTGCACTGTGATTAGACACTCAGACTGTGGCTCGTATATACCCCGGCGTACAAAGCACATCGATATTTGGTACCACTACTCACGTGACCTTATCGCCAAGGGTATCGTGGAACTGGAGCACGACGCAACCAAGAGAATGCTTGCAGACTTCTTGACAAAGCCGCTAGACAGCAACTTGCATGTTGCAGGAGCTCGAGGAGTCGGCATGGTGGATGCAAGAGATGAGAACTAAAGACCAAGGAAACTGCCATGCACAAACACAACCTAAAGCTACATGTTCATGCCGAAGAAAACTACCAGAGCAGGTGGTCTACGCTGCAAGGGAGAGATTGTTGTTCTTCTATGCCCCATGGCCACTGCTATGGCTTGACGGACAGGTTGGGCATGCACTGCTCCCTTGGAGTACGTCTCCCAAACCTTGTTCGTGGTGCAAGTCCAAGCAAGACACCAGAAATATAGCGCAACGGATAGCATGTTGGACTTAGGAACAACAGGTCCTGCGATCNGTCATGCCTAGTACATCTGAACTGTGATTGGGCACTCTGACTGTGGCTGACTCGTGTTACGGTTCGTAGAAGTTAAAGTCACTTGGTAAACTTTGTGGTCATTTTCAGTGGCACATGCCAACTTTGTCAAGGCATTGCGCACAATAGTCGTGCCAAGCCATCGGTTTTTTACCTTGTTTATATCTGCAAGGTCATGCGTATTAGATGTGCACTGTGATTGGGCACTCTGACCGTGGTTGACTCGTGTTACGATCCGTAGAAGTTAAAGTCACTTAGTAAACTTTGTGGTAATGATCAGTGGCACATGCCAACATTGTCAAGGCATTGCGCACAATAGCCATTCCGAGCCACCAGTATTCTACCGTGTTTCAACCTTCAAGATCATGCCTAGTACATATGCACT
>SZWC01000120.1:564941-614401 GCA_023375785.1 Penium margaritaceum | reverse complement strand
CGTTTAGTTTGTAACCTCACAAAGTCCGCATGTTGGTCTTTAGTGTCTACCTTTGGTTGGACACTCTGTGAGGAGTCTCAAAGGCAAGAACTGTAAATGGATGCATGCAAGGTACAGGCTTTTATACTTGCAGAGCTTTGCTAAAGCTTCTGCTTGTAGTGGCTCCACTGGAGCCAACCTCAACCTACAATCCTACTTGGCGCGTCCTTAGACCGCCAAGTGTCATCCTCAAGCCAGGCTTTTAGTAAGCTTCATAGAAGCTTCCTGTCCAAGTTTTGGCCACAACAAAATGTGGCCGTCGCGGGGTTTGAACCCGCGATCTCTCGTTTGAGACTCCGGTGCCTATTCAACCATGCCAAAAAGGTATGGTTCCTATGATGAGCCACAGGGGACATACCCATTATGGGCAGTGCATTCCTGGCCCATCTCGGAACAGACCAAGGGGACGTACTCCACAAAGCAGTGCATGCCTTGTCTGTATGTGTAGCTAGCCAGCTAGGCAGTGGACAAGGTGCATACTATTTCAACATTTTGGTCAGTCATTGTGCATGGTAACCACACCGTGCTACTACTGAATGAAGGTCTTTGTACTTGCTAGTTGAGAACTGATATATCCAGACCATTGTTTCCCCCTCTTACTGTTTGTGACTCGTGTTATGGTTGGTGAACATTGACCACCCATATTGAAATTCTTTGGTCATGGTCAGTGACATATGCCTAGTTTGGTTGTTTGGTGTGCATAGTAGCCACGCCGTGCCACTAGGTATTCAAGTTCTTTGTCCTTTCTAGTCGATACATAGGGTTCCCAAACCATTGTCTCTCCTTCTGACCATTTGTGACTCGTGTTATGAGTTGTCAATGTTGACCACAAATCATGGACTTATTCGGTCATAGTCAGTGACGTATGCATCCTTTGATTGGTCACTGTGCACGCTAGCCACACCGTGCCACTACTTGTTGAAGGTCTTTGTACTTGCTAGTTGAGAACTGTTATTCCCAACCCATTGTTTCCCCCTCTGACCATTTGTGACTCGTGTTATGAGTTTTCAACATTGACCACACACGGTGAAATTCTTTTGGTCATGGTTAGTGACATATGCCTAGTTTGGTTTTTCACTGTACATGGTTACCACGCCCTGTCACTAAGTATTGAAGGTCTTTGTGCTTTCTAGTTGATAGCTAGTCTTCCCAAACCATTGTGACCCCCTCTGACTATCTGTGACTCGTGCTGTGAGTTGTTAACATTGACCACATGAAGTGAAATTCTTTGGTCATGGTCAGTGACACATGCATACTTTGGTTGGTCACTGTGTATTTTAGCCACACTAAGCCACTACATATGGAAGGTATTTGTACTTGCTAGTCGATAACTAGTATTCACAAACCATTATCTTCCACTTTGACCATTTGTGACTCATGTTATGAGTTGTCAAAGTTTACCACACATGGTCACAATATTTGGTCATGGTCAGTGACATATGCCTACTCTGGTTGGTCATCGTGCATGGTATCCACACCGTGCCAAAACTTATTGAAGGTCCTTGTGCTTGCTAGTTGATACCCAGTGTTCCCAAACCATTGTTTCCCCCCCTGACCATTTGTGACTCGTATTATGAGTTGTCAACGTTGACCACACACAGCGAATTTCTTTGGTCAGAGGCAGAACATATGCCTACTTTGGTCGGTCATTGTGCATGGTAGCCACACCGTGCTACTACTGATTGAAGGTCGTTGTACTTGCTAGTTGAGAACTGATATTCCCAGACCATTGTTTCCCCCTCTGACCGTTTGTGACTCGTGTTATGGTTGGTGAACATTGACCACCCATATTGAAATTCTTTGGTCATGGTCAGTGACATATGCATACTTTGGTTGGTCACTGTGCATGGTAGCCACACCGTGCTACTACTGATTGAAGGTCGTTGTACTTGCTAGTTGAGAACTGATATTCCCAGACCATTGTTTCCCCCTCTGACCGTTTGTGACTCGTGTTATGGTTGGTGAACATTGACCACCCATATTGAAATTCTCTGGTCATGGATCAGTGATATGCCTAGTTTGGTTGTTTGGTGTGCAGAGTAGCCACACCGTGCCACTACGTATTGAAGTTCTTTGTCCTTTCTAGTCCATATATAGGGTTCCAAAACCATTGTCTCTCCCTCTGACTATTTGTGACTCGTGTTATGAGTTGTCAATGTTGACCACACACAGTGGACCTCTTCGGTCATAGTCAGTGACGTATGCATCCTTTGGTTGGTCACTGTGCACGCTAGCCACACCGTGCCACTACTTGTTGAAGGTCTTTATACTTGCTAGTTGATAACTAGTGTTACCAACCCATTGTTTCCCCCTCTGACCATTTGTGACTCGTGTTAAAGGTTGTGAACGTTGACCACCCATATTATTATTCTTTGGTCATGGTGAGTGACATATGCCTACTTTGGTTTGTCACTGTACATGGTTATCATGCCATGTCACTCGTAATGAAGGTCTTTGTGCTTTTTAGTTGATGTCTAGTCTTCCCAAACCATTGTTACCCCCCTCTGACTATCTGTGACTCGTGTTGTGAGTTGTCAACGTTGACCACATGAAGTTAAATTCTTTGGTCATGGTCAGTGACATATGCATACTTTGGTTGGTCACAGTGAATTGTAGACACACTGTGCCACTGCAAATGGAAGGTATTTGTACTTGCTATTCGATAGCTAGTATTCAAAAACCATTGTCTTCCACTCTGACCATCTGTGACTCGTGTTATGAGTTGTCAATATTTACCACACATAGTGACATTATTTGGTCATGGTCAGTGACATATGCCTGCTTTGGTTGGTCATCGTGCATGGTATCCACACCGTGCCACAACTTATTGAAGTTCCTTGTGCTTGCTAGTTGATACATGGTGATCCCAAACCATTGTTTTCCCCTCTGACCATTTGTGACTTGTATTGTGAGTTGTCAACATTGACCACACACAGCGGATTTCTTTGGTCAAAGGCAGTACATATGCCTTATTTGGTCGGTCATTCTGCATGGTAGCCACACCGTGCTACTATTGATTGAAGGTCGTTGTACTTGCTAGTTGAGAACTGATATTCCCAGACCATTTTTTCCCCCTCTGACCGTTTGTGACTCGTGTTATGGTTGGTGAACGTTGACCACCCATATTGAAATTCTTTGGTCATGGTCAGTGACATATGCCTACTTTGGTTGTTTGGTGTGCATAGTAGCCACACCGTGCCACTACGTTTTGAAGTTCTTTGTCCTTTCTAGTCGATACATAGGGTTCCCAAACCATTGTCTCTCCCTCTGACCATTTGTGACTCGTGTTATGGTTGGTGAACGTTGACCACCCATATTGAAATTCTTTGGTCATGGTCAGTGACATATGCCTACTTTGGTTGTTTGGTGTGCATAGTAGCCACACCGTGCCACTACGTTTTGAAGTTCTTTGTCCTTTCTAGTCGATACATAGGGTTCCCAAACCATTGTCTCTCCCTCTGACCATTTGTGACTCGTGTTATGGGTTGTCAATGTTGACCACACATTGTGGACTTATTCGGTCAAAGTCAGTGACGTATGCATCCTTTGGCTGGCCACTGTGCACGCTAGCCACACCGTTCCACTACTTGTTGAGGGTCTTTGTACTTCCTAGTTTATAACTAGTGTTCCCAACCCATTGTTTCCCCCTCTGACCATTTGTCACTCGTGTTATGGGTTGTGAACGTTGACCACCCATATTGAAATTCTTTGGTCATGGTCACTGACATATGCCTAGTTTGGTTTGTCACTGTACATGGATACCATGCCGTGTCACTATGTATTGAAGGTCTTTGTGCTTTCTATTTGATAGCTAGTCTTCCCAAACCATTGTTACCCCCCTCTGACTATCAGTGACTCGTGTTGTGAGTTGTCAACGTTGACCACATGAAGTGAAATTCTTTGGTCATGGACAGAGACATATGCATACGTTGGTTGGTCACTGTGCATGGTAGCCACACTGTGCCACTGCATATTGAAGGTTTTTGTACTTGCTAGTCGATAACTAGTATTCACAAACCATTATTTTCCACTCTGACCATTCGTGACTCGTGTTATGAGTTGTCAAAGTTTACCACACATAGTGAAATTCTTTGGTCATAGTCAGTGACATATGCCTAGTTTGGTTGTTTGATGTCCATAGTAGCCACACCGTGCCACTACGTATTGAAGTTCCTTGTCCTTTCTAGTCGATAAATAGAGTTCCCAAACAATTGTCCCTTCCTCTGATCATTTGTGACTCGTGTTATGAGTTGTCAATGTTGACCACACATAGTGGACTTCTTGGTCATAGTCAGTGACGTATGCATCCTTTGGTTGGTCACTGTGCACGCTAGCAGCACCATGCCACTACTTGTTGAAGGTCTTTGTACTTTCTACTTGATAACTAGTGTTCCCAACCCATTGTTTTCCCCTCTGACCATTTGTGACTTGTGTTATGGGCTATGAATGTTGACCACCCATATTGAAATTCTTTGGTCATGGTCAGTGACATATGCTTAGTTTGGTTTGTCACTGTACATGGTTACCACGTCGTGTCACTACGTATTGAAGGTCTTTGTGCTGTCTATTTGATAGCTTGTCTTCCCAAACCATTTTTACCCCCCCTCTGACTATCTGTGACTCGTGTTGTGAATTGTCAACGTTGACCACATGAAGTGAAATTCTTTGGTCATGGTCAGTGACATATGCATAATTTGGTTGGTCACTGTGCATAATAGCCACACTGTGCCACTACATATTGAAGGTATTTGTACTTGCTAGTCAATAACTTGTATTCACAAACCATTATCTTCCACTCTGATCATATGTGACTCGTGTTATGAGTTGTCAAAGTTTACCACACATAGTGACATTCTTTGGTTATGGTCACTGACATATGCCTTCTTTTGTTGGTCATCGTGCATGGTATCCACACTGTGCCACATCTTATTGAAGGTCCTTGTGCTTGCTAGTTGATACCTGGTGTTCCCAAAACATTTTTTTCCCCTCTGACCATTTGTGACTCGTATTATGAGTTGTCAACGTTGACCACACACAACAGATTTCTTTGGTCAAAGGCAGTACATATGCCTACTTTGTTCAGTCGTTCTGCATGGTAGCCACACCGTGCTACTACTGATTCAAGGTCGTTGTACTTGCTAGTTGAGAACTGGTATTCCCAGACCATTGTTTCCCCCTCTGACCATTTGTGACTCGTGTTATGGTTGGTGAACGTTGACCACCCATATTGAAATTCTTTGGTCATGGTCAGTGACATATGCCTAGTTTGGTTGTTTGGTGTGCATAGTAGCCACACCGTGCCACTGCGTATTGAAGTTCTTTGTCCTTTCTAGTCCATGCATAGGGTTCCCAAACCATTGTCTTTCCCTCTGACCATTTGTGACTTGTGTTATGAGTTGTCAACGTTGACCACACATAGTGGACTTTTGGTCATAGCCAGTGACGTTTGCATCCTTTGGTTGGTCATTGTGCATGCTAGCCACACCGTGCAACTACTTGTTGAAGGTCTTCGTACTTGCTAGTTGATAACTAGTGTTCCCAACCCATTGTTTCCCCCTCTGACCATTTGTGACTCCACTTATGAGTTTTCAACGTTGACCATACACTATGAAATTTGTTTGGTCATGCTTAGTGACATATGCCTACTTTTGTTTGTCACTGTACATAGTTACCACACCGTGTCACTATGTATTTAAGGTGTTTGTGCTTTCTAGTTGATAGCTAGTGTTCCCAAACCATTGTTATCCCCCTCATACTATCTGGGACTCGTGTTATGAGTTGTCAACGTTGACCACATGAAGTTAAATTTGTTGGTCATGGTCAGTGACATATGCATAGTTTGGTTGGTCACTGTGCATGGTAGCCACACTGTAACACTACATATTGAATGTAGTTGTACTTGCTACTCGATAACTATTATTCACAAACCATTGTCTTCCACTCTGACCATTTGTGACTCGTGTTATGAGTTGTCAAAATGTACCACACATGGTGACATTCTTTGGTCATGGTCACGACATATGCATACTTTGGTTGGTCATTGTGCATGGTATCCACACCGTGCCACAACTTATTGAATGTCCTTGTGCTTGCTAGTTGATACCTGTGATGGAAACTGGGCATCCCTCAGGGACGTGATCAGGCTCACTAAGAGCCGCCTAGGCAGGACCAACTGTCTGTGAGAGGGAGTTGCAGGTTGTACAGACAGAAATTACGGAAGTGAATGTTGGTTTGCAGAGAATGAAAATGTCTGAATCGACTCTTGAGTGAAAAGGTAAATCATCACAGCTTTCTAACAAGTCCTTATATGCCTCATTTGGCTAAGGGAGCACAGAGATCCACTCTGTCAAAGCTCACCCTCTAGCACCCTCCTAGCCTAACGGGATGAGCGGCAGTCACCTTGTCACACAAGAGAGTTATATCTCGCATGGCCTGCATGGCTAATAATCGTGGACTGGTCCTTCCTTAAAGTCTCTTGGACATCCTCCAGCTGTCTTTTCTCCTTGAAGGCCGCTCTCAGCCGTCCTGGCCAATAATCCTGCCGCCTTTTGAGCTCAAAGTGTTCAGGTCGTCACTTGAACCCGACTCATGATCTCCAAAATTTGGAAATTCATATCTCACTCAGACGGACTCTGAATTGAGTTCCGTAAAGTGCGTTCAAACCTGTGAAACATCCTCTATGCAACTGTCATTTCACATGATTTTTATCGAGCAACCTATTTTTGTCACTGTCTGGCACTCTCATATCAATCATTCTCCCACTTTGCAAGAATAAAAATCACACAAGTCCGCACTGTCCCCTCAGCTGCTGAAAGGGGTGTGCTGCCAGCGGCTTGGTCAGGAAGTCTGCCAGTATCATGCTTGAAGGGCAGAACTTGATCTGCACCACCTGCTTTGCCACGAGCTCGCGGATGAAGTGGTAGTGCAGGTCGATGTGCTTGGTGCGGGCCTGAAACTCAGCGTTCTTGGTCAGAGCAATGGCGCTCATGTTGTCACAGTAGATGGTGGTCGCTGTGGTCTGCTACTGTCCAAGGCTTGCCAGCAGCTCACGCAGCCACATGGCTTCCTTTGCTGCTTCACTCAGGGCGATGTACTCTGCTTCGGTGGAGGTGAGGGCGACGCACTCTTGCTTCTTGCTCCTCCAACTGATTGCATCTCCCCCGCACACAAACACGAACCCACTGGTCGACCTCCTTGTGTCCAGGTCACCTCCCCAATCTGCATCACTGTAGCCGATGAGGATGGGGCTGTTGTTGCCATTGAAGGTGAGGCAAAGGCTGCTGCTGCTGTCGAGGTAGCGCAGCACGCGCTTGACCGCCTCCCAATGCGGCATGCCCAGATTCACGCGGAACTTACATAACACTCCCACTGCTTGGCTGATGTCGAGGCGCGTGCCGACTGCTGCATACACAAGGCTTCCAACTGTTGCTTGGTACGGCACTGCTTCCATGCGGCTGCTCTCTTGCATGCCGCGGGGAGTATGCGTCATGCTCAGCTTCGCTTCCACTTCCACTGGTGTTGTTGCTTTGCGCGCTTCTGCCATGTTGAAGCACTTGACAATGTCGCTCACGTACGTGCTCTGCGACAACTCCAAAGTCTGCTGCTGCCGGCCGTGCTTCACCCGAAGGCCAAGGTAGTAACTGAGCTCTCCCATGTCTTTCATGTCAAACGTGGCAGCAAGGGACTGCTTCACATCGTCCAAAAGAGACTTGGAGTCAGATGCAATGAGCAGATCATCAACATAGAGCAAGATGATGACCTGGCTTGCCTCTTGAGTGTTCCCATAGACTGCATGATCACCTTCACTACGCACAAAGCCAAGGCCAGCCAGCTGCTCATCCATCTTGTGGTACCATGCTCGTGGTTCTTGCTTCAGGCCGTAGAGGGCCTTCACAAGCTTGCACACCAAATCCTCCTTTCCCTCCACCACATACCCCTCCGGCTGCTCCATGTACACATCCTCCTCGAGGTCACCATTCAGAAATGCACAAGTCACATCCATTTGGTGCACCTCCCAGTCCATAGCAGCAGCAAGAGCAAGGAACGCTCGGATGGATGGGAACTTTGCGACAGGTACAAATGTCTCATTGTAATCCACACCCTCAGTCTGCGCATACCCCTTTGCAACCAGCCGTGCTTTGTACCTGAGCACCTTACCATCCGCACCACACTTGCGCCTGAAGATCCACCGGCATCCGATCACCTGGCTGCCGCATGGAGCCTCCTCGAGAGTCCACGTTCCGTTCTTCATGAGCGCACCATACTCCTCATCTGCTGCGGCATGCCAATCTGCCGCCTCGGCACTGCGCATGGCTTCAGCGAATGTGGCTGGGTCATCGGTGACTGTGAGGAAGAGAAGCTCGAGATCAGACGACTCTGTTGGTGGTGGAACGGTGCACAGGTTTACCAGCTCCTCCTGTGGCCTCTGTTTGTTTGCGAGGCGCTCGGATCGCCTCAGCGGCTCCCCACTGTCCTTTGCACCTTTGTTGAGGCGTGCGGACCGTCGTGGCAGATGCTGTGCATTGCTTTGCTGCTCCTCCTCATCAGATTCCGCTGCCGGCTCCTTCTTCTTCTCAGCTCCCTCCACCTCCTTGTCGTTGCCGCTGTCAGCGCCATCTTCTGCACCGCCCTCTTTTGCTACCAGTACTTCTCCCACTTCTGGTACAAGTGCGGGAGCAAGCGGAACTGCCGACATAGGGCTCCAAGTCCAGCGCTTCACTTCCTATTGGAAGACCACGTTATGGCTGCGGATGATCCTGCGTGCGGTGAGGTTGTAGAGGCAATATCCCATGGTGTCGTAGCCGAGGAAGGCAGCCTTCACCGACTTTGCGTCCAGCTTGTTACGGCTGCCGGCAGGCATGTGCACGAATGCGCCAAACCCAAAGACTTTGAGGTGCTTCACTGTTGGCTTGCGTCCCGTCCACGCCTCCTCCGGTGTCATCAGTGGCATGGTGCGCGTAGGGCTCCGGTTTTTCAGGTACACGGCGGTATTGACCGCTTCCGTCCAAAAGGTTGGCGGGAGCCCCGCGTCTTGGAGCATGCTGCGAACACGCTCCATGAGCGTGTGGTTCGCGCGTTCAGCCACGCCGTTCAGCTGCGGTGTTCCAGGTGGGGTGACCTCGTGCTTGATCCCCCGACGCTTGAGGAAGGTGCGGAAGTCGTTGGAGATGTACTCTCCTCCACCATCGGTGCGAAGTACCTTCAACCGCCTGCCACTCTCATTCTGTGCAGCAGCAATCCACACATTGAAAGCATCAAAGTACTCATCCTTTCTAGCCAGGAACAACACCCACGTCTTCCTCGACATGTCATCAATGAACGTAACAAAGTACAGCTTGCCGGACAAGGATTGTGATGGCATGGGACCGCACAATTCAGAGTGAACGAGTGAGAGAAGCTCAGTCGCGCCCTTCCCTTCCCCCGTGAAAGGAGAGCGGGCTTGCTTCCCTTCAATGCAGCTCTCACAAGCCGATGCACCAGGCTGCTTCACCCCCTTGAGCTCCAGGCTGCGGACCATCTGCTGCATGGAGATGATGGCGCCAAAGCCGAGGTGACCGAGCCGGCGGTGCCACAGGCCGATGTCGTGTTTTCCCTCTCTCGCTGCCAATATTGAGTCGGCTTCCTTCTCCGATGCCACGTGGGGACGGTACAGACCGTCCTCCTTGTCCGCTTTTGCAAGCACATGCCCCGCACTTGCAGAGATGGTGCAGCCACCATTCTCAAAGTGAACCTGCATGCCTTCGGCGACGAGAGATGAGACAGAGAGGAGGTTAGCTGCCAGCCCCGGAACATGGAGCACCCCCTTCATACGACGTTCCATGTGCTTGCCCTCAATGGAAGCACAAAACACAATCTCACCCTCCCCAACCGCCATTTGCACATGGTTGTCCCCCATGTACACCCAACGAGGCTCAATGACGGTGTAGACAACGAACCACTCCCGGTGACACGTCATGTGCCGCGTGGCTCCCGAGTCAATGATCCAGAACAGGGCGGTGTTGTCGGAGACGTGCAGGACCCGGATGGTTGTTATAAATCCACTCTCCCAATCTGCGGCGTTCGCGGAAGCGTCGGACTGTTTTCCCGCTCCCACTCCAGCCGCAAGGTCCGCCTTCTTCTTCCGGCATTCGCGCGCCCAATGGCCCGGCTTCTTGTGGCAGTGGCACTTCCCCTTCTTCTTTCCTCCTCCGCCATTGCTCCTGGTTGATGTAGCACCGCCCCCATGAACAAAGTTGGTGATGAGAGCGACATCCAGTCCGCTTCCCCCCTCCTCTCCCTAACGCCGCTCCTCCTCGAACAGCAAGCTCTCCTCCACATCGTTGAGGGAGAGCTTGTCGCTGTGCTGGTCCATGGCAACAATGAGAGGAGTGTAGCTACAAGGAAGGCCAGAGAGGATGGTTAGCATGAGCACACGCTCCTTGACAGGGTCCTCAATCGTAGCAAGCTGGTCAGAGAGAGACTTCACCATGTTGATGTAGTCAATCATGGATCCGGACTCATCCATCTTCACAGTGTGAAAGCGACGACGCAGCTGCATATTCATGAGGATTGTCTTGGAAGCATAAGTGAACTCGAGCTTTTTTCAAACCTCCTTTGTCGTGAGGATGCCACGGACGAGGAGTTGCTGCCGTTCGGCGAGGTGGAGGTAGATGGTTGCGAGGGCACGGTCATGCTTCTCGCGGTAGGTACGGGCCTCGACAGGGGATAGGGAGCTTTCTTCTGGTTCTTTCTCCTTCTCATCCACATGGATCCAGAGACCCTTCTCCATCAGCACCATCTTCATGTTGTTGCTCCAGTTGAAGAAGTTCTTGCCTTCGAACTTGGCGATGTTGACGCCGGCCACCACAGAAGCGGATGTCGCCATGGTAGTGCAACGTTCAGCCCACAAACGGCTCTCTCACACAACAGGGTGCAAGGAATGCGTCAAGGATGAGACAAAACCTTGTTATAGCACTGATACCACTGATGGAAACTGGGCAGCCCTCAGGGAGGTGATCAGGTTCACTAAGAGCCGCCTAGGCAGGACCAACTATTTGTGAGAGGGAGTTTCAGGTTGTACAGACAGAAATTACGGAAGCAAATTTAGGTTTGAAGAGAATGCGAATGTCTGAATTGACTCTTGAGTGAGAAAGTACATCATCACAGCTTTCTAACAAGACGTTACATGCCTCATTTGGCTAAGGGAGCACTGAGATCCACTCTGTCAAAGCTCACCCTCTAGCACACTCCTAGCCTAGCGGGATGAGCGGCAGTCACCTTGTCACACAAGAGAATTATGTCTCGCATGGCCTGCATGGCTAATAATCATGGACTGGTCCTTCCTTGAAGTCTCTTTGACGTCCTCCAGCTGTCTTTTCTCCTTGAAGGCCGCTCTGAGCCGTCCTTGCCAGTAATCCTGCCGCCTTTTGAGCTCAAAGTGCTCAGGTCGTCACTTGAACCCGACTCATGATCTCCAAACTTTGGAAATTCACATCTCACTCAAACGGACTCCGACTTGAGTTCCGTAAAGTGCGTTAGAACCTGTGAAACATCGTCTATGTAACTGTCTGCCAGATGATTTTCATCGAGCAACCTATTCTTGTCACTTTCTGGCACTCTCATATCCATCAATCTGGTGTTCCCAAACCATTGTTTCCCCCTCTGACCATTCGTGACTCGTATTATGAGTTGTCCCCGTTGACCACATACAGCGGATTTCTTTGGTCAAATGCAGTACATATGCCTATTTTGTTCGGTCATTGTGCATGGTAGCCACACCGTGCTACTACTCATTGAAGGTCGTTGTACTTGCTAGTTGAGAAATGATATTCCCAGACCATTGTTTGCCCCTCTGACCGTTTGTGACTCGTGTTATGGTTAGTGAACGTTGACCACCCATATTGAAATTGTTTGGTCATGGTCAGTGACATATGCCTAGTTTGGTTGTTTGGTGTATATAGTAGCCACACCGTACCACTACGTACTGAAGTTCTTTGTCATTTCTAGCCCATGCATAGGGTTCCCAAACCATTGTCTCTCCCTCTGACCATTTGTGACTCGTGTTATGAGTTGTCAATGTTGACCACACATAGTGAACTTCTTCGGTCATAGTCAGTAACGTATGCATCCTTTGGTTGGTCACTGTGCATGCTAGCCACACCGTGCCACTACTTGTTGAAGGTCTTCGGACTTGCCAGTTGATGACTAGTATTCCCAACCCATTGTTTCCCCCTCTGACCATTTGTGACTTGTGTTATGAGTTTTCAACGTTGACCACACACTGTGAAATTCATTTGGTCATTGTTAGTGACATATGCGTAATTTGGTTTGTCACTATACATGGCTACCACGCTGTGTCACTACATATTGAAGGTCTTTGTACTTTCTAGTTGATAGCTAGTGTTTCCAAACCATTGTTATCCCCCTCTAACTATCTGTGACTCGTGTTGCGAGTTGTCAATGTTGACAACATGAAGTGGAATTCGTTGGTCATGGTCAGTGACATATGCATACTTTGGTTGGTCACTGTGCATGGTAGCCACACTGTGCCACTACATATTGAAGGTGTTTGTACTTGCTAGTCCATAACTAATATTCAGAAACGATTATCTTCCACTATGACCATTTGTGACTCGTGTTATGAGTTTTCAAAGTTTACCACACATGGTGAATTTTTTTGGTCATGGTCAGTAACATCTGCATATTTTGGTTGGTCATCGTGCATGGTATCCACACAGTGCCACAACTCATTGAAGGTTTTTGTGCTTGCTAGTTGATACCTGGTTTTCCCAAACCATTGTTTTCCCCTCTGACCATTTGTGACTCGTATTATGAGTTGTCAACGTTGACCACACACAGCAGATTTCTTTGGTCAAAGGCTGTACATATGCCTACGTTGGTTGGTCATTTTGCATGGTAGCCACACCGTGATACTACTGATTGAAGGTCTTTGTACTTGCTAGTTGGTATCTAGTATTCCTAAACTATTGTGTCCCCCTCTGACAATTCGTGACCCATATTATGGGTTGTCAACGTTGACCACACATAGTAAAATTACTTGGTCATGGTAAGTGGCACATGCCTAATCTGGTTGGTCATTGTGCATGGTAGCCGCACCGTGCTACTTCTTGTTGAAGGTCTTTGCACTTGCTAGTCAATAAGTAGCAAAAGGTTTCTCCCTTTGACACCAGGTCGGTTTTTGTTCATCTGTTGCGCGTAGGTGCCTTCACTGGAATACGCCCACCCACCCACCTAGAGGGATGTTCTGTGGATGACCTGGAGGACAGATTTGCAACCGCATTATGAAACCCCCCCTACCCCCCCCCCCTCCCACGGCTTAGGCTTGAAGGTAGAGTAGAGGTATCACAATGCGGCCGCCCCTCCCCCCCCAGGTCGTGAGCCTATTCTATATTGCGCGTACGAGGATTCAAACCGAGGACCTACCGCTCCCGAATCTAGCTATGTAAGCACTAAGCCAACTCACATGGTGTTCATATGATGTCCAAATGAGTTCCTATGGGTAGAGGACAGAAAATAAGGGGGTGTAAGATTTTAGGGTAGTTTTCAAAATTATGAATATTAACAAAGCAAGTTTAATCAAAAACAATCGACGCGGACGGAATTTCAATTTTGACAACTTCGATCTTGAATAACTTCTCAACCGTTGCTCCGATTGACCAGCCGTAAGAAGGAAAGTTGACTACACACAGTGAAATTCTTTTTATAATGTGCAGTGACACAAGCATACTTTGGTTGGTCATTGTGCATGGTAGCCACACCCTACCACCACTTATCGAAGGTCTTTGTACTTGCTAGTCGACACCGAGTATTCCCAAACCATTGTTTCTCCCTGTGCCCATTTTTGACTTGTATTATGAGTTGTGAATGCTGACCATACACACTAATCTTCTTTGGTCATGAGCCGTGATGTATGCCTACTTGGATAGGTCATTGTGTACGGTAGCCACACTGTACCAATACATATGAAATATCTTTGTACTTGCTAGAAGATACATAGTGTTTCGAAACCATTGTTTCCCCCCCCCCCCTGACCATTTGTGACTCGTGTTATGGGTTGTGAACGTTGACCACCCATATTGAAATTCTTTGGTCATGGTCAGTGACATATGCCTAGTTTGGTTTGTCATGGTTACCACGCCGTGTCACTACGTATTGAAGGTCTTTGTACTTGCTAGAAGATACATAGTGTTTCGAAACCATTGTTTCCCCCCCCCCCCTGACCATTTGTGACTCGTGTTATGGGTTGTGAACGTTGACCACCCATATTGAAATTCTTTGGTCATGGTCAGTGACATATGCCTAGTTTGGTTTGTCATGGTTACCACGCCGTGTCACTACGTATTGAAGGTCTTTGTACTGTCTGATTGGTAGCTTGTCTTCCCATACAATTGTTACCCCCCTCTGACTATCTATTACTTGTGTTTTGAGTTGTCAATGTTGACCACACATAGAGGACTTCTTCCGTCATAGTCAGTGACGTATGCATCCTTTGGTTGGTCACTATGCACGCTAGCCACACCGTGCCACTGTTTATTCTAGTTCTTTGTACTTTCTAGTTGATAACTAGTGTTCCCAACCCATTGTTTTCCCCTCTGACCATTTGTGACTCGTGTTATGAGTTTTCAACGTTGACCACACACTGTGAAAATCATTTGGTCATGGTTAGTGATAGATGCATACTTTGGTTTGTCACTGTACATGGTTACCACGCCATGTAACTATGTATTGAAGGTCTTTGTGCTTTCTAGTTGATAGCTAGTCTTCCGAACCCATTGTTACCCTCTCTCACTATCTCTGACTCGTGTTGTGAGTTGTCAACATTGACCACGTGAAGTGAAATTCTTTGGTCATGGTTAGTGACATATGCATACTTTGGTTGGTCAATGTGAATTGTAGCCACACTGTGCAACTACATATTGAAGGTATCTGTACTTGCTAGTCGATAACTAGTATTCAGAAACCACTATCTTCCACTCTCACCATTTGTGACTCGTGTTATGAGTTGTCAAATTTGACCACACATAGTGACATTATTTGGTCATGGTCAGTGACATATGCCTACTTTGGTTGGTCATCCTGCATGGTATGCTCATCGTGCCACAACTTATTGAATTTCCTTGTGCTTTCTAGTTGATACCTTTGTGTTCCCAAACCATTGTCTCCCCCTCTGACCTTTTGTGACTCCTATTCTGAGTTGTCAACGTTGACCACATACAGCGGATTTCTTTGGTCAAAGACATTACATATGCCTACTTTGGTCGGTCATTATGCATGGTAGCCACACCGTGCTTCTACTGATGGAAGGTCGCTGTACTTGCTAGCTGAGAACTGATATTCCCAAAACATTTTTTCCCACTCTGACCGTTTGTGAATCGTGTTATGGCTGGTGAACGTTGACCACCCATATTGAAGGTCTCTGGTCATGGTCAGTGACATATGCCAAGTTCGGTTCTTTGGTGTGCATACTAGGCACACCGTGCCACTACGCATTGAAGTTCTTTGTCCTGTCTAGTCGATACATAGGGTTCCCAAACCATTGTCTCTCCCTCTGAACATTTGTGACTCGTGTTAAGAGTTGTCAATGTTGACCACACATAGTGGAATTCTTTGGTCATAGTCAGTGACGTATGCATCCTTTGGTTGATCACTGTCCGTGCTAGCCACACCATGCCACTGCTTGTTGAAGGACTTTGTACTTGCTAGTTGATAACTAGTGTTCCCAACCCATTGTTTCCCCCCTCTGGCCATTTTTGACTCGTGTTATGAGTTTTCAACGTTGACCACACACTGTGAAATTATACTGGTCATGGTTAGTGACATATGCCTACTTTGGGTTGTCAATGTACATGGTTACCACGCGGTGTCACTACGTATTGAAGGTCTTTGTGCTTTCTAGTTGATATCTAGTATTGCCAAAGCATTGTTACCCCTTCTAACTATCTGTGACTCGTGTTGTGAGTTGTCAACACTGACCACATGAAGTGAAATTATTTGGTCATGGTCAGTGACATATGCATACTTTGGTTGGTCACTGTGTATTGTAGCCACAATGTGCCACTACATATTGAAGGTGTTTGTACTTGCTAGTCCATAACTAGTATTCAGAAACCATTATCTTCCACTCTGACCATTTGTGCCTCATATTATGGGTTGTCGAAGTTTACCACACATGCTGACTTTCCTTGGTCATGATCAGTGAGATATACCTACTTTGGTTGGTCATCGTGCATGGTATCCACAACGTGCCACAACTTATTGAAGGTCCTTGTGCTTGCTAGTTGATACCTGGTTTTCCCAAACCATTGTTTTCCCCTGTGACCATTTGTGACTCGTATTATGAGTTGTCAACGTTGACCACACACAGCGGATTTCTTTGGTCAAAGGCAGTACATATGCCTACTTTGGTCGGTCATTGTGCATGGTAGCCACACCTTGCTACTACTGATTGAAGGTCGTTGTACTTGCTAGTTGGTATCTAGTATTCCTAAACTATTGTGTCCCCCTCTGACAATTTGTGACCCATATTATGGGTTGTCAACGTTGACCACACATAGTAAACTTGTTTGGTCATGGTAAGTGGCACATGCCTAATCTGGTTGGTCATTGTGCATGGTAGCCACACCGTGCCACTTCTTGTTGAAGGTCTTTGCACTTGCTAGTCAATAAATAGCAAAAGGTTTCTCCCTTTGACACCAGGTCGGTTTTTGCTGATTTGTTGCGCGTATGTGCCTTCACTGGAATACTCCCTCCCACCCTCCTAGAGGGATGTTCCGTGGACGACCTGGTGGACATATTTGCGACCACATTATGACACCCCCCCCNTCCCCCCCCCCCCCCACGGCTTAGGCTCGAAGGTAGAGTAGAGGTATCACAATGCGGCCGCCCCCCCCCTCCCCCCCAGGTCTCGAGCCTATTCTATATTGCGCGTACGAGTATTCAAACCCAGGACCTACCGCTCCAGAATCTAGCTATGTAAGCACTAAGCCAACTCACATGGTGTTCATATGATGTCCAAATGATGTTATAGGAGTTCCTATGGGTAGAGGACATAAAATAAGGGGGTGTAAGATTTGAGGGTACTTTTCAAAATTATGAATAATAACAAAGTATGTTTAATCATAAACAATTGACGCGGACGGAATTTCAATTTTTGCAACTTCGATCTTGAATAACTTCTCAACCGTTGCTCTGATTAACCAGCCGTAAGAAGGAAAGTTGACTACACACAGTGAAATTCTTTTTATAATATTCAGCGACACAAGCATACTTTGGTTGGTCATCGTGCATGGTAGCCACACCCTACCACCACTTATCGAAGGTCTTTGTACTTGCTAGTCGACACCGAGTATTACTAAACCATTGTTTCTCCCTGTGCCCATTTCTGACTTGTATTATGAGTTGTGAATGCTGACCATACACACAAATTCTCTTTGGTCACGAGCAGTGATGTATGCCTACTTGGATAGGTCATTGTGCACGGTAGCCACACCGTGCCAATGCATACAAACGATCTTTGTACTTGCTAGAAGATACATAGTGTTTCGAAACCATTGTTTCCCCCCTCTGACCATTTGTGACTCGTGTTATGGGTTGTGAACGTTGACCACCCATATTGAAATTCTTTGGTCATGGTGAGTGACATATGCCTAATTTGGTTTGTCACCATACATGGTTACCACGCTGTGTCACTACATATTGAAGGTCTTTGTGCTTTCTAGTTGATAGCTACTCTTCCCACACAATTGTTACCCCCCTCTGACTATCTGTGACTCGTGTTGTGATTTGTCAATGTTGACCAGACATAGTGGACTTCTTCGGTCATAGTCAGTGACGTATGCATCCTTTGGTTGGTCACTGTGCACGCTAGCCACACCGTGCCACTGCTTGTTGAAGGTCTTTGTACTTGCTAGTTGATAACTTGTGTTCCCAACCCATTGTTTCCCCCTCTGACCATTTGTGACTAGTGTTATGAGTTTTCAACGTTGACCACACACTGTGAAAATCTTTTGGTCATGGTTAGTAACATATGCATACTGTGGTTTGTCACTGTACATGGTTATCACACCGTGTCACTACGTATTGAAGGTCTTTGTGCTTTATAGTTGATAGCTAGTCTTCCCAACCCATTGTTACCCTCTCTCACTATCTGTGACTCGTGTTGTGAGTTGTCAACATTGACCACATGTAGTGAAATTCTTTGGTCATGGTTAGTGACATATGCATACTTTGGTTGGTCACTGTGCATTGTAGCCACACTGTGCAACTACATATTGAAGGTATTTGTACTTGCTAGTTGATAACTAGTATTCAGAAACCATTATCTTCCACTCTGACCATTTGTGACTCGTGTTATGAGTTGTCAAAGTTTACCACACATGGTGACATTCTTTGGTCATGGTCGGTGACATATGCATACTTTGGTTGGTCATCTTGCATGGTATCCACACCGTGCCACAACTCATTGAAGGTCATTGTGCTTGCTAGTTGATACCTGGTGTTCCCAAACCATTGTTTCCCCCTCTGACCATTTGTGACTTGTATTATGAGTTGTCAACGTTGACCACACACAGCGGAGTTCTTTGGTCAAAGGCAGTACATATTCCTACTTTGGTCCGTCATTGTGCATGGTAGCCACACCGTGCTACTAATGATTGAAGGTCGTTGTACTTGCTAGTTGAGAACTGATATTCCCGGACCATTGTTCCCCCCTCTGAATGTTTGTGTCTCGTGTTATGGTTGGTGAACGTTGACTACCCATATTGAAATTCTTTGGTCATGGTCAGTGACATATGCCTAGTTTGGTTGTTTGGTGTGCATAGTAGCCACACTGTGCCACAACGTATTGAAGTTCTTTGTCCTTTCTATTCCATGCATAGGGTTCCCAGACCATTCTCTCCCTCTCACCATTTGTGACTCGTGTTATGAGTTGTCAATGTTGACCACACATAGTGGACTTCTTCGGTCATAGTCAGTGACGTATGCATCCTTTGGTTGGTCACTGTGTACGCTAGCCACACCGTGCAACTACTTGTTGAAGGTCTTCGTACTTGCTTGTTGATAAATCATTTTCGCAACCCATTGTTTACCCCTCTGACCACTTGTGACTCGTGTTATGAGTTTTCAACGTTGACCACACACTGTGAAATTTGTTTGGTCATGGTTAGTGACATATGCCTACTTTGGTTTGTCACTGTACATGGTTACCACGCCGTGTCACTACGTATTGAGGGTCTTTGTGCTTTCTAGTTGATAGCTAGTGTTGCCAAACCATTGTTACCCCCCTCATACTATCTGTGACTCGTGTTCTGAGTTGTCAACGTTGACCACATGAAGTGAAATTTGTTGGTCATGGTCAGTGACGTATGCATACTTTGGTTGGTCATTGTGCATGGTAGCCACCCTGTGCCACTACGTATTGAATGTATTTGTACTTGCTACTCGATAACTAGTATTCACAAACCATCGTCTTCCACTCTCACCATTTGTGACTCGTGTTATGAGTTGTCAAAATGTACCGCACATGGTGACATTCTTTGGTCATGGTCAGTGACATATGCATACTTTGGTTGGTCATTGTGCATGGTATCCATACCCTGCCACAACGTATTGAAGGTCATTGTGCTTGCTAGTTGATACCTGGTGTTCCCAAACCATTGTTGCCGCCGCTGACCATTCGTGACTCGTATTATGAGTTGTCACCGTTGACCACACACAGCGGATTTCTTTGGTCAAATGCAGTACATATGCCTACTTTGGTCGGTCATTGTGCATGGTAGCCACACCGTGCTACTACTGATTGAAGGTCGTTGTACTTGCTAGTTGATAACTGATATTCCCGAACCGTTGTTTCCCCCTCTGACCGTTTGTGACTCGTGTTATGGTTGGTGAACGTTGACCACCCATATTGAAATTGTTTGGTCATGGTCAGTGACATATGCCTAGTTTGGTTGTTTGGTGTGCATAGTAGCCACACCGTGCCACTACGTATTGAAGCTGTTTGTCTTTTCTAGTCCATGCATAGGGTTCCCAAACCATTGTTTCTCCCTCTGACCATTTGTGACTCGTGTTATCAGTTGTCAATGTGGACCACACATAGTGGACGTCTTCGGTTATAGTCAGTGACGTATGCATCCTTTGGTTGGTCATTGTGCACGCTAGCCACACCGTGCCACTACTTGTTGAAGGTATTCGTACCTGCTAGTTGATAACTAGTGTTCCCAACCCATTGTTTCCCCCTCTGACCATTAGTGACTCGTGTTATGAGTTTGCAACGTTGACCACACACTGTGACATTCGTTTGGTCTTAGTTAGTGACATATGTGTAATTTGGTTTGTCACTGTACATGGCTACCACGCCATGTCACTACCTATTGAAGGTCTTTGTGCTTTCTAGTTGATAGCTAGTGTTCCCAAACCATTGTTACCCCCCTCTAACTATCTGTGACTCGTGTTGTGAGTTGTCAACGTTGACAACATTAAGTGGAATTCGTTGGTCATGGTCAGTGACATATGCATACTTTTGTTGGCCACTGTGCATGGTGGCCACACAGTGCCACAACATATTTAATGTATTTGTACTTGCTACTCAATAACTAGTATTCACAAGCCATTATCTTCCACTCTGACCATTTGTGACTCGTGTTATGAGTTGTCAAAGTTTACCATACTTAGTGACATTATTTGGTCATGGTCAGTGACATATGCCTACTTTGGTTGGTCATCGTGCATGGTATGCACACCGTGCCACAAGTTATTGAATGTCCTTGTTCTTGCTAGTTGACACCTGGTGTTCCCAAAACAATATATCCCCCTCTGACCATTTGTGACTCCTATTATGAGTTCTCAACGTTGACCAAACACAGCGGATTTCTTTCGTCAAAGACATTAGATATGCCTACTTTGGTCGGTCATTGTGCATGGTAGCCACACCGTGCTTCTAGTGATTGAAGGTCTCTGTACTTGCTAGTTGAAAACTGATATTCCCAGACCATTGTTTCCCCCTCTGACCGTTTGTGACTCCTGTTATGGTTGGTGAACGTTGACTACCCATATTGAAATTCTCTGGTCATGGTCAGTGGCATATGCCTAGTTTGGTTGTTTGGTGTGCATAGCAGCCACACTGTGCCACTACATATTGGAGTTCTTTGTCCTTTCTAGTTGAAACATAGGGTTCCCAGACAATTGTCTCTCCCTCTGACCATTTGTTACTCGTGTTATGAGTTGTCAATGTTGACCACACATAGTGGACTTCTTCGGTCATAGTCAGTGACGTATGCATCCTTTGGTTGATCACTGTGCATGCTAGCCACACCGTGCCACTACTTGTTGAAGGACAGTGTACTTGCTAGTTGATAACTAGTGTTCCCAACCCATTGTTTCTCCCTATGACCATTTGTGACTCGTGTTATGAGTTTTCAACGTTGACTACACACTGTGAAATTATTTTGGTCATGGTTAGTGACATCTGCCTAATTTGGTTTGTTACTTTACATGGTTACCACGCCGTGTCACTATGTATTGAAGGTCTTTGTGCTTTCTAGTTGATAGCTAGTCTTCCCAAACCATTGTTACCCCCTCTGACTATCTGTGACTCGTGTTGTGAGTTGTCAACATTGACCACATGAAGTGAAATTATTTGGTCATGGTTAGTGACATCTGCCTAATTTGGTTTGTTACTTTCCATGGTTACCACGCCGTGTCACTATGTATTGAAGGTCTTTGTGCTTTCTAGTTGATAGCTAGTCTTCCCAAACCATTGTTACCCCCTCTGACTATCTGTGACTCGTGTTGTGAGTTGTCAACATTGACCACATGAAGTGAAATTATTTGGTCATGGTTAGTGACATATGCATACTTTGGTTGGTCACTATGCATTGTAGCCACACTGTGCCACTACATATTGAAGGTGTTTGTACCTGCTAGTCCATAACTAGTATTCAGACACCATTATCTTCCACTCTGACCATTTGTGACTTGTGTTATGAGTTGTCAAAGTTTACCACACATGGTGACTTTCTTTGGTCATGGTCAGTGACATATGCATTCTTTGGTTGGTCATTGTGCATGGTATCCACACCCTGCCACAACGTATTGAAGGTCCTTGTGCTTGCTAGTTGATACCTGGTGTTCCTAACCCATTGTTTTCCCCTCTGACCATTTGTGACTCGTATTATGAGTTGTCAACGTTGACCACGCACAGCGGATTTCTTTGGTAAAAGGCAGTACACATGCCTACTTTGGTCGGTCATTGTGCATGGTAGGCACACCGTTCTACTACTGATTGAAGGTCGTTGTACTTGCTAGTTGGTATCTAGTATTCCTTAACTAGTATGTCCCCCTCTGACAATTCGTGACCCGTATTATGGGTTGTCAACGTTGACCACACATAGTAAAATTATTTGGTCATGGTAAGTGGCACATGCCTAATCTGGTTGGTCATTGTGCATGGTAACCTCACTGTGCCGCTTCTTGTTGAAGGTCTTTGCACTTGCTAGTAAATAAATAGCAAAAGGTTTCTCCCTATGACACCAGGTCGGTTTTTGTTGATTTGTTGCGCGTAGGTGCCTTCACTGGAATACTCCCTTCCACCCCCCTAGAGGGATGTTCCATGGACGACCTGGAGGACAGATTTGCCACCACATTATGACACCCCCCCCCTACCCCCCCCCACGGCTTAGGCTCGAGGTAGAGTAGGAGTATCACAACAGGGCCACCTCCCACCCCCCCTCCCAGGTCGGGAGCCTATTCTATATTGCGCGTATGAGGATTCAAACCCAAGACGTACCGCTCCAGAATCTAACTATATAAGCACTAAACCAAGTCACATGGTGTTCATATGATGTCCAAATGATGTTATAGGAGTTCCTATGGGTAGAGCACATAAAACAAGGGGGTGTAAGATTTTAGGGTAGTTTTCAAAATTATGAATAATAACAGAGTTAGTTTAATCATAAACAATTGACGCGGACGTAATTTCAAATTTTGCAACTTCGAGCTTGAATAACTTCTCAACCATTGCTCTGATTGACCAGCCGTAAGAAGGAAAGTTGACTACACACAGTGAAACTCTTTTTATAATATTCAGTGACACAAACATACTTTGGTTGGTCATTGTGCATGGTAGCCACACCCTACCACTACTTATCGAAGGTCTTTGTACTTGCTAGACAACACAGAGTATTCCCAAACCATTGTTTCTCCCTCTGCCCATTTTTGACTTGTATTATGAGTTGTGAACGCTGACCATACACACTAATATTTTTTGGTCATGACCAGTAATGTATGCCTACTTGGGTAGGTTATTGTGCACGGTAGCCACACCGTGCCAATACATACGAAACATCTTTGTACTTGCTAGAAGATACATAGTGTTTCGAAACCATTGTTTCCCCCTCTGACCATTTGTGACTCGTGTTTTGGTTGTTGAACGTTGACCACCCATATTGAAATTCTTTGGTCATGGTCAGTGACATATACCTAGTTTGGCTTGTCACTATACATGGTTACCACGCCGTGTCACTACGTATTGAAGGTCTTTGTGCTTTCTAGTTGATAGCTACTCTCCCCACACAATTGTTACCCCCCTCTGACTATCTGTGACTCGTGTTGTGAGTTGTCAATGTTGACCACACATAGTGGACTTCTTTGGCCATAGTCAGTGACGTAAGCATTCTTTTGTTGGTCACTGTGCATGCTAGCCACACCGTGCCACTGCTTGTTGAAGGTCTTTGTACTTGGTAGTTGATAACTAGTGTTCCCAACCCATTGTTTCCCCCTCTGACCATTTGTGGCTCATGTTATGAGTTTTCAACATTGACCACACACTATGAAAATTGTTTGGTCATGGTTATTGACATATGCATACTTTGGTTTGTCACTGTAGATGGTTACCACGCCGTGCCACTACGTACTGAAGGTCTTTGTGCTTTCTAGTTGATAGCTAGTCTTCCCAACCCATTGTTACCCCCTCTCACTATCTGTGACTCGTGTTGTGAGTTGTCAACATTGTCCACATGAAGTGAAATTCTTTGGTCATGGTTAGTGACATATGCATACTTTGGTTGGTCACTGTGCATTGTAGCCACACTGTGCAACTACATATTGAAGGTATTTGTACTTGCTAGTCAATAACTAGTATTCAGAAACCATTATCTTCCACTCTGACAGTTTGTGACTCGTGTTATTAGTTGTCAAAGTTTACCACACATGGTGACATTCTTTGGTCATGGTCAGTGACATATGGATACTTTGGTTGGTCATTGTGCATGGTATCCACACTGTGCCACAACTCATTGAAGGTCATTGTGCTTGCTAGTTGATACCTGGTGTTCCCAAACCATTGTTTCCCCCTCTGACCATTTGTGACTCGTATTCTGAGTTGTCAACGTTGACCACATACAGCGGATTTCATTGGTCAAAGGCAGTACATATGCCTACTTTGGTCGGTCATTGTGCATACTAGCCACACAGTGCTACTCCTGATTGAAGGTCGTTGAACATGCTAGTTGAAAACTGATATTCCCAGACCATTGTTTCCCCCTCTGACTGTTTGTGACTCGTGTTATGGTTGGTGAACGTTGACCACCCATATTGAAATTTTTTGGTCATGGTCAGTGACATATGCCTAGTTTGGTTGTTTGGTGTGCATAGTCGCCGCACCGTGCCACTACTTCTTGAAGTTCTTTGTCCTTTCTAGTCCATGCATAGGGTTCCCAAACCATTGTCTCCCCCTCTCACCATTTGTGACTCGTGCTATGAGTTGTCAATGTTGACCACACATAGTGGACTTCTTCGGTCATAGTCAGTGACGTATGCATTCTTTGGTTGGTCATTGTGCACGATAGCCACACTGTGCAACTACTTGTTGAACGTCTTCGTACTTTCTAGTTGATAACTATTGTTCGCAACCCATTGTTTCCCCCTCTGACCATTTGTGACTGGTGTTATGAGTTTTCAACGTTGACAACACACTGTGAAATTTGTTTGGTCATGGTTAGTGACATATGCCTACTTTGGTTTGTCACTGTACATGGTTACCACGCCGTGTCACTACGTATTGAAGGTCTTTGTGCTTTCTAGTTGATAGCCAGTGTTCCCAAACCATTGTTACCCCCCTCATACTATCTGTGACTCGTGTTGTGAGTTGTCAACGTTGACCATGTGAAGTGAAATTCGCTGGTCATGGTCATTGACATATGCATACTTTGGTTGGTCACTGTGCATGGTAGCAACACTGTGCCACTACATATTGAATGTATTTGTACTTGCTACTCGATAACTAGTATTCACAAACCATTGTCTTCCACTCTGACCATTTGTGACTCGTGTTACGAGTTGTCAAAATATACCACACATGGTGACATTCTTTGGTGATGGTCAGTGACATATGCATACTTTGGTTGGTCATTGTGCATGGTATCCACACCGTGCCACACTTATTAAATGTCCTTGTGCTTGCTGGTGTTCCCAAACCATTGTTTCCCCCTCTGACCATTTGTGACTCGTATTATGAATTGTCACCGTTGACCACACACAACGGACTTCTTTCGTCAAATGCATTACATATGCCTACTTTGGTCGGTCATTGTGCATGGTAGCCACACCGTGCTACTACTGATTGAAGGTCGTTGTACTTGCTAGTTGAGAACTGATATTCCCGGACCATTGTTTCCCCCTTCTGACCGCTTGTGACTCGTGTTATGGTTGGTGAACGTTGACCACCCATATTGAAATTGTTTTGTCATGGTCAGTGACATATGCGTAGTTTGGTTGTTTGGTGTGCATAGTAACCACACCGTGTCACTACGTATTGAAGTTCTTTGTCTTTTCTAGTCCATGCATAGGGTTCCCAAACCATTGTCTCTCCCTCTGACCATTTGTGACTCGTGTTATGAGTTGTCAATGTTCACCACACATAGTGGACTTCTTCAGTCATATTCAGTGACGTATGCATCCTTTGGTTGGTCACTGTACACGCTAGCCACACCGTGCCACTATTTGTTGAAGGTCTTTGTACTTGCTAGTTGATAACTAGTGTTCCCAACCCATTGTTTCCCCCTCTGACCATTTGTGACTCGTGTTATGAGTTTTCAACGTTGACCATACACTATGAAATTTGCTTGGTCATGGTTAGTGACATATGCATAATTTGTTTTGTCACTGTACATGGCTACCATGCCGTGTTACTACCTATTGAAGGTCTTTGTGCTTTCTAGTTGATGGCTAGTGTTCCCAAACCATTGTTACCCCCCTCTGACTATCTGTGACTCGTGTTGTGCGTTGTCAGCATTGACCGCGTGAAGTGAAATTATTTGGTCACGGTCAGTGACATATGCATACTTTGGTTGGTCACTGTGTATTGTAGCCACACTGTGCCACTACATATTGAAGGTGTTTGTACTTGCTAGTCCATAACTAGTATTCAAAACCAATTATCTTACACTATGGCCATTTGTGACTCGTGTTTTGAGTTGTCAAAGTTTACCACACATGGTGACTTTCTTTGGTCATGGTCAGTGACATATGCCTACTTTGGTTGGTCATGGTGCATGGTATCCACACCGTGCCATAACTTATTGAAGGTCCTTGTGCTTGCTAGTTGATACCTGGTGTTCCCAAACCATTGTTTTCCCCTCTTAACATGTGTGTCTTGTATTATGAGTTGTCAACGTTGACCACACACAACGGATTTCTTTAGTCAAAGGCAGTACATATGCCTACTTTGGTCGGTCATTGTGCATGGTAGCCACACCGTGCTACTACTGATTGAAGGTCGTTGTACTTGCTAGTTCGTATCTAGAATTCCTAAACCATTGTGTCCCCCTCTGAAAATTCGTGACCCATATTATGGGTTGTCAATGTTGACCACACATAGTAAAAATATCTGGTCATGGTAAGTGGCACATACCTAATCTTGTTGGTCATTGTGCATGGTAGCCACACCGTGCCACTTCTTGTTGAAGGTCTTTGCACTTGCTAGTTAATAAATAGCAAAAGGTTTCTCCCCTTGACACCAGGTTGGGTTTTGTTGATTTGTTGCGCGTAGGTGCCTTCACTGGAATACTCCCTCCCACCCTCCTGGATGGATGTTCCGTGGACGACCTGGAGGACAGATTTTCGATCGCATTATGAAACCCCCCCCCCCCCCACGGCTTAGGCTCGAAGGTAGAGTAGAGGTATCACAACGCGGCCGCCCTCCCCCCCCCCTCCCCATCTCGAGCCTATTCTATATTGCGCGTACGATGATTAAAACCCAGGACCTACCGCTCCAGAATCTAACTATATAAGCACTAAGCCAACTCACAGTGTGTTCATATGACGTCCAAATGATGTTATAGGAGTTCCTGTGGGTAGAGGACACAAAATAAGGGGGCGTAAGATTTGAGGGTAGTTTTAAAAATTATGAATAATAACAATGTTAGTTTAATCATATTTAATTGACGCGGATGGAATCCCAATTTTTGCAACATCGTGCTTCAATAACTTCTCAACCGTTGCTCCGATTGACCAGCCGTAAGAAGGAAAGTTGACTACACAGAGTGAAATTCTTTTTATAATATTCAGTGACACAAACATACTTTGGTTGGTCATTGTGCATGGTAGCCACACCCTGCCACCATTTATAGAAGGTCTTTGTTCTTGCTAGTTGACACCGAGTATTCCCAAACCATTGTTTCTCCCCCTGCCTATTTTTAACTTGTATTCTGAGCTATAAATGCTGACCATACACACTAATCTTCTTTGGTCATGAGCAGTGATGCATGCCTACTTGGGTAGGTCATTGTGCACGGTAGCCACACCGTGCCAATACATAGGAAAGATCTTTGTTCTTGCTAGAGGATACATAGTTTTTCAAAACCATTGTTTTCCCCCTCTGACCATTTGTGACTCGTGTTATGGGTTGTGAACGTTGACCACCCATATTGAAATTCTTTGGTCATGGTCAGTGACATATGCCTAGTTTGGGTTGTCATTGTACATGGTTACCAGGCCGTGTCACTACGTATTGAAGGTCTTCGTGATTTTTTGTTGATAGCTAGTCTTCCGACACAATTGTTACCCCCCTCTGACTATTAGTGACTCGTGTTGTGATTTGTCAATGTTGACCACACATAGAGGACTTCTTCGTTCATAGTCAGTGACGTATGCATCTTTTGGTTGGTCACTGTGCACGCTAGCCACACCGTGCTACTGCTTGTTGAAGGTCTTTGTACTTGCTAGTTGATAACTAGTATTCCCAACCCATTGTTTCCCCCTCTGACCATTTGTGACTCGTGTTTTGAGTTTTCAACGTTGACCACACACTGTGAAAATCTTTTGGTCATGATTAGTGACATATGCATACTTTGGTTTGTCACTGTACATGGTTACCACGCCGTGTCACTACGTATTGAAGGTATTTGTGCTTTCTATTTGATAGCTAGTCTTCCGAACCCATTGTTACCCCCCTCATACTATCTGCGACTCATGTTGTGAGTTGTCAACATTGACCACATGACATGAAATTCGTTGGTCATGGTCAGTGACATATGCATACTTTGGTTGGTCACTGTGCATTGTACCCACACTGTGCAACTACATATTGAAGGTATTTGTACTTGCTAGTCGATAACTAGTATTCAGAAACCATTATCTTCCACTCTGACCATTTGTGACTCGTGTTATGCGTTGTCAAAGTTTACCACACATGGTGAAATTCTTTGGTCATGGTCAGTGACATATGCATACTTTGGTTGGTCATCGTGCATGGTATCCACACCGTGCCACAACTTATTGTAGGTCCTTGTACTTGCTACTTGATACCTGGTGTTCCCAAACCATTGTCTTCCCCTCTGACCATTCGTGACTCGTATTATGAGTTGTCAATGTTGACCACACACAGCAGATTTCTTTGGTCAAATGCTGTACATATGCCTACTTTGGTCGGTCATTGTACATGGTAGCCACACCGTGCTACTACTGATTGAAGGTCGTTGTACTTACTAGTTGAGAACTGATATTCCCGGACCATTGTTTCCCCCTCTGACCGTTTGTGACTCGTGTTATGGTTGGTGAACGTTGACCACCCATATTGAAATTGTTTGGTCAGGGTCAGTGACATATGCCTAGTTTGGTTGTTTGGTGTGCATAGTAGCCACACCGTGCCACTATGTATTGAAGTTCTTTGTCTTTTCTAGTCTATGCATAGAATTACCAAACCATTGTCTCTCCCTCTGACCACTTGTGACTCGTGTTATGAGTTGTCAATGTTGACCACACATAGTGGAATTCTTCAGTCATAGTCAGTGACGTATGCATCCTTTGGTTGGTTACTGTGCACACTATCCACACCGTGCAACTACTGGTTGAAGGTTTTCGTACTTGCTTGTTGATAACTAGTGTTCGCAACCCATTGTTTCCCCCTCTGACCATTTGTGACTGGTGTTATGAGCTTTCAACGTTGACCACATACTGTGAAATTCGTTTGGTCATGGTTAGTGACATATGCCTACATTGGTTTGTCACTGTACATGGTTACCACGCCGTGTCACTACGTATTGAAGGTCTTTGTGCTTTCTAGGTGATTGCTAGTGTTCCCAAACCATGGTTACCCCCCTCATACTATCGGTGACTCGTGTTGTGAGTTGTCAACGTTGACCACATAAAGTGAAATTCGTTGGTCATGGTCAGTGACATATTCATACTTTGGTTGGTCACTGTGCATGGTAGCCACACTGTGTCACTACATATTGAATCTATTTGTACTTGCTACTCGATAACTAGTATTCACAAACCAAGGTCTTCCACTCTGACTATTTGTGACTTGTGTTATGAGTTTTCAACATTTACCACACATGGTGACATTATTTCGTCATGGTCAGTGACATATGCATACTTTGGTTAGTCATTGTGCATAGTATCCACACCGTGCCACAACTTATTGAAGTTCCTTGTGCTTGCTAGTTGATACCTGGTATTCTCAAACCATTGTTTTCCCCTTTGACCATTTGTGACTCGTATTATGAGTTGTCACCGTTGACCACACACAGCGGATTTCATTGGTCAAATGCTGTACATATGCCTACTTTGGTCGGTCATTGTGCATGGTAGCCACACCGTGCTACTACTGATTGAAGGTCTCTGTACTTGCTAGTTGAGAAATTATATTCCTGGACCATTGTTTCCCCCTCTGACCGCTTGTGACTCGTGTTATGGTTGGTGAACGTTGACCACCCATATTGAAATTTTTTGGTCATGGTCGTTGACATATGCCTAGTTTGGTTGTTTGGTGTGCATAGTAGCCACACCGTGCCACTACGTATTGAAGTTCTCTTTCTTTTCTAGTCCATGCGTATGGTTCCCAAACCATTGTCTCTCCCTCTGACCATTTGTGACTTGTGTTATGAGTTGTGAATGTTGACCACACATAGTGGACTTCTTCGGTCATAGTCAGTGACGTATGCATCCTTTGGTTGGTCACTGTGCATGCTAGCCACACCGTGCCACTACTTGTTGAAGGTCTTCGTACTTGCCAGGTGATAACTAGTGTTCCCAACCCATTTTTTTCCCCATCTCAGCATTTGTGACTCGTGTTATGAGTTTTCAACGTTGACCACACACTGTGAAATGCGTTTGGTCATGGTTAGTGACATATGCATAGTTTGGTTTGTCACTGTACTTGGCTACCACGCTGTGTCACTACATATTTAAGGACTTTATGCTTTCTAGTTGATAGCTAGTGTTCCCGAACCATTGTCACCCCCCTCTGACTATCTGTGACTCGTGTTGTGAGTTGTCAACGTTGACCACATGAAGTGGAATTCTTTGGTCATGGTCAGTTACATATGCATACTTTGGTTGGTCACTGTGCATGGTAGCCACAATGTGCAACTACATATTGAAGGTATTTGTACTTGCTACTCAATAATTAGTATTCACAAACCATTATCTTCCACTCTGACCATTTGTGACTCGTGTTATGAGTTGTCAAAGATCACCACACTTAGTGACATTATTTGGTTATGGTCAGTGACATATGCCTACTTTGGTTGGTCATCGTGCATGGTATTCACACCGTGCCACAACTTAATGAAGGTCCTTGTGCTTGCTAGTTGATACCTGGTGTTCCCAAACCATTGTCTCCCCCTCTGACCATTTGTGACTCATGTGATGAGTTGTCAACGTTGACCAAACAGAGCGGATTTCTTTGGTCAAAGGCATTACATATGCCTACTTTGGTCGGTCATTGTGCATGGTAGCCACACCGTGCCTCTACTGATTGAAGGTCGCTGTACGTGCTAGTTGAGAATTGATTTTCCCAGACCATTGTTTCCTCTTATGACCATTTGTGACTTGTGTTATGGTTGGTGAACGTTGACCACCCATATTGAAATTCTCTGGTCATGGTCAGTGACATATGCCTAGTTTGGTTGTCTGGTGTGCATAGTAGGCAAGCCGTGCCACTTCGCATTGAAGTTCTTTGTCCTTTTTAGTCCATGCATATGGTTTGCAAACCATTGTCTCTCCCTCTACCGATTTGTGACTCGTCTTATGAGTTGTCAATGTGGACCACACATAGTGGACTTCTTCGGTCATAGTCAGTGACGTATGCATCCTTTGGTTGGTCACTGTGCACGCTATCCACACCGTGCCACTGCTTGTTGAAGGTCTTTGTACTTTCTAGTTGATAACTAGTGTTCTCAACCCATTGTTTCCCCCTCTTACCATTTGTGACTCGTGTTGTGAGTTTTAAATGTTGACCACACACTGTGAAATTGTTTTGGTCATGATAAGTGACATATGCCTTCTTTGGGTTGTCACTGTACATGGTTATCACACCGTGTCACTACGTATTGAAGGTCTTTGTGCTTTCTAGTTGATAGCTAGTCTTCCCAAACCATTGTTACCCCCTCTGACTATCTGTGACTCGTGTTGTGAGTTGTCAACATTGACAACATGAAGTGAAATTATTTGGTCATGGTCAGTGACATATGCATTCTTTGGTTGGTCACTGTGCATTGTAGCCACACTCTGCCACTACATATTGAAGGTATTTGTACTTTCTGGTCAATAACTGGTATTCAGAAACCATTATCTTCCACTCTGGCCATTTTTGACTCGTGTTATGAGTTGTCAAAGTTTACCATACATGGTGACATTCTTTTGTCATGGTCAGTGACATATGCATAATTTGGTTGGTCATCGTGCATGGTATCCACACCGTGCCAAAACGTATTGAAGGTCATTGTGCTTGCTAGTTGATACCTGGTGTTCCCAAGCCATTATTTCCCCCTCTGACCATTTGTGACTCGTATTATGAGCTCTCAACGTTGACCACACACAGCGGATTTCTTTGGTCAAAGGCAGTACATATGCCTACTTTGGCCGGTCACTGTGCATGGTAGCCAAACCGTGCTACTACTGATTGAAGGTTGTTGTACTTGCTAGTTGAGAACTAATCTTCCCGTACCATTGTTTCCCCCTCTTACCGTTTGTGACTCGTGTTATGGTTGGTGAACATTGACCACCCATATTGAAATTCGTTTGTCATGGTCAGCAGCATATGCCTAGCTTGGTTGTTTGGTGTGCATAGTAGCCACACCGTGCCAATACGTATTGAAGTTCTTTTTCCTTTCCTGTCCATGCATAGGGTTCCCAAACCATTGTCTCTCCCTCTGACCATTTTTGACTCGTGTTATGAGTTTTCAATGTTGACCACACATAATGGACTTCTTCGGTCATAGTCAGTGACGTATGCATCCTTTGGTTGGTCACTGTGCACGCTAGCCACACCGTGCCACTACTTGTTGAAGGTCTTCGTACTTGCTAGTTGATAACTTGTGTTCCCAACCCATTGTTTCCCCCTCTGACCATTTGTGACTCGTGTTATGAGTTTTCAACGTTGACCACACATTTTGAAGTTCTTTTTGTCATGGCTAGTGACATATGCATACTTTGGTTTGTCACTTTACATGGTTACCATGCCCTGTCACTACACATTGAAGGTATTTGTGCTTTCTAGTTGGTAGCTAGTCTTCCCAAACCATCGTTACCCTCTCTCACTCTCTGTGACTCGTGTTGTGAGTTGTCAACATTGACCACATGAAGTGAAATTATTTGGTCATGGTTAGTGACATATGCATACGTTGGTTGGTCACTGTGCATTGTAGCCACAGTGTGCAACTACACATTGAAGGTATCTGTACTCGCTAGTCGATAACTAGTATTCAGAAACCATTATCTTCCACTCTGACCATTTGTGACTCATGGTATGAGTTGTCAAAGTTTACCACACATGGTGACATTCTTTGGTCATGATCAGTAACATATGCATATTTTGGTTGGTCATTGTGCATGGTATTCACACTGTGCCATAACTCATAGGAGGAAATTGTGCTTGCTAGTTGATACCTGGTGTTCCCGAACCATTGTTTCCCCCTCTCACTATTTGTGACTCGTATTATGAGTTGTCAACGTTGACCACACACAGCGGATTTCTTCGGTCAAATGCAGTACATATGTCTACTTTGGTCGGTCATTGTGGATGGTAGCCACACCGTGCTACTACTGATCGAAGGTCATTGTACTTGCTAGTTGAGAACTGATATTCCCGGACCATTGTTTCCCCCTCTCACCATTTGACTCATGTTATGGTTGGTGGATGTTGACCACCCATATTGAAATTCTTTGGTCATGGTCAGTAACATATGCCTAGTTTGGTTGTTTGGTGTGCATAGTAGCCACACCGTACCACTATGTATTGAAGTTCTTTGTCCTTTCTAGTCCATGCATAGGGTTCCCAAACCATTGTCTCTCCCTCTGACCATTTGTGACTCAAGTCATGAGTTGTCAATGTTGACCACACATAGTGGACTTCTTCGGTCATAGTAAGTGAGGAGGATCCTTTGGTTGGTCACTGTGCACGCTAGCTACACCGTGCCACTACTTGTTGAAGGTCTTCGTACTTGCTAGTTGACAACTAGTGTTCCCAACCCATTGTTTCCCCCTCTGACCATTTGTGACTCGTGTTATGAGTTTTCAACATTGACCACACACTGTGAAATTCGTTTGGTCATGGTTAGTGACACATGCCTACTTTGGGTTGTCAATGTACATGATTACCACGCCGTGTCACTACGTATTGGAGGTCTTTGGGCTTTCTAGTTGATAGCTTGTCCTCACAAACCATTGTTATCCCCTCTGACTATATGTGACTCGTGTTGTGATTTGTCGACGTTGACCACATGAAGTGAAATTCTTTGGTCATTGTCAGTGACAAATGCATACTTTGGTTGGTCACTGTGCATTGTAGCCACACTGTAAAACTACATATTGAAGGCATTTGTACTTGCTACTCGATAACTATTATTCACAAACCATTATCTTCCACTCTGACCATTTGTGTCTCGTGTTATGAGTTGTCAAAGTTTACCACACTTAGTGACATTACTTGGTCATGGTCAGTGACATATGCCTACTTTGGTTGGTCATTGTGCATGGTATGCACAGCGTGCCACAACTTATTGAAGGTACTTGTTCTTGCTAGTTCATACCTGGTGTTCCCAAACCATTGTCTCCCCCTCTGACCATTTGTGAATCCTATTATGAGTTGTAAACATTGACCACACACAGCGGATTTCTTTGGTCAAAGGCATTAGATATGCCTACTTCGGTCAGTCATTGTGCATGGTAGCCACACCGTGCTTCTACTGATTGAAGGTCGCTGTACTTTCTAGTTGAGACCTAATATCCCCAGACCATTCTTGCCCTTCTAACCGTTTGTGACTCGTGTTATGGTTGGTGAACATTGACCACCCATATTGAAATTCTCTGGTCATGGTCAGTGACATATGCCTAGTTTGGTTGTTTGGTGTGCATAGTAGCCACACCGTGCCACTGCGTATTGAAGTTCTTTGTCATTTATAGTCGATAAATAGGGTTCCCAAACCATTGTCTCTCCCTCTGATCATTTTATGACTCGTGTTGTGAGTTGTCAATGTTGACCACACATAGTGGATTTCTTCGGTCATAGTCAGTGACGTATGCATCTTTTGGTTGGTGACTGTGCACACTAGCCACGCCGTGCCACTGCATGTTGAAGTTCTTTGTACTTTCTAGTTGATAACTAGTTTTCTCAACCCATTGTTTCCCCCTCTGACCATTTGTGACTCGTGTTATGAGTTTTCAACGTTGACCACACATTATGAAATTCTCTTGGTCATGGTTAGTGACATATGCATACTTTGGTTTGTCACTGTACATGGTTGCCACGCCGTGTCACTACGTATTGAAGATATTTGTGCTTTCTATGTTATAGCTAGTCTTCCCAGCCCATTCTTACCCTCTCTCACTATCTGTGACTCGTGTTGTGAGTTGTCAACATTGACCACATGAAGTGAAATTCTTTGGTCATGGTTAGTGACATATGCATACTTTGGTTGGTCAATGTGCATTGTAGCCACATTGTGCAACTACGTATTGAAGGTATTTGTACTTGCTAGTTGATAACTAGTATTCAGAAAGCATTTTCTTCCACTTTGACCATTTGTGACTCGTGTTATGAGCTGTCAAAGTTTACCACACATGGTGACATTATTCAGTCATGGTCAGTGACATATGCATATTTTGGTTGGTCATCGTACATAGTATCCACACCGTGCCACAACTCATTGAAGGTTGTTGTGCTTGCTAGTTGATACCTGGTGTTCCCAAACCATTGTTTCCCCCTCTGACCATTTGTGACTCGTATTATGAGATAACGTTGACCACACACTGCGGATTTCTTTGGTCAAAGGCAGTACATATGCCTTTTTTGGTCGGTCATTGTGCATGGTAGCCACACCGTGCTACTAATGATTGAAGGTTGTTGTACTTGCTAGTTGAGAACTGATATTCCCGGACCATTGTTTCCCCCTCTGACCATTTGTGACTCGTGTTATGGTTGGTGAACGTTGACCGCCCATATTGAAATTCTTTGGTCATGGTCAATGACATATGCCTAGTCTGGTTGTTTGGTATGCACAGTAGCCACACCGTGCCACTACGTATTGAAGTGCTTTGTTCTTTCTAGTCCATGCACGGGTTTCTCAAACCATTGTCTCTCCCTCTGACCATTTGTGACTCGTGTTATGAGTTGTCAATGTTGACCACACATAGTGGACTTCTTCGATCATAGTCAGTGACGTATGCATCCTTTGGTTGGTCACTGTTCATGCTAGACATACCGTGCCACAACGTGTTGAATGTCTTTGTACTTGCTAGTTGATAACAAGTGTTCCCAACCCATTGTTTCCCCCTCTGACCATTTGTGACTCCTGTTATGAGTTTTCAACGTTGACCACACACTGTGAAATTCGTTTGGTCGTGGTTAGTGACATATGCCTACTTTGGTTTGTCACTTTACATGGTTACCACGCCGTGTCACTACGTATTGAAGTTCTTTGTGCTTTCTAGTTGATAGCTTGTCCTCACAAACCATTGTTACCCCCTCTGACTATCTGTGACTCTTGTTGTGAATTGTCAACGTTGATCACATGAAGTGGAATTCGTTGGTCATGGTCAGTGACATATGCATACTTTGGTTGGTTACTGTGCATGGTAGCCACACTGTGCCATTACATATTGAATGTATTTGTACTTGCTACTTGATAACTAGTATTCACAATCCATTGTCTTCCACTCTGACCATTTGTGATCGTGTTATGAGTTGTCTACGTTTACCACACTTAGTGACATTATTTGGTAATGGTCACTGACATATGCCTACTTTGGTTGTTCATCGCGCATTGTATGCACACCGTGCCACAACTTATTGAAGGTCCTTGTATTTGCCAGTTGATACCTGGTCTTCCCAAACCATTGTTTCCCCCTATGACCATTTGTGACTTGTATTATGAGTTGTCAATGTTGACCACATAAAGTGGATTTCTTTGGTCAAAGGCAGTGCATATGCCTACTTTGGTCGGTCATTTTGTATGATAGCCACACCTTTCTACTACTGATTGAAGGTTGTTGTACTTGCTAGTTGAGAACTGATATTCCCAGACCATTGTTTCCCCTTCTGACCGTTTGTGGCTCGTGTTATGGTTGGTGAACATTGACCACCCATTTTTAAATTCTTTGGTCATGGTCACTGACATATGCCTAGTCTGGTTGTTTGGTATGCACAGTGGCCACACAATGACACTACTTATTGAAGTGCTTTGTCCTTTCTAGTCCATGCATAGGTTTCTCAAACCATTGTCTCTCCCTCTGACCATTTTTGACTCGTGTTATGAGTTGTCAATGTTGACCACACATAGTGGACTTCTTCAGTCATAGTTAGTGTCGCATGCATCCTTTGGTTGGTCACTGTTCACGCTAGACATACCGTGCCACATCTTGTTGAAGGTCTTCGTACTTGCTAGTTGATAACTAGTGTTCCCAACCAATTGTTTCCCCCTCTGACCATTTGTGACTCCTGTTATGAGTTTTCAACGTTGACCACACACTGTGAAATTCGTTTGGTCTTTATTAGTGACATATTCCTACTTTGGTTTGTCACTCTACATGGTTACCACGCCGTGTCACTGCGTATTGAAGGTCTTTGTGCTTTCTAGTTGATAGCTTGTCCTCACAAACCATTGCTATTCCCTCTGACTATCTGTGACTCGTGTTGTGAGTTGTCAACGTTGACCACATGAAGTGAAATTCTTTGGTCATGGTCAGTGACATATGCATACTTTGGTTGGTCACTGTGCATGATAGCCACACTGTGCCATTACATATTGAATGTATTTGAACTTGCTACTCGATAACTAATATTCACAAACCATTGTCTTCCACTCTGACCATTTGTGACTCGTGTTATGAGTTGTCAACGTTTACCACACTTAGTGGCATTATTTGGTCATGGTCAGTGACATATGCCTACTTTGGTTGGTCATCCTGAATAGTATCCACACCGTGCCACAACTTATTGAAGGTTCATGTATTTGCCAGTTGATACCTGGTGTTCCCAAACCATTGTTTCCCCCTCTGACCATTTGTGACTCGTATTATGAGTTGTCAATGTTGACCACATACACCGGATTTCTTTGGTCAAAGGCAGTGCATATGCCTACTTTGGTCGGTCATTTTGCATGATAGCCACACCGTGCTACTACTGATTGAAGGTCGTTGTACTTGCTAGTTGAGAACTGATATTCCCAGACCATTGTTTCCCATTCTGACCGTTTGTGACTCGTGTTATGGTTGGTGAACATTGACCACCCATATTAACATTCTTTGGTTATGGTCAGTGACATATGCCTAATTTGGTTGTTTGGTGTGCATATTATCCACACCGTGCCACTACGTATTGAAGTTCTTTGTCCTTTCTAGTCACAATTTCGAGCTTGAATAACTTATCAACGGTTGCTCTGATTAACCAGACGTAAGAAGGAAAGTTGAATACACATAGTGACATTCTTTTTATAATGTTCATAGACACAAGCATACTTTGGTTGGTCATTGTGCATGGTAGCCACACCCTGCCACCACTTCTCAAAGGTATTTGTACTTGCTGGTCGATACCGAGTATTCCCAAATTATTGTTCCTTCCTCTTTTCATTTTTAGATTGTATTATGATCTGTGAATGTTGACCATACACATAAATCTTCTTTGGTCATGAGCAGTGATGTATGCCTACTTGGATAGGTCATTGCGAACGTTAGCCACACCCTGCCAATACATATGAAAGATATTTGTACTTGCTAGAAGATACATAGTGTTTCGAAACCATTGTTTCCCCCCTCTGACCATTTGTGACTCGTGTTATGGGTTGTGAACGTTGACCACCCATATTGAAATTCTTTGGTCATGGTCAGTAACACATGCCTAGTTTGGTTTGTCACTGTACATGGTTAGCCGTGTCACTACGTATTGAAGGTCTTTGTGATTTCTAGTTGATAGCTAGTCTTCCCACACAATTGTTACCCCACTCTGACTATCTGTGACTCGTGTTGTGATTTGTCAATGTTGACCACACATAGTGGACTTCTCTGGTCATAGTCAGTGACGTATGCATCCTTTGGTTGGTCAGTGTGCACGCTAGCCACACCGTGCGAGTGCTTGTTGAAATTCTTTGTACTTGCTAGTTGATAACTAGTGCTCCCAACCCATTGTTTCCCCCTCTGACCATTTGTGACTCGTGTTATGAGTTTTCTACGTTGACCACACACTGTGAAATTCTTTTGGTCATGATTAGTGACATACTTTGGTTTGTCACTGTACATGGTTACCACGCCATGTCACTACGTATTGAATGTCTTTGTGCTTTCTAGTTGATAGCTAGTCTTCCCAAACCATTCTTACCCTCTCTCACGATCAGTGACTCGTGTTGTGAGTTGTCAACAGTGACCACATGAAGTGAAATTCTTTGGTCATGGTAAGTGACATATGCATACTTCGGTTGGTCACTATGCATTGTAGCCACACTGTGCAACTAAATATTGAAAGTATTTGTACTTGCTAGTCGATAACTAGTATTCAGAAACCATTGTCTTCCACTCTGACCATTTGTGCCTCCTGTTATGAGTTGTCAAAGTTTACCACACATGGTGACATTCTTTTGTCATGGTCAGTGACATATGCATATTTTGGTTGGTCATCGTGCATGGTATCCACACCGTGCCACAACTCATTGAAGGTCGTTGTGCTTGCTAGTCGATGCCTGGTGTTCCCAAACCATTGTTTCCCCCTCTTACCATGTGTGACTTGTATTATGAGTTGTCAACGTTGACCACACACAGCGGATTTCTTTAGTCAAAGGCAGTACATATGCCTACTTTGGTTGGTCATTGTGCATGGTAGCCACACCGTGCTACTACTGATTGAAGGTTGTTGTACTTGCTAGTTGAGAACTGATATTCCCGGACCATTGTTTCCCCCTCTGACCGTTTGTGACTCGTGTTATGGTTGGTGAACGTTGACCACCCATGTTGAAATTCTTTTGGTCATGGTTAGTGACACATGCCTAGTCTGGTTGTTTGGTGTGCACAGTAGCCACACAGTGCCACTACATATTGAAGTTCTTCGTCCTTTCTAGTCCATGCATAGGTTTCCCAAACCATTGTCTCTCCCTCTGACCATTCGTGACTCGTGTTATGAGTTGTCAATGTTGACCACACATAGTGGATTTTTTCGGCAATAGTCAGTGACGTATGCATCCTTTGGTTGGTCACTGTGCACGCTAGCCACTCCGTGCCACTACTTGTTGAAGGTCTTCGTACTTGCTAGTTGATATATAGTGTTCCCAAACCATTGTTTGCCCCTTTGACCATTTGTGGCTCGTGTTATGAGTTTTCAACGTTGACCACACACTGTGAAACTCATTTGGTCGTGGTTAGTGACATATGACTACTTTGCGTTGTCACTGTACATGGTTACCACACCGTGTCACTACGTATTGAAGGTCTTTGTGCTTTCTTGTTGATAGCTAGTATTCCCAAACCATTGTTACCCTTCTTAGACTATCAGTGACTCGTGTTGTGAATTGTCAACGTTGACCACATGAAGTGATATTCGTTGGTCATGGTCAGAGACATATGCATACTTTGGTTGGTCACTGTGCATGGTAGCCACACTGTGCCACTACATATTGAATGTATTTGTACTTGCTACTCGATAACTAGTATTCACAAACCATTGTCTTCCACTCTGACCATTTGTGACTCGTGTTATGTGTTATCAAAGTTTACCACACTTAAAAACAATATTTGGTCATGGTCAGTAACATATGCCTACTTTGATTGGTCATCATATACGGTATCCACGCCGTGCCCTGACTTATTGAAGGTCCTTGTGCTTGCTAGTTGATACCTGGTGTTCCCAAACCATTGTTTCCTCCTCTGACCATTTGTGACTCGTGTTACAAGTTGTCAATGTTGACCACATACAGCGGATTTCTTTGTTCAAAGGCAGTACATATGCCTACTTTGGTCGGTCATTTTGCATGACAGCCACACCGTGCTACTACTGATTGAAGGTGGTTGTACTTGTTAGTTGAGAACTGATATTCCCAGACCATTGTTTCCCCCTGTGACCATTTGTGACTCGTGTTATGGTTGGTGAATGTTGACCACCCATATTGAAATTCTTTGGTCATGGTCAGTGACATATGCCTCGTTTGGTTGTTTGTTGTGCACATTAGCCGCACCTTGCTACTACGTATTGAAATTCTTTGTCCTCTCTAGTCGAAACATAGGCTTCCCAAACCATTGTCTCTCCCTCTGACCATTTGTGACTCGTGTTATGAGTTGTGAATATTGACCACACATAGTGGACTTCTTCGGTCATAGTCAGCGACGTATGCATCATTTGGTTGGTCACTGTGCATGCTAGCCACACCGTGCCACTGCTTGTTGAAGGACTTTGTACTTGCTAGTTGATAAATAGTATTCCCAACCCATTGTTTCCCCCTCTGACCATTTGTGACTCGTGTTATGAGTTTTCAACGTTGACCACACACTGTGAAATTCTTTTGGTCATGGTTAGTGACATATGCCTACTTTGGTTTGTCACTGCACATGGTTACCACGCCGTGTCACTACGTATTGAAGGTCTTTGTGCTTTCTAGTTGATAGCTAGTCTTCCCAAACCATTGTTACCCCTCCTAACTTTCTGTGACTCCTGTTGTGAGTTGTCAACATTGACCACATGAAGTTAAATTATTTGGTCATGGTCAGTGACATGTGCATACTTTGGTTGGTCACTGTGCATTGTAACCACACTGCGCCACTAAATATTGAAGGTATCTGTACTTGCTAGTCAATACCTAGTACTCAGAAACCATTATCTTCCACTCTGATGATTTGTGACTCGTCCGATGAGTTGTCAAAGTTTACCAAACATGGTGACATTCTTTGGTCATGGTCAATGACATGTGCATACTTTGGTTGGTCATCGTGCATGGTACCCACACCGTGCCACAACTTATTGAAGGACATTGTGCTTGCTAGTTGATACCTGGTGTTCCCAAACCATTGTTTCCCCCTCTGACCATTTGTGACTCGTGTCATGGTTGGTGAACGTTGACCACCCATATTGAAATTCTTTGGTCATGGTCAGTGACATATGCCTAGTTTGGTTGTTTGGTATGCATAGTAACCACACCGTGCCACTACGTATTGAAGTTCTTTGTCCTTTCTAGTCCATGCATAGGGTACCCAAACCATTGTCTCTCCCTCTGACCATTTGTGACTCGTGTTATGAGTTTTCAATGTTGACCACACACAGTGGACTTCTTCGGTCATAGTCAGTGACGTATGCATCCTTTGGTTGGTCACTATGCACACTAGCCACACATTGCCACTACTTGTTGAAGTTCTTTGAACTTTCTAGTTGATAACTAGTGTTCCCAACCCATTGTTTCCCCCTCTGACCTTTTGTGACTCATGTTATGAGTTTTCAACGTTGACCACACACTGTGAAATTCGTTTGGTCATGATTAGTAACATATGCCTACTTTGGTTTGTCACTGTACATGGTTACCACGCCGTGTCACTACGTATTGAATGTCTTTGGGCTTTCTATTTGATAGCTTGTCCTCACAAACCATTGTTACCCCCTCTCACTATCTTTGACTCGTGTTGTGAGTTCTCCACATTGACCACATGAAGTGAAATTCTTTGGTCATGGTCAGTGACATATGCATACTTTGGTTGGTCACTGTGCATGGTAGCCACACTGTGCCACTACATATTACGGGTATTTGTACTTGATAGCCAATAACTAGTAATCACAAACCACTATCTTCCACTCTGAGCATTTTTTACTCGTGTTGTGAGTTGTCAAAGTTTACCACACATGGTGACATTCTTTGGTCATGGTCAGTAACATATGCAAATTTTGGTTGGTCATTGTGAATGGTATCCACACCGTGCCACAGCTTATTGGAGGTCATTGTGCTTGCTAGTTGATACCTGGTGTTCCCAAACCATTGTTTCCCCCTCTGACCATTTGTGACTCGTATTATGAATTGTCAACGTTGACCACACACTGCGGATTTCTTTGGTCAAAGGCAATACATATGCCTACTTTGGTCGGTCATTGTCCATGGTAGCCACACCGTGCTACTACTGATTGAAAATCGTTGTACTTGCTAGTTGAGAACTGATATTCCCGGACCATTGTTTCCCCCTCTGACCGTTTGTGACTCGTGTTATGGTTGGTGAATGTTGACCACCCATATTGAAATTCTTTGGTCGTGGTCAGTGACATATGCCTGGTCTAGTTGTTTGTTGTGCACAGTAGCCACACCGTGCCACTAGGTATTGAAGTTCTTTGTCCTTTCTAGTCCATGCATAGGTTTCCCAAACCATTGTCTCTCCCTCTGACCATTTGTGACTCGTATTATGAGTTGTCAATGTTGACCACCCAAAGTGCACTTCTTCGGCCATAGTTAGTGACGTATGCATCCTTTGGTTGGTCACTGTCCATGCTAGCTACACCGTTCCAGTACTTGTTGAAGGTCTTCGTACTTGCAAGTTGATAACTAGTGATCCCAACCCATTGTTTCCCCCTCTGACCATTTGTGACTCGTGTCATGAGTTTTCAACGTTGACCACACACTGTGAAATTCGTTTGGTCGTGGTTATTGACATATGCCTACTTTGGTTTGTCACTGTACATGGTTACCACAACGTGTCACTACGAATTGAAGGTCTTTGTGCTTTCTAGTTGATAGCTAGTGTTCCCAAACCATTGTTACCCCCCTCATACTATCTGTGACTTGTGTTGTGAGTTGTCAACGTTGACCACATGAAGTGAAATTCGTTGGTCATGGTCAGTGACATATGCATACTTTGCTTGGTCACTGTGCATGGTAGCCACACTGTGCCACTACGTATTGAATGTATTTTTACTTGCTTCTCGATAACTAGTATTCACAAACCATTGTCTTCCACTCTGACCATTTGTGACTCGTGTTATGAGTTGTCAAAATTTACCACACATGGTGACATTCTTTGGTCATGGCCAATGACATATGCATACTTTGGTTGGTCATCGTGAATGGTATCCACACCTTGCCACAACTTATTGAAGGTCATTGAGCTTGCTAGTTGATACCTGGTGTTCCCAAACCATTGTTTCCCCCTGTAACCATTTGTGACTCGTATTATGATTTGTCAACGTTGACCACATACAGCGGATTTCTTTGGTCAAAGGCAGTGCATATGCCTACTTTGGTTGGTCATTTTGCATGATATCCACACCGTGCTACTACTGATTGAAGGTCGTTGTACTTGCTAGTTAAGAACTGATATTCCCAGACCATTGTTTCCCCCTGTGACCGTTTGTGACTCGTGTTATGGTTGGTGAACGTTGACCACCCATATTAAAATTCTTTGGTCATGGTCAGTGACATATGCCTAGTTTGGTTGTTTGATGTGCATATTAGCCACACCGCGCCACTACGTATTGAAGTTTGTTGTCTTTTCGAGTCCATGCATAGGTTTCCCAAACCATTGTCTCTCACTCTGACCATTTGTGACACGTGTTATGAGTTGTCAATATTGACCACACATAGTGGACTTCTTCGGTCATAGTCAGTGACGTATGCATCCTTTGGTTGGTCACTGTGCATGCTAGCCACACTATGCCACTGATTGTTGAAGGACTTTGTACTTGCTACTTGATAAATAGTGTTCCCAACCCATTGTTTCCCCCCCTGACCATTTGTGACTCGTATTATGAGTTTTCAACGTTGACCACACACTGTGAACTTCTTTTTGTCATTGTCAGTGACATATGCCTTCTTCTGTTTGTAACTGTACATGGTTACCACGCAGTGTCACTACGTATTGAAGGTCTTTGTGCTTTCTAGTTGATAGCTAGTCTTCCCACACCATTGTTACCCCCTCTGACTATCTGTGACTCGTGTTGTGAGTTGTCAACATTGACCACATGAAGTGAAATTATTTGGTCATGGTCAGTCACATATGCATTATTTGGTTGGTCACTGTGCATTGTAGCCACACTATGCAGCTACATATTGAAGGTATTTGTACTTGCTAGTCGATAACTAGTATTCAGAAACCGTTATCTTCCACTCTGACCATTTGTGACTCGTGTTATGAGTTGTCAAAGTTTACCACACATGGTGACATTGTTTGGTCATGGTCAGTGACATATGCATACTTTGGTTGGTCATCGTGCATGGTATCCACACCGTGCCACAACTTATTGAAGGTCATTGTGCTTGCTAGTTGATACCTGGTGTTCCCAAACCATTGTTTCCTCCTCTGACCTTTTGTGACTCGTATTATGAGTTGACAACGTTGACCACACACAGCATATTTCTTTGGTCAAAGGAAGTACATATGCCTACTTTGGTCAGTCACTGTGCATGGTAGCCACACCGTGCTACTACTGATTGAAGGTCGTTGTACTTGCTAGTTGAGAACTGATATTCACGGACCATTGTTTCCCCCTCTGACCGTTTCTGACTCGTGTTATGGTTGGTGAACGATGAAATATTGAAATTCATTGGTCATGGTCAGTGACATATGCCTAGTTTGGTTGTTTGGTGTGCATAGTAGCCACGCCGTGCCACTACGCATCGAAGTTCTTTGTCCTTTCTAGTCCATGAATATGGTTCCCAAACCATTGTCTCTCCCTCAGACCATTTTTTACTCGTGTTATGAGTTATCAATGTTGACCACACATAGTCCACTTCGTCGGTCATAGTCAGTGACGTGTGCATCCTTTGGTTGGTCACTGTGCACGCTAGCCACACCGTGCCACTGCATGTTGAAGGTCTTTGTACTTGCTAGTTGACAACTAGTGTTCCCAACCCATTGTTTCCCCCTCTGACAATTTGTGACTCGTGTTATGAGTTTTCAACGTTGACCACACACTGTGAAATTCGTTTGGGCATTGTTAGTGACATATGCATACTTTGGGTTGTCACTGTACATGGCTACCACGCCGTGTCACTACGTATTGAAGGTCTTTGTGCTTTCTAGTTGATAGCTAGTCTTCCCAAACCCTTGTTACCCGCTCTCACTATATGTGACTCCTGTTGTGAGTTGTCAACATTGACCACATGATGTGAAATTCTTTGGTCATGGTTAGTGACATATGCATACTTTGGTTGGTCACTGTGCATTGTAGCCACACTGTGTAACTACATATTGAAGGTATTTGTAATTGCTAGTCGATAAGTAGTATTCAGAAACCATTTTCTTCCACTCTGACCATTTGTGACTCGTGTTATGAGTTGTCAAAGTTTACCACACATGGTGACATTCTTTGGTCATGGTCAGTGACATGCATACTTTGGTTGGTCATTGTGCATGGTATCCACACCGTGCCACAACTCATTGAAGGTCATTGTGATTTCTAGTTGATACGTGGTTTTCCCAAACCATTGTTTCCCCCTCTGACCATTTGTGACTCGTATTATGAGTTGTCAACGTTGACCACACACAGCGGATTTCTTTGGTCAAAGGCAGTACATATGCCTACTTTGGTCGGTCTTTGTGCATGGTAGCCACACCGTGCTACTACTTATTGAAGGTCGTTGTACTTGCTAGTTGAGAACTGATATTCACGGACCATTGTTTCCCCCTCTGACCATTTGTGACTCGTATTATGAGTTGTCAACGTTGACCACACACAGCGGATTTCTTTGGTCAAAGGCAGTACATATGCCTACTTTGGTCGGTCTTTGTGCATGGTAGCCACACCGTGCTACTACTTATTGAAGGTCGTTGTACTTGCTAGTTGATAAATGATTTTCCCACACCATTGTTTCCCCCTCTCACCGTTTTTTAATTGTTTTATGGTTGGTGAACGTTGACCACCCATATTGAAATTCTTTGGTCATGGTCAGTGACATATGCCTAGTTTGGTTGTTTGGTGTGCATAGTACTCACACCGTGCCACTACGTATTGAAGTTCTTTGTCCTTTCTAGTCAAAGCATAGGGTTTCCAAACCATTGTATCTCCCTCTGACCATCTGTGACTCGTGCTATGAGTTATCAATGTTGACCACACATAGTGGACTTCTTCGGTCATAGTCAGTGAGGAGGATCCTTTGATTGGTCACTGTGGACGCTAGCCACACCGTGCCACTACTTGATGAAGGTCTTCATACTTGCTAGTTGATAACTAGTGTTCCCAACCCATTGTTTCCCTCTCTGACCATTTGTGTCTCGTGTTATGAGTTTTCAACATTGACCACACGCTGTGAAATTCGTTTGGTCATGGTTAGTGACATATGCGTAGTTTGATTTGTCACTGTACATGGTTAAAACGCCGTGTCACTACGCATTAAAGGTATTTTTGCTTTCTAGCTGGTAGCTAGTCTTCCCAAACCATCGTCACCCTCTCTCACTATGTTTGACTCATGTTGTGAGTTGTCAACATTGACCACATGAAGTGAAATTCTTTCCTCATGGTTAGTGACATATGCATGCTTTGGTTGGTCACTCTGCATTGTAGCCACAGTGTGCAACTACATATTGAAGGTATATGTACTTGCTAGTCGATTACTATTATTCAGAAACCATTATCTTCCACTCTGACCATTTGTGACTCATGTTATGAGTTGTCAAAGTTTACCACACATGGTGAAATTGTTTGGTCATGGTCAGTGACATATGAATACTATGGTTGTTCATCGTGCATGGTATTCCCACCGTGACACACCTTCTTGAAGGTCATTGTGCTTGCTTGTTGATACCTGGTGTTCCCAAACCATTGTTTTCCCCTCTGACCATTTGTGACTCATATTAAGAGTTGTCAACGTTGACCACACACAGCGGATTTATTTGGTCAAAGGCAGTACCTATGTCTACTTTGGTCCGTCATGGTGCATGGTAGCCATACCGTGCTACTACTGATTGAAGGTCATTGTACTTGCTAGTTGACAACTGATATTCCCGGACCATTCTTTCCCCCTCTCACCATTTGTGACTCATGTTATGGTTGGTGAACGTTGACCACCCATATTGAAATTATTTGGTCATGGTCAGTGACATATGCCTAGTTTGGTTGTTTGGTGTGCATAGTAGCCACACCGTACCACTACCTATTGAAGTTATTTGTCCTTTCTAGTCCATGCATAGGGTTCCTACACCATTGTCCCTCCCTCTGACCATTTGTGACTCGTGTTATGAGTTTTCAATGTTGACCACACATAGTGCACTTCTTCAGTCATAGTCAGTGACGTATGCATCCTTTGGTTGGTCACTGTGCATGCTAGCCACACCGTGCCACTGCTTGTTGAAGGTCTTTGTACTTGGTAGTTGATAAATAGTGTTCCCAAGCCATTTTTTCCCCCTCTGACCATTTGTGACTCGTGTTATGAGTTTTCAACGTTGACCACACACTGTGAAATTCTTTTTGTCATGGTTAGTGACATATGCCTACTTTGGTTTGTCCCTGTACATGGTTACCACGCCGTGTCACTACGTATTGAAGGTCTTTGTGCTTTCTAGTTGATAGCTCGTCCTAACTAACCATTGTTACCCCCTCTGACTATCTGTGACTCGTGTTGTGAGTTTTCAACATTGACCACATGAATTGAAATTATTTGGTCATGGTCAGTGACATATGCATACTTTGGTTGGTCACTATGCATTGTAGCGACACTGTGCAACTACATATTGAAGGTATTTGTACTTGCTAGTCGATAAATAGTATTCAGAACCCATTATCTTCCACTCTGACCATTTGTGACTCGTGTTATGAGTTGTCACAGTTTACCACACATGGTGACATTCTTTGGTCATGGTCAGTGACATATGCATACTTTGGTTGGTCATCGTGCGTGGTATCCACACCATGCCACAACGTATTGAAGGTCATTGTGCTTGCTAGTTGATACCTGGTGTTCCCAAACCATTGTCTTCCCCTCTGACAATTTGTGACTCGTATTATGAGTTTTCAACGTTGACAACACACAGCGGATTTCTTTGGTCAAAGGCAGTACATATGCCTACTTTGGTCGGTCACTGTGCATTGTAGCCACACCGTGCTACTACTGATTGAAGATCGTTGTACTTGCTAGTTGGTATCTAGTATTCCTAAACTATTGATTCCCCCCTCTGGCAATTCGTGACCCATATTATGGGTTGTCAACGTTGACCGCACATAGTAAAATTATTTGGTCATGGTAAGTGGCACATCCGTAACCTGGTTGGTCATTGTGCAAGGTAGCCCCACCATGCCACTTCTTGTTGAAGCTATTTGCACTTTCTAGTCAACAAATAGCAAAAGGATTCTCCCTTTGACACCAAGTCGGTTTTTGTTCATCTGTTGCGCGTAGGTGCCTTCACTGGAATACGCCCTCCCACCCCCCTAGAGGGATGTTCCGTGGACAACCTGGAGGACATATTTGCGACCACATTATGACACCCCCCTACCCCCAACAGCTTAGGCTCGAAGGTAGAGTAGATTATCACAACACGCCCTTCCC
>SZWC01000120.1:551567-564822 GCA_023375785.1 Penium margaritaceum | reverse complement strand
CCCCCCCCCCCCCCCCCCCCCCCCCCAGGTCGCGAGCCTATTCTATATTGCGCGTACGAGGATTCCAACCCAGGACCTACCGCTCCAAAATCTAACCCTATAAGCACTAAACCAACTCACATGGTTTTCATATGACTTCGAAATGATGTTATAGGAGTTCCTATGGGTAGAGGACATAAAATAAGGGGGTGTAAGATTTGAGGGTAGTTTTCAAAATTATGAATAATAACAAAGTTAGTTTAATCATAAACAATTGACGCGGACGGAATTTCAAAATTTGCAACTTTGAGCTTGAATAACTACTCAACCGTTGCTCTGATTGACCAGCCGTAAGAAGGAAAGTTGACTACACATAGTGAAATTCTTTTTATAATGTTCAGTGACACAACCATACTTTGGTTGGTCATTGTGCATGGTAGCCACACCCTGCCACCACTTATGGAATGTCTTTGTACTTGCTAGTCGATACCGAGTATTCCCAAAGCATTGTTTCTCCCTCTGCCCATTTGTAGATTGTATTAAGAGTTGTGAACACTGACCATACACACTAATCTTCTTTGGTCATGAGCAGTGATGTATGCCTACTTGGATAGGTCATTGCGCACGGTAGCCACACCGTGCCAATACATACGAAAGATCTTGAACTTGCTAGAAGGTACATAGTGTTTCGAAACCATTGTTTCCCCCCTCTGACCATTTGTGACTCGTGTTATGGGTTGTGAACGTTGACCACCCATTTTGACATTCTTTGATCATGATCAGTGACATATGCCTAGTTTGGTTTGTCACTGTACATGGTTACCACGCCGTGTCACTACGTATTGAAGGTCTTTGTCATTTCTAGTTGATAGCTAGTCTTCCCACACAATTGTTACCCCACTCTGACTATCTGTGACTCGTGTTGAAAGTTGTCAATGTTGAACACACCTAGTGGACTTCTTCGGTCATAGTCAGTGACGTATGCATCATTTGGTTGGTCACTGTGCACACTAGCCACACCGTGCCACTGCTTGTTGAAGGCGTTTGTACTTGCTAGTTGATAACTAGTGATCCCGACCCATTGTTTCGCATTCTGACCATTTGTGACTCGTGTTATTAGTTTTCAACGTTGACCACACACTGTGAAATTATTTTGGTCATGGTTAGTGACATATGCATACTTTGGTTTGTCACTGTACATGGTTACCACGCCGTGTCACTACGTATTGAAGGTATTTGTGCTTTCTAGTTGATAGCTAGTCTTCCCAACCCATTCTAACCCTCTCTCACTATCTGTGACTCGTGTTGTGAGTTGTCAACATTGACCACATGAAGTGAAATTCTTTGGTCATGGTTAGATACATATGCAACCTTTGGTTGGTCACTGTGTATTGTAGCCATACTGTGCAACTACATATTGAAGGTATTTGTACTTGCTAGTTGATAACTAGTATTCATAAACCATTATCTTCCACTCTAACCATTTGTGTCTCGTGTTATGAGTTGTCCAAGTTTACCAAACATGGTGACATTCTTTGGTCATGGTCAGTGACATATGCATATTTTATTTGGTCATCGTACATGGTATCCACACCGTGCCACAACTCATTGAAGGTCATTGTGCTTAATATTTGATACCTGGCATTGCCAAACCATTGTTTCCCCCATGACCATTTGTGACTCGTATTATGAGTTGTCAACGTTGACCACACACTGTGGATTTCTTTGGTCAAAGGCAGTACATATGCCTACTTTGGTCGGTCATTGTGCATGGTAGCCACACCGTGCTACTACTGATTGAAGGTTGTTGTACTTGCTAGTTGAGAACTAATATTCCCAGACCATTGTTCCCCCCTCTGACCGTTTCTGACTCGAGTTATGGCTGGTGGACGTTGACCACCCATATTGAAATTCTTTGGTCATGGTCAGTGACATATGCCTAGTCTGGTTCTTTGGTGTGCACAGTAGCCACACCGTACCACTACGTATTGAAGTTTGTTGTCTTTTTGAGTCCATGCATAGGTTTCCCAAACCATTTTCTCTCCCTCTGACCATCTATGACTCGTATTATGAGTTGTCAATGTTGACCACACATAGTGGACTTCTTCGGTCATAGTCAGTGACGTATGCATCCTTTGGTTGGTCACTGTGCACGCTAGACATACTGTGCCTCTACTTGTTCAAGGTCTTTGTACTTGCTAGTTGATAACTAGTGTTCCCAACCCATTGTTTCCCCCTGTGACCATTTGTGACTCGTGTAGTGAGTCTTCAACGCGGACCACACACTGAAATTCTTTTGGTCGTGGTTAGTGATATATGCCTACTTTGGTTTGTCACTGTACATGGTTACCACACCGTGCAACTAAGTATTGAAAGTCTCTGTGCTTTGTAGTTGATAGCTAGTGTTCCCAAATCATTTTTACGCCCCTCAGACTATCTGTGAATCGTGTTGTGAGTTGTCAACGTTGACCACATGAAGTGAAATTTGTTGGTCATGGTCAGTGACATATGCATACTTTGGTTGGTCACTATGCATGGTAGCCACACTGTGCCATTACATATTAAATGTATTTGTACTTGCTACTCGATAACTAGTATTCACAAACCATTGTCTTCCAATCTGACCTTTGTGACTCGTGGTATGAGTTGTCAACGTTTACCAAACTTAGTGATATTATTTGGTCATTGTCAGTGACATATGCCTACTTTGGTTGGTCATCGTGCTTGGTATCCACACTGTGCCACAACATATTGAAGGTCCTTGTACTTTCCAGTTGATACCTGGTGTTCCCAAACTATTGTTTCCCCCTCTGACCATTTGTGACTCGTATTATGAGTTGTCAATGTTGACCACATTCAGCGGATTTCTTTGGTCAAAGGCAGTGCATATGCCTACTTTGTTCGGTCATTTTGCATGAAGGCCACACCGTGCTACTACTGATTGAAGGCCGTTGTACTTGCTAGTTGCGAACTGATATTCCCAAACCATTGTTTCTCCCTCTGACCGTTTGTGACTCGTGTTATGGTTGGTGAACGTTGACCACCCATATTGAAATTGTTTGGTCATGGTCAGTTACATATGCCTAGTTTGGTTGTTTGGTGTGCATAGTAGCCACGCCGTGCCACTACGCATTGAAGTTCTTTGTCCTTTTTAGTCCATGCATATGGTTCCCAAACCATTGTCTCTCCCTCTGACCATTTCTGACTCGTGTTATGAGTTGTCAATGTTGACCACACATAGTGGACTTCTTGGGTCATAGTCAGTGACGTATGCATCCTTTGGTTGGTCACTGTGCATGCAATCCACACCGTTCCACTGCTTGTTGAAGGACTTTGTACTTGCTAGTTGATGAATAGAGTTCCCAATCCATTGTTTCCCCCTCTGACCATTTGTGACTCGTGTTATTCGTTTTCAACGTGGACCACACACTGTGAAATTCTTTTGGTCATGGTTAGTGACATATGCCTACTTTGGTTTGTCACCGTACATGGTTACCACGCCGTGTCACTATGTATTGAAGGTCTTTCTGCTTTCTAGTTGATAGCTAGTCTTCCCACACCATTGTTACCCCCTCTGACTATCTGTGACTCGTGTTGTGAGTTGTCAACGTTGACTACATGAAGTGAAATCATTTGGTCATGGGCAGTGACATATGCATACTTTGAGTGGTCACTGTGCATTGTAGCCACACTGGGCCACTACATATTGAAGGTACTTGTATTTGCTAGTCGATATCTAGTATTCAGAAACCATTATCTTCCACTCTGACCATTTGTGACTCGTGTTATGAGTTGTCAAAGTTTACCACACATGGTGACATTCTGTGGTCATGGTCAGTGACATATGCATACTTTGGTTGGTCATCGCGCATGGTATCCACACCGTGCCACAACTTATTGAAGGTCATTGTGCTTCCTAGTTGATACCTGGTGTTCCCAAACCATTGTTTCCCCCTCTGACCATTTGTGACTCGTATTATGAGTTGTCAACGTTGACAAGACACAGCAGATTTCTTTGGTCAAAAGCATTAGATATGCCTACTTTGGTCGGTCACTGTGCATGGTAGCCACACCCTGCCACCACTTATCGAAGGTCTTTGTACTTTCTAGGCGATACCGAGTATTCCCAAGCCATTGTTTCTCCCTCTACCCATTTTTATATCGTATTATGAGGTGTGAATGCTGACCATACACACTAATCTTCTTTCGTCACGAGCAGTGATGTATGCCTACTTGGATAGGTCATTGTGCACGGTAGCCAGACCGTGCCAATACATACGAAAGATCTTTGTAATTTCCAGAAGATACATAGTGTTTCGAAACCATTGTTTCCCCTCTCTTACCATTTGTGACTCGTGTTATGGGTTGTGAACGTTGACCACCCATATTGAAATTCTTTGGTCATGGTCAGTGACATATGCCTAGTTTGGTTTGTCACTGTACACGGTTAGCACACCGTGTCAATGCGTATTGAAGGTCTTTGTGCTTTCGAGTTGATAGCTAGTCTTCCCACACAATTGTTACCCCAATCTGACTATCTGTGACTCGTGTTGTGAGTTGTCAATGTTGACCACACATAGTGGACTTCCTCGGTTATAGTCAGTGACGTTTGCATCCTTTGCTTGGTTACTGTGCATGCTAGCCACACCGTGCCACTGCTTGTTGATGTTCTTTGTACTTGCTAGTTAATAACTATTGTTCGCAATCCATTGTTTCCCCCTCTGACCATTTGTGACTCTTGTTATGAGTTTTCAACGTTGACCACACACTGTGAATTTATTTTGGTCATGGTTACTGACATATGCATACTTTGGTTTGTCACTGTACATGGTTACCACGCCGTGTCACTACGTATTGAATGTCTTTGTGCTTTCTAGTTGATAGCTAGTCATCCAACCCATTCTTACCCTCACTCACTATCTGTGACTCGTGTTGTGAGTTGTCGACATTGACCACATGAAGTGAAATTCTTTGGTCATGGTTAGTGACATATGCATACTTTGGTTGGTCACTGTGCATTGTAGCCACACTTTGCAACTACATGTTGAAGGTATTTGTTCTTGCTAGTCGATAACTAGTATTCAGAAACCATTGTCTTCCACTCTGACCATTTGGGACTCGTGTTATGAGTTGTCAACGTTTACCACACATGGTGATATTCTTTGGTCATGGTCAGTGACATATGCATATTTTGGTTGGTCATCGTGCATGGTATCCACACCGTGCCACAACTCATTGAAGGTCGTTGTGCTTGCTAGTTGATATCTGGTGTTCCCAAACCATTGTTTCCCCCTCTGACCATTTTTGACTCGTATTATGAGTTGTGAACGTTGACCACAAGCAGTGGATTTGTTTGGTAAAAAGCAGTACATATGCCTACCTTGGTCGGTCATTGTGCATTGTAGCCACACCGTGCTACTACTGATTGAAGGTCATTGTACTTGCTAGTTGAGAACTGATATTCCTGGACCATTGTTTCCCCCTCCCACCATTTGTGACTCGTGTTATGGTTGGTGAACGTTGACCACCCATATTGAACTGTCAGAAGAATGCAGATACGAGAACAGCAGTAGCAGAAGCAAGCAGAAGCATCGGAACATGCAGATGTACGTCAACAGAGTGACGTGAGCGAGAGCGGTTCGAGGAGTTAGTTGCGGGAGCTGATGAGGGCTGAGATGCGAGGTAGCGTAGGTAGATAGGTTGACGTGAGAGAGAGTGCTGGCGAAGTGTGAGAGCTGAGCGAAGGAGTGAGAGTGACGGAGCGAAGCATTGAGAGTTGAAGAAGACAGAAAGTGCGAGGGATGGGCAGAGCGAAGACACGGCGGTGAAGCTGCGGAACCAAAGGGGGAACAGGATGAACAGAATTGTTCTGGTTAGTTTGAGAGGGAATGAACATCCTCTGTATATACAGTTCAGAACAGGACAAACCGATAGTGAGAACGGCTTCTTCATGCTAGCCGGACGCGTCGCGAGTATGTTCGCATATCATTCCAACGGCCTTGGTTCTTCGCTTGATTTTTGTACGTTTCGCTTATGGTCGTTGGGTGCGGAGCAGAACTCGTGGATTTACACCGGATGTCTTGGTGCATTTTCCGAAGTTCAGTCCGAGGAAGTGTTGTTGTTGGATTCTGGCTCTGACACCCCCTGTGAATCCGACACAGTGATGCGTTGTTCAATTGGAGCAGATCTGATGGCGACGCGCCTTATGGGTGGAGGTGTCATTGTTGCTCGCTGTTGGTAGATGTAGTTTTGGCGAGGTGGCACGTAGCTTCCACAGTGGTAGATCAGCTGCCTCCACATCCCTGCAAGGTTGTCTGGTTCCCTTGTCAGCAGAGGATGCAGGTCAGGTTCAATGAGTTCTTTCAGTCCTTCCCGCATATCTCTGTTGAAAGCCTCATGCTTTCTTGTGAATTCACCAGTGCTGCAGACCTTCCCAAGGTACTTTTGTTCGTCTAGCAGTCCGTTGGTGATGGCGAATCCATGGAGTAGATAAGGCTTTAGCTGTGAGTAGGCAGCACGTTGCCAGGTTCCCAAATTGGTGGACTCTCTTGTGGGTTGTGTGGGATCATGGCCAGGGGGCCTGTAGTACAGCTTGTCCAAGTGGATTGGAGGGAGAGCCGTCAAAAGGAGAGTTGTTGAGGAGATGTGTTTTCTTTCCCATGCAGTTTGTAGCAACCTGTACCAGAGGTCTGGTGCGCTGCTTGCTTCCTCCACTAGGGTGTGGTAGGACGGGTGCATGATGGTTTTCAGTTGATCCCAGGCTGAGGTGGTTGCTGCGTTAAGTGCTGAGGGAGATGTGTGTGCAGTTCGAAGGTGTTCGAAGCTTCCTTGGAAGAGGTCGCAGAAGACATATCCTCGAATTGAGACGAGTTTTCCTGTGGACAATATGCTTCGTGTCCACAAAAGAATGTTTTGGCCATCTTCAGCCAAGAATGGGCAGTATGCCCAAGGATTTCCCATTGGTGACTGTGATGAAGTTGTTGAGCTGATGTAGGTGAGGAAGTTGTGGGCAAGGAGAAGCTGTAGTTGCAAGGCTGTTAGTCCGAAAAAGGGCAGATCTTGTGTTGAGCAGGGAATGTTGTGGATGATGGAGAAACGATTGATGATGAAGTGGATGTCGGGGTGAGTGGTGTGTGCGACAGGATGTTTCGGCTAGGACGCAGGTCGTCGCGGAAAAAGGGCGATGCGACCGGGCGGATCCGTGTACCGAGTGAATGATGAACGCAGATGATGGCGAAGGGGCGATGGATGATGAAGTGGGCGCAGGGGCGAACCGCGTGCGCTGATGGACGTTTCGGCGTGGGCGCGGGTCGTCGCGACTCGAGCAATGCGACCGAGCGGATCCTTGTGCCGGGCTGAGGACGATTTGCGGAAGCAGAGGAAGCGATTGATGGATGAGTGGGCGCAGGGGTGAAACCACGTGCGCTGCGAAGTTATGGCGTGGGCACAGGTAGTCGCGGAAAAGGCGATGCGACCGGGCGGATCCTTGTGCCGAGATAAGAACGGAAGCTGAGGAAGAGATTTGATTGATGAGTGGGCGTAGGGGCGAAACCACGTGCGCTGAAGGAAGGTACGGCGTGGGCGCAGGTCGTCGCGGAAAAGGCGATGCGACCGGGCGGATCCTTGTGCCGAGCTGAAAACGATTAGCGGAATTGGAGGAAGTGATTGATTTGATGAGTGGGCGCAGGGGCGGAACCACGTGCGCGATAAAGCGATGCTGATGATGCTGATGCTGATGATGGATGGTGACGCGGGGGATGCTGATGATGAGGAGAAGGTGATGCGGAGGTGATGCGGATGATACTGATGGTGGAGAGGCGGAGATGAGGCAGGAACGGGCGGCTGATGAAGCTGAGAGGACTGGAGCAAGGAGGAGGAGGAATGACGGAGGCAACAGAAGATGAAGACCGAGGGCTGATGATGATGGAGAAGACGAAAGGCAGAGAGCGACGCGAGCGGAGACAGCGGAGACAAGACGCGGCGCGGCAGGTGGAGGCGATGCGGCAGAGCGACGCAACTGCTTCTTTTCAGCGTTCAGGAGAGTGAAGGCTTGTTCCCCAGTTGGCTCGGAAGTGGGAGCAGGAAGACTGGTGGTGTCCGATGTCCTGTCGGCTGAAGAGGTTGGTTGCGATAGAGGGAGTCAGGCAGCGGGCAGGGACACTGAGCTGCTGATGCCAGGAGAGTGACAGCTTGTTCCCCAGTTGGCTCGGAATGGGAGCAGGAAGACTGGTGGTGTCCGATATCCTGACAGTGGCAGCTTTGGCTGCAGCTGCTGACGCGGCTAGAAGACAAAGCGAGAAGACGACTCGGGATGATGGACGCAGGCGGAAAGAGGATGACAGCGAGAAAGGAGCAGATGAGGCTGATGAGGCAGAATGATCGGGAGGAAATGCCAGTAAAGCAATTGTGATAAGGGGCAGCAAATGGTAGACAGCGGGAAGCTTCTTGGTAGTTGACGGCAGGCGGCGGCTCGAGAGTTGCTTGCGACTGATGTGGGCGACTAGTCACCGGTAGTTAGCCACGGGCGCGGAAATGGATGCAGGGCCTCCTCAGGATGACAGAGCGGTTCTTCAGCGTGGAGAACTCGTCAGGCAGAGCTCCTGATGTGAGCTGCGGACGAAGCGGCAAGGCGCAAGATGGCGGTAGCAGCGGCAGGAGAATGTGAGTCGAAGCAGCGAAGCAAGGGAGTCGGCAGAGTGATGACGCGGTCGCGATACTCCAGGTGATGTTGCCTGAAGCTCTGATACCATGTCAGAAGAATGCAGATACGAGAACAGCAGTAGCAAAAGCAAGCAGAAGCATCAGAACATGCAGATGTACGTCAGCAGAGTGACGTGAGCGAGAGCGGTTTGAGGAGTTAGTTGCGGGAGCTGATGAGGGCTGACATGCGAGGTAGCGCAGGTAGACAGGTTGACGTGAGAGAGAGTGCTGGCGGAGTGTGAGAGCTGAGCGAAGGAGTGAGAGTGACGGAGCGAAGCGTTGAGAGTTGGCGAAGACAGAAAGTGCGAGGGATGGGCAGAGCGGAGACACGGCGGCGAAGCCGCGGAACCAAAGGGGGAACAGGATCAACAGAACTGTTCTGGTTAGTTTGAGAGGGAATGAACATCCTCATGACAAACCGATAGTGAGAACGGCTTCTTCACGCTAGCCGGACATATCGCGAGTATGTTCGCATATCGTTCCAACGGCCTTGGTTCTTCGCTTGATGTTTGTACGTTTTGCTTATGGCCGTTGGGTGCGGAGCAGAACTCGTGGATTTGCACCGGACGTCTTGGTGCATTTTCCGAAGTTCAGTCCGAGGAAGTGTTGTTGTCGGATTCAGGTTCTGACATGAACTTCTTTGGTCATGGTCAGTGACATATGCCTAGTTTGGTTGGTTGGTGTGCATAGTAGCCACACCGTATCACTACGTATTCAAGTTCGTTGTCCTTTCTAGTCCATGCATAGGGTTCCCAAACCATTGCCTCTCCCTCTGACCATTTGTGACTCGTGTTATGAGTTGTCAATGTTTACCACACATAGTGGACTTCTTCGGTCATAGTCAGTGACGTATGCATCCTTTCGTTGGTCACTATGCATGCTTGCCACACCGTGCCACTCCTTGTTGAAGGAATTTGTACTTGCTAGTTGATAAATAGTGTTCCCAACCCATTGTTTCCCCCTCTGACCATTTGTGACTCGTTTTATGAGTTTTCAACGTTGACCACACACTGTGAAATTCTTTTGGTCATGGTTAGTGACATATGCCTACTTTGGTTTGTCACTGTACATGGTTCCCACGCCGTGTCACTACGTATTGAAGGTCTTTGTGCTTTCTAGTTGATAGCTAGTGTTCCCAGACCATTGTTACCCGCTCTGACTATTTGTGACTCGTGTTGTGAGTTGTCAACATTGACCACATGAAGTGAAATTTTTTGGTCATGGTCAGTGACATATGCATACTTTGGTTGGTGATTGTGCATTGTAGCCACACTCTGCCACTACATATTGAAGATATTTGTACTTGCTAGTTGATAACTAGTAGTCAGAAACCATTATTTTTCACTATGACCATTTGTGACTCATGTTATGAGTTGTCAAAGTTTACCACACATGGTGACATTCTTTGGTCATGGTCAGTGACATATGATTGCTTTGGTTGTTCATCGTGCATGGTATCCACACCGTGCCACAACTCATTGAAGGTCATTGTGCTTGCTAGTTGATACATGGTGTTCCCAAACCATTGTTTCCCCCTCTGACCATTTGTGACTCGTACTATGAGTTGTCAACGTTGACCACACACAGCGGATTTCTTTGGTCAAAGGCAGTACATATGCCTACTTTGGTCGGTCATAGTGCATCGTAGCCACACCGTGCTACTAGTGATGTGAGGTCGTTGTACTTTCTAGTTGGTATCTAGTACTCCTAAACTATTTTTTCCCCCTCTGACAATTCGTGAACCATATTATGGGTTGTAAACGTTGACCACACATAGTAAAATTATTTGAGCATGGTAAGTGGCACATGCCTAATCTGGTTGGTCATTGTACATAGTAGCCACACTGTGCCACTTCTTGTTGAAGCTCTTTGCACTTGCTAGTCAATAAATAGCAAAAGGTTTCTCCCTTTGACACCATGTCGGTTCGTGTTGATTTGTTGTATGTAGGTGCCTTTACTGGAATACTCCCTCCCACCCTCCTAGAGGGATGTTCCGTGGACGACCTGGAGGACATATTTACGACCGCATTATGACACCCCCCCCTACCCCCCCACGGTTTAGGCTCGAAGGTAGAGTAGAGGTATCACAACACCCCCCCCCCTCCCCAGGACGCGAGCCTATTCTATATTGCGCGTACGAGGATTCAAACCCAGGACCTACCGCTCTGGAATCTAACCATACAAGCACTAAGCCAACTCACATGGTGTTCATATGATATCCAAATGATGTTATAGGCGTTCCTATGGGTAGAGGACATAAAACAAGGGGGTTTAAGATTTGAGGGTAGTTTTCAAAATTAGGAATAACAACAAAGTTCATATAATCATAAATAATTGACGCGGACGGAATTTCAATTTTTGCAATTTCGAGCTTGAATAACTTATCAACCATTGCTCTGATTGACCAGCCGTGACAATGAAAGTTGACTACATATAGTGAAATTCTTTTTATAATGTTCAGTGACACAAGCATACTTTGGTTCGTCATTGTGCATGGTAGCCACACCCTGCCACCACCTATCGAAGGTCTCTGTACTTGCTAGTCGATACCGAGTATTCCCAAACCATTGTTCCTCCCTCTGCCCATTTTTATATTGTATTATGAGTTATGAATGTTGACCATACACACTAATCTTCTTTGGGCATGAGCAGTGATTTATGCCTAATTGAATAGGTCATTGTGCACTGTAGCCACACCGTGCCAATGCATACAAAAGATCTTTTTACTTGCTAGAAGATACATAGTGTTTCGAAACCATTGTTTCCCCCCTCTGACCATTTGTGACTCGTGTTATGGGTTATGAACGTTGACCATCCATATTGAAATTCTTTGGTCATGGTCAGTGACATATGCCTAGTTTGGTTTGTCACTGTACATGGTTAGCACACCGTGTCACTATGTATTGAAGGTCTTTGTGCTTTCTACTTGATAGCTAGTCTTCCCACACAATTGTTACCCCACTCTGACTATCTGTGACTCGTGTTGTGAGCTGTTGATGTTGACCACACATAGTGGACTTCTTCGGTCATAGTCAGTGACGTATGCATCCTTTGGCTGGTTACTATGCACGCTAGCCACACCGTGCCACTGTTTGTTGAAGGTCTTTGTACTTGCTAGTTGAGAACTAGTTTTCCCAACCCATTGTTTCCCCCTCTGACCATTTGTGACTCGCGTTATGAGTTTTCAACGTTGACCACACACTGTGAAATTCTTTTGGTCATGGTTACTGACATATGCATACTTTGGGTTGTCACTGTACATGGTTACCACGCCATGTCACTACGTATTGAATGTCTTTGTGATTTCTAGTTGATAGCTAGTCTTCCCAGCCTTTTCTTACCCTCTCTCACTATATGTGACTCGTGTTGTGAGTTGTCAACATTGACCACATGAAGTGAAATTCTTTGGTCATGGTTAGTGACATATGCATACTTTGGTTGGTCACCGTGCATTGTAGCCACTCTATGCAACTACATATTGAAGGTATTTGTACTTGCTAGTCGATATCTAGTATTCAGAAACCATTGTCTTCCACTCTGAACATTTGTGACTTGTGTTATGAGTTGTCAATATTGACCACACATAGTGGACTTCTTCGGTCATAGTCAGTGACGTATGCATCCTTTATTTGGTCACTGTGCACACTAGCCACAACGTGCCACTACTTGTTGAAGGTCTTCGTACTTGCTAGTTGATAACAAGTGTTTCCAACCCATTTTTTCCCCCTCTGACCATTTGTGAATTGTGTTATGAGTTATCAACATTGACCACACACTGTTAAATTCGTTTGGTCGTGGTTAGTGACATATGCCTACTTTGATTTTTCACTGTACATGGTTACCACACCGCGTCACTACGCATTGAAGGTCTTTGTGCTTTCTAGTTGATAGCTAGTGTTCCCAAACCATTGGTACCCCCCTCAGACTATCTGTGACTCGTGTTGTGAGTTGTCAACGTTGACCACATGAAGTGATATTCGTTGGTCATCGTCAGAGACATATGCATACTTTGGTTGTTCACTGTGCATGGTAGCCACATTGTGCCACTACATATTGAATGTATTTGTACTTGCTACTCGATAAATAGTATTCACAAACCATTGTCTCCTACTCTGACCATTGGTGACTCGTGTTATGAGTTGTCAAAGTTTACCACACATGGTGACATTCTCTGGTCATGGTCACTGACATATGAATACTTTTGTTGGTCATCGTGCATGGTATCCACACCGTGCCACAACTTATTGAATGTCATTGTGCTTGCTAGTTGATACCTGGTGTTCCCAAACCATTATTTCCCCGTCTGACCATTTGTGACTCATATTATGAGCTGTCAACTTTGACCACACACAGCGGATTTCTTTGGTCAAAGGCAGTACATATGCCTACTTTGGTTGGTCACTGTGCATGGTAGCCACCCCGTGCTACTACTGATTGAAGGTCGTTGTACTTGCTAGTTGAGAACTGATATTCCCGGACCATTGTTTCCCCCTCTGACCGTTTGTGACTCGTGTTATGGTTGGTGAACGTTGACCACCCATATTGAAATTCTTTGGTCATGGTCAGTGACATATGC
>SZWC01000120.1:501587-540018 GCA_023375785.1 Penium margaritaceum | reverse complement strand
CTCTCTGGTTGCTTCCTTTATGGCCCTGGTGCATTTGGAGCTCGTTGGGGACGAACTCGGATCACTGGTGGTGGATTATACCGCCACCCATGGCGGGTACCAGATTCCACCCCCCAAACACCCGATTTTCGGGCTAGGCTAACTTTCTGAATACTCACTCAAATCGAGCGATTCAAAGCTCGATCCTGCATGGAAAATTCCAAGGAATCCAAGTCTAAAGTCAGATCAGGTGTTTGACCACTCCTCAGTGGTCAAACCAGGGAGTACACTCAACGGCACTCATGGCAAGGGGCACACCATGTCAACAGCGCCTTGCACCCGAACACCTTCAGGTGCGCCACGTTTGGCTTGCGCCTGCTCCAAACCTCCTGCGGCGTCTTCCAGCCGCGCTTACCCTTCAGCACCGCTGTTGGGGTGAGGTTGATGGTGTAGCTTGCTGTACGCACAGCCTCCGCCCAAAACCCTCGCGGCAACCCCGCATCGACAAGCATGGTCCGCACCATGTTGAGCAGCGTCTGGTTCGCCCACTCCGCCACTCCGTTGGACTGTGGCGAGTACGGCATAGTGGGTTCCCACTTGATGCCCTGCTACTTCATCCACCCGCTGCAGCCCACGTACTCTCCGCCATTGTTGCTGCGTAGCGCTCTGACCTTCCGACTAGTCTGCCTCTCCACCGCTGCGACGTACTCCTTCCGCCGGTCCAGGACCTCGCCTTTCCGCTTCATGAAGTACACGTAGAGTTTTCTGCTGCAGTCGTCAATGAAGGTGACGAAGTATCTCAAGCCGCTGTTTGACGGCGTTTTGAACGGTCCGCACACGTCGCTATGCACGACCTCCAATAGGTCCTTTGCGCGAGCCTCGTTCTCATTGAACAGCTTGCGTTGCGCCTTGCCCAAAATGCAAGGCTCGCACTTTTTGTGCGCTGCTGCATCTGCTGCCACGTCTGTTGCACCGTCGATGACGAGGCCACGCACCATGTCAAGCTTCGCCATCTCCTTAACGGTTGCGGGCGCCGAATGCCCCAACTGTCGGTGCCAGAGCTCCAGATCAGCGCTCCCTCCCTTGGCCATGTTGACGACGCGCTCCTGCGAGTCTGCTGCGTCTGATGCCGCGGGGACCACCTTGGTCTCCACGATATAGAGACCGCCATCGCCGTCGCCGTCGATGCGCACCACTGCGCCTTTCGTGCGGAAGAGCACCTCATACCCCTTGTCCGTCAAGCGGCTGACACTCAGGATGTCAGCCAGGCCGGGGACGTGCTGCACATCACGGATTGTGCACAGCTCCTTCTTACCGCCCACCACGACTTCCACCTCCACGTCGCCTTGGCCGGCCGCCGGCTCGACTTTGTCGTTCGTGACCACCATTGACTTGGAGGACTTCTCGTAGGTGACGAACCCCACCTTCTCGACTTGGGTGTGCTCCTCGGCCCCGGAATCCAGGCACCGCCTGTTGGCCTTCTTGAGGAAGTGATTCTTGTTGCCGTTGAGGAGATACCTGTCCTTGCTGTTTTTGCCGCCGGTCTTCGCTTCCTCCGGGTACTCGCAGGCCCAATGGCCCTCCTTGCCGCAGTTGCGGCACGCACCTTTCTTGGCGCCCTTCTTGCCGCCGCCTCTTCCGCTGCTTCCTTTGCCCCCGTTTCTGCCACCACGCATTTTGGTGACGAGGGCCGATGAGGAAGACGAGGACTCCCCGCAGCTCCGGCGTTGCACCTCGTTACGGATGTACTCTGCGACCGCGCCATAGGTGAGCTTGTCCTCCGCCCATCCTCCGGGGACGGTGATGAGAGGGCCCCAACTGTCAGGTAGGGCCATGAGGAGGGCCATCGCCTGCAGCTGCGTGTCAATCTTCCACCCCACGTCATTGCATTGCGAGGCGAGCGACTCGATCTGCTGCATGGCGGAGATGACATCATCTCCCTCCTCGATTCTCGCCATGAGGAGTCTCTTCATCGCGAAGATTTTGTTCGTGAGCGACTTGGATTGATGGATGGAGCAGAGTTCTTGCCAAGCTTCGGCTGCCAGCTTGCAGCCCTGGAAGTAGCCCTACTGCGACTTGGCCGTCCCGGACATCAGGAGCATGAGCGCCTCCGTGTTCTTCTTTTCGAAGGCCTGCTTCTCCGCGTCCATGGCAGTCGCCTCTGTGAGCACCTCCTTTCCCAGCATGACATCAAGCAGCCCCTTATGCGAGAGGTGCAACTCGAAGTGCCACCTCCATAGCCCAAAGCCTGGGCCGCCCGCATACTTCTGGATGGGCTGCGTCTCCTTCTGCGACATGTGCGCAGCTGCTACTCCGACGAGTTCTCAGAACTTCACGGCGACGTCCAAGATGACGATCCCGTGCGCTGCGGAAGACGTGAACGTTGGAGGCTATCAGACCCGTGGGCCCATAACCCTTTGTCAGGATGGAATCCACGTGGTGCGGTCCCGACGTTGGTCTGATAGACTCTAGTGGATCACGTCTACTGTTTTGGGCGAATCTGAGACTGAGCGTGAGCTTTCTGGTCGCCTCACGCTATGTGAGCAGGAATTTAGAGACAGTCAGTTTGCGAAGGGAATAACGTCGTTTTGCGTTATATTTTGAACATAGACATGATCACAACATTTATAGGGCTAGTCATGAGCTTTCCNTCAGGATGGAATCCGCGTGGTGCGGTCCCGACGTTGGTCTGATAGACTCTAGTGGATCACGTCTACTGTTTTGGGCGAATCTGAGACTGAGCGTGAGCTTTGTGGTCGCCTCACGCTATGTGAGCAGGAATTTCGAGACAGTCAGTTTTCGAAGGGAATAACGTCGTTTTGAGTTATATTTTGAACATAGACATGATCATAACATTTATAGGGCTAGTCATGAGCTTTCCAACGCACCAAATTGCGTGCAATTTGGCCAAGCGTAGCTCAAGTTATGCTTGCCGAAGTGCAGGTCTCACCTACCACAGAAACGCNAGGAATTTAGAGACAGTCAGTTTTCGAAGGGAATAACGTCGTTTTGAGTTATATTTTGAACATAGACATGATCATAACATTTATAGGGCTAGTCATGAGCTTTCCAACGCACCAAATTGCGTGCAATTTGGCCAAGCGTAGCTCAAGTTATGCTTGCCGAAGTGCAGGTCTCACCTACCACAGAAACGCCTAACGCCTCCATGGCACGCACACGCCGTGGCGCCTTCCTTCATGTCCTTTAACACGTGTTGTAGGGGTCCCCTGCACTGTTTCCACGCACTCTACCCACTTTTGGGTCTAGTTTGGTGATGGGGTGTGACGAGGTTCGAAACCTGTCCGCGGACCTACAGTCAGAATTTTGACTAAGTCCCCGAGTAACAAAACGTACTACTGAGTTTCGGACGTCGAGCTAGGATTTTGGCTAAGTCCCTCAGTAACAACCTGCCACACTGGATCCGGTGGATGATCCACCTGATCAGGTGGATCATCCACCGGACGCCTCGGCAGGCCTATCGGAGCATTTTCTCCACATGGTAGTTTTGTTACTCGATCCGGTCGATTATCCACCGGATTTCGAGTCGCAGCCGGCTCCCAGAGTCGCTACGCACACCCCAACTTTGGAAGGCCATATCTCCCTCGATACTCGTTCGATTCCGGCGAAACAACTTCCACCGGATTCAGGGACTCGCCAACTTTACGGGGAAATCCTCCATTTTGGGATCCAAGCAATAGTCAAGTCGCCAGATCCGCCGGAGCGGAGTTTCCACTTTCTGGCGGCTCGTCGGCGCCTCCCGGCGCCGCACTTGGGCATGCGGAGGGGCAAATTTTCAACAATTGTGCATGGTAGCCACACTGTGCTACTACTGATTGAAGGTCGTTGTACTTTCTAGTTGAGAAATTATATTCCCGGACCATTGTTTTCCCCTCTGACCGTTTGTGACTCGTGTTATGGTTGGTGAACGTTGACCACCCATATTGAAATTCTTTGGTCATGGTCAGTGACATATGCCTAGTTTGGTTGTTTGGTGTGCCTAGTAGCCACACCGTGCCACTACGTATTGACGTTATTTCTCCTTTCTAGTCCATGCATTGGGTCCCCAAACAATTGTCTCTCCCTCTGACCATTTGTGACTCGTGCTATGAGTTTTCAATATTGACCACACATAGTGGACTCATTCGGTCATAGTCAGTGACGTATGCATCTTTTGGTTGGTCATTGTGCACGCTAGCCACATCGTGCCACAACTTGTTGAAGGTATTCGTACTTTCTAGTTGATATCTAGTGTTCCCAACCCATTGTTTCCACCTTTGACCATTTTGACTCCTGTTATGAGTTTTCAACATTGACCGCAGACTGTGAAATTCTTTTGGTCATGGTTAGTGACATGTGGATACTTTGGTTTATCACTGTACATGGTTACCACGCCGTGTCACTACGCATTGAAGGTATTTGTGCTTTCTAGTTGGTAGCTAGTCTTCCCAAACCATCGTTACCCTCTCTCACTATCTGTGACACATATTGTGAGTTGTCAACATTGACCACATGAAGTGAAATTCTTTGGTCATGGTTAGTGACATATGCATACTTTGGCTGATAACTGTGCATTGTAGCCACAGTGTGCAACTACATATTGAAGGTATCTGTACTTGCTAGTAGAAAACTTGTATTCAGAAACCATTATCTTCCAGTCTGACCATTTGTGACTCATGTTATGAGTTGTCCAAGTTTACCACACATTGTGACATTCTTTGGTCGTGGTCAGTGACACATGCATACTTTGGTTGGGCATCGTGCATGGTATTAACACCGTGCCACAACTCATTGAAGGTCATTGTGCTTTTTAGTTGATACCTGGTGTTCCCAAATCATTGTTTCCCCCTCTGACCATTTGTGACTCGTATTATGAGTTGTCAACGTTGACCACACACAGCGGATTTCTTTGGTCAAAGGCAGTACATATGCCTACTTTGGTCAGTCACTGTGCATGGTAGCCACACCGTGCTACTACTGATTGAAGGTCATTGTACTTGCTTGTTCAGAACTGATATTCCCGGACCATTGTTTCCCCCTTTGACCGTTTGTGACTCGTGTTATGGTTGGTGAACGTTGACCACCCATATTGAAATTCTTTGGTCGTGGTCAGTGACATATGCCTAGTCTGGTTTTTTGGTGTGCACATTAGCCACACCGTGCCACTATGTATTGAAGTTCTTTGTCCTTTCTAGTCCATGCATAGGTTTCCCAAACCATTGTCTCTCCCTCTGACCATTTGTGACTCGTGTTATGAATTGTCAATGTTCACCACACATAGTAGACTTCTTCAGTCATAGTCAGTGACGTATGCATCCTTTTGGTTGGTCACTGTGCACGCTAGCCACGCCGTGCCACTACTTGTTGAAGTTCTTCGTGCTTACTACTTGATAACTAGTGTTCCCAACCCATTGTTTCCCCCTCTGACCATTTTTGACTCGTGTTATGAGTTTCCAACGTTGACCACACACTGTGAAATTTGTTTGGTCGTGGTTAGTGACATATGCCTACTTTGGTTTATCACTATATGTGGTTACCACGCTGTGTCAGTACGTATTGAAGGTCTTTGTGCTTTCTAGTTGATAGCTAGTCTTCCCAAACCATTGTTACCCCCTCTGACTATCTGTGACTCCTGTTGTGAGTTGTCAACATTGACCACATGAAGTGAAATTATTTTGTCATGGTCAGTGACATATGCATACTTTGGTTGGTCACTGTGCATTGTAGCCACATTGTGCAACTAGATATTGAAGGTATTTGTACTTTCTAGTCAATTACTAGTATTCAGAAACAATTTTCTTCCACTTTGACCATTTGTGACTTGTGTTATGTGTTGTCAAAGTTTACCACACACGGTGACATTCTTTAGTCATGGTCATTGACATATGCATACTTTGGTTGGTCATCGTGCATAATATTCACACCGTGCCACAACTCATTGAAGGTCATTGTGCTTGCTAGTTGAAACCTGGTGTTCCCAATCCATTGTTTCCCCCTCTTACCATTTGTGAATCGTATTATGAGTTGTCAACGTTGACCACACACAGCGGATTTCTTTGGTCAAAGGCAGTATATATGCCTGCGTTGGTTGGTCATTGTGCATGGTAGCCACACCGTGCTACTACTGATTGAAGGTCGTTGTACTTGCTAGTTGATAACTGATATTCCCGGACCATTGTTTCCCCCTCTCACCGTTTGTGACTCGTGTTATGGTTGGTTAACGTTGACCACCCATATTGAAGTTCTTTGGTCATGGTCAGTGACATATGCCTAGTTTGGTTGTTTGGTGTGCATAGTAGCCACACCGTACCACTACCTATTGACGTTCTTTTTCCTTTCTAGTCCATGCATAGGGTTCCCAAACCATTGTCTCTTCCTCTGACCATTTGTGGCTCGTGTTATGCTTTGTCAAGATTGACCACACATAGTGGACTTCTTCGGTCATAGTCAGTCACGTATGCATCCTTTGGTTGGTCACTGTGCATGCTAGCCACACCGTTCCACTGCTTGTTGAAGGACTTTGTACTTGCTAGTTCACAAATAGTGTTCCCAAGCCATTGTTTCCCCCTCTGACCATTTGTGACTCGTGTTTTGAGTTTTCAACGTTGATCACACACTGTGAAATTATTTTGATCATGATTAGTGACATATGCCTACATTGGTTTGTCACTGTACATGGTTACCAGGCCGTGTCACTACGTATTGAAGGTCTTTGTGCTTTCTAGTTGAGAGCTTGTCCTCACAAACCATTGTTACACCCTCTGACTATCAGTGACTCATGTTGTGAAATGTCAACGTTGACCTAATGATGTGAAATTCTTTGGTCATTGTGCATGGTAGCCACACCGTGCTACTACTGATTGAAGGTCGTTGTACTTGCTAGTTGAGAACTGATATTCCCGGGCCATTGTTTCTCCCTCCGACCGTTTTTGACTCGTGTTATGGTTGGTGAATGTTGACCACCCAGATTGAAATTCTTTGGTCATGGTCAGTTACATATGCCTAGTTTGGTTGTGTGTTGTGCATAGTAGCCACACCGTGCCACTAGGTATTGACGTTCTTTGTCCTTTTTAGTCCATGCATGTGCTTCCCAAACCATTGTCTCTCCCTCTAACCATTTGTGACTCGTGTTATGAGTTGTCAATGTTGACCACACATAGTGGACTTCTTCGCTCGTAGTCAGTAACGTATGCATCCTTTGGTTGTTCACTGTGCACGCTAGCCACACCGTGCCACTGCTTGTTGAAGGTCTTTGTAGTTGCTAGTTGATAAATAGTGTCCCAACCCATTCTTTCCCCCTCTGACCATTTGTGACTTGTGTTATGAGTTTTCAACATTGACCACACACTGTGAAATTCTTTTGGTCATGGCTAGTGACATATGCGTAGTTTGGTTAGTCACTGTACAGGGTTACCACGCCGTGTCACTACGCATTGAAGGTATTTGTGCTTTCTAGTTGGTAGCTGGTCTCCCCAAACCATCGTTACCCTACTTCACTATCTGTGACTCGTGTTGTGAGTTGTCAACATTGACCACATGAAGTGAAATTCTTTGGTCATGGTTAGTGACACATGCATACTTTGGTTGGTCATTGTGCATTGTAAACACAGTGTGCAACTACATATTGAAGGTATCAGTACTTGCTAGTCGATAACTAGTACTCAGAAACCATTATCCTGCACTCTGACCATTTGTGACTCATGTTATGATTTGTCAAAGTTTACCACACATGGTGACATTCTTTGGTCATGGTCAGTGACATATGCATACTTTGGTTGGTCATCGTGCATGGTATTCACACCGTGCCACAACTCATTGAAGGTAATTGTACTTGCTAGTTGATACCTGGTGTTCCCAAACCATTGTTTCCCCCTCTGACCATTTGTGACTCGTATTATGAGTTGTCAACGTTGACCACACACCGCGGATTTCTTTGGTCAAAGGCAGTACATGTGCCTACTTTGGTCTGTCATTGTGCATGGTAGCCACACCATGCTACTACTGATTGAAGGTCGTTGTACTTGCTAGTTGACAACTGATATTCCCGGACCATTGTTTCCCCCTCTCACCATTTGTGACTCTTGTTATGGTTGGTGAACGTTAACCACCCATATTGAAATTCTTTGGTCATGGACAGTGACATATGCCTACTTTGGTTGTTTGGTGTGCATAGTAGCCACACGGTACCACTACGTATTGAAGTTCTTTGTCCTTTCTAGTCCATGCATAGGGTTCCCAAACCATTTTCTCTCCCTCTTACCATGTGTGATTGTGTTATGAGTTGTGAATGTTGACCACACATAGTGGACTTTTTCGGTCATAGTCAGTGACGCATGCATCCTTTGGTTGGTCACTATGCATGCTAGCCACACCGTGCCACTGCTTGTTGAAGGACTTTGTACTTGCTAGTTGAAAATAGTGTTCCCAACCCATTGTTTCCCCCTCTGACCATTTGTGACTCGTGTTATGAGTTTTCAACGTTGACCACACACTGTGAAATTCTTTTGGTCATGGTTAGTGACATATGCCTACTTTGGTTTGTCACTGAACATGGTTACCACGCCGTGTCACTACGTATTGAAGGTCTTTGTGCTTTCTAGTTGATAGCTAGTCTTCCCAAACCATTGTTTCCCCCTCTGACCATTTGTGACTCGTGTTATGAGTTTTCAACGTTGACCACACACTGTGAAATTCTTTTGGTCATGGTTAGTGACATATGCCTACTTTGGTTTGTCACTGAACATGGTTACCACGCCGTGTCACTACGTATTGAAGGTCTTTGTGCTTTCTAGTTGATAGCTAGTCTTCCCAAACCATTGTTACCCCCTTTGACTATCTGTGACTCGTGTTGTGAGTTGTCAACATTGACCACATGAAGTGAAATTATTTGGTCATGGTCAGTGACATGCATACTTTTGTTGGTCACTGTGCATTGTAGCCACACTGTGCCACTACATATTGAAGGTATTTGTACTTGCTAGTCGATAACTAGTATTCAGAGACCATTATCTTCCACTCTCACCATTTGTGACTCATGTTATGAGTTGTCAAAGTTTACCACACATGGTGACATTCTTTGGTCATGGTCGGTGACATATGCATACTTTGGTCGGTCATAGTGCATGGTAGCCACACCGTGCTACTAGTGATTGAAGGTCATTGTACTTGCTAGTTGGTATCTAGTGTTCCTAAACTATTGTTTCCCCCTCTTACAATTCGTGACCCATATTATGGGTTGTCAACGTTGACCACACATAGTAAACTTATTTGGTCATGGTAGGTGGCACATGCCTAATCTGGTTGGTCATTGTGCATGGTAGCCAAACCGTGCCACTTCTTGTTGAAGGCCTTTGCACTTGCTAGTCAATAAATAGCAAAAGGTTTCTCCCTTTGACTCCAGGTCGGTTTTTGTTGATTTGTTGTGCGTAGGTGCCTTCACTGGAATACTCCCTCCAACCCGTCTAGAGGGATGTTCCGTGTACGACCTGGAGGAGATATTTGCGACTGCATTATGACACCCCCCCTACCCCCCCATGGCTTAGGCTCGAAGGTAGAGTAGAGGTATCACAACACGGCCGCCCCCCTCCCCAGGCCGCGAGCCTATTCTATATTGCACGTACGAGGATTCAAACCCAGGACCTACCGCTCCAGAATCTAACCATATAAGCACTAAGCCAACTCACATGGTGTTCATATGATGTCCAAATGATGTTTTAGGAGTTCCTATGGGTAGAAGACATAAAATAAGAGGGTGTAAGATTTTAGGGTAGTTTTCAAAATTATGAATGATAACAAAGTTAGTTTAATCATAAACAATTGACGCGGACGGAATTCCAATTTTTGCAACTTCGAGCTTGAATAACTTCTCAACCGTTGCTCTGATTGACCATCCGTAAGAAGGAAAGTTGACTACACATAGTGAAATTCTTTTTATAATGTTCAGTGACACAAGCATACTTTGGTTGGTCATTGTGCATGGTAGCCACACCCTGCCAGCACTTATCGAAGGTCTTTGTACTTGCTAGTCGATACCGAGTATTCCCAACCCACTGTTTCTCCCTCTGCCCATATGAAGATTGTACTATGAGTTGTGAACACTGACCATACACACTAATCTTCTTTGGTCATGAGCAGCGATGTATGCCTACTTGGATAGGTCATTGCGCATGGTAGCCACACCGTGCCAATACATACGAAAGAGCTTTGTGTTTGCTGGAAGATACATAGTGTTTCGAAACCATTGTTTCCCCCCTCTATCCATTTGTGACTCGTGTTATGGGTTGTGAACGTTGACCACCCATATTGAAATTCTTTGGTCATGGTCAATGACATATGCCTAGTTTGGTTTGTCACTGTACATGGTTACCACGTCGTGTCTCTACGTATTGAAGGTCTTTGTGCTTTCTAGTTGATAGCTAGTCTTCCCACACAATTGTTACCCCACTCTGACTATCTGTGATTCCTGTTGTGAGTTGTCAATGTTGACCACACATAGTGGACTTCTTCGGTCATTTTCAGTGACGTATGCATCCTTTGGTTGGTCACTGTGCACGCTAGCCACACCGTGCCACTGCTTGTTGAAGGTCTTTGTACTTGCTTGTTGATGACTAGTGTTCCCAACCCATTGTTTCCCCCTCTGGCCATTTGTGACTCGTGTTATGAGTTCTCAACGTTGACCACACACTGTGAAATTCTTTTGGTCATGGTTAGTGACATATGCATACTTTGGTTTGTCACTTTACATGGTGACCACGCCCTGTCACTACGTATTGAAGGCCTTTGTGCTTTCTAGTTGATAGCTAGTCTTCCCAACCCATTCTTACCCTCTCTCACTATCAGTGGCTCATGTTGTGAGTTATGAACATTGACCACATGAAGTGAAATTATTTGGTCATGGTTAGTGACATATGCATACTTTGGTTGGTCACAGTGCATTATAACCACACTGTGCAACTACATATTGAAGGTATTTGTACTTGCTACTCGATAACTAGTATTCAGAGACCATTATCATCCACTCTGACCAGTTTTGACTCATGTTATGAGTTGTCAAAGTTTACCACACATGGTCACATTCTTTGGTCATGGTCAGTGAAATATGCATACTTTGGTTGGTCATCGTGCATGGTATTCACACCGTGCCACAAATCATTGAAGGTCATTGTGCTTGCTAGTTGATACCTGGTGTTCCCAAACCATTGTTTCCCCCTCTGATCATTTGTGACTCGTATTATGAGTTGTCAACGTTGACCACACACCGCCGATTGCTTTGGTCAAAAGCAGTACATGTGCCTACTTTGGTTTATCATTGTGCATGGTAGCCACACCGTGCTACTACTGATTGAAGGTCGTTGTACTTGCTAGTTGACAACTTATATTCCCGGACCATTGTTTCCCCCTCTCACCATTTGTGACTCGTGTTATGGTTGGTGAACGTTAACCACCCATATTGAAATTCTTTGGTCATGGTCAGTGACATATGCAAAGTTTGGTTGTTTGGTGTGCATAGTAGCCACACTGTACCACTACGTTTTGAAGTTCTTTGTCCTTTCTAGTCCATGCAGAGGGTTCCCAAACCATTGTCTCTCCCTCTAACCATGTGTGATTCGTGTTATGAGTTGTCAATGTTGACCACACGTAGTGGACTTCTTCGGTCATAGTCAGTGACGCATGCATCCTTTGGTTGGTCACTGTGCATGCTAGCCACACCGTGCCACTGCTTGTTGAAGGACTTTGTACTTGCTAGTTGAAAAATATTGTTCCCAACCCATTGTTTCCCCCTCTGACCATTTGTGACTCGTGTTATGAGTTTTAAACGTTGACCACACACTGTGAAATTCTTTTCGTCATGGTTAGTGACATATGCCTACTTTGGTTTGTAACTGAACATGGTTATCACGCCGTGTCACTACGTATTGACGGTCTTTGTGCTTTCTAGTTGATAGCTAGTCTTCCCAAACCATTGTTACCCCCTTTAACTGTCTGTGACTCGTGTTGTGAGTTGTCAACATTGACCACATGAAGTGAAATTGTTTGGTCATGGTCAGTGACATGCATACTTTTGTTGGTCACTGTGCATTGTAGCCACACTGTGCCACTACATATTGAAGGTATTTGTACTTGCTAGTCGATAACTAGTGTTGAGAGACCATTATCTTCCACTCTGAGAATTTGTGCCTCATGTTATGACTTGTCAAAGTTTACCACACATGGTGACATTCTTTGGTCATGGTCAGTGACATATGCATACTTTGGTCGGTCATAGTGCATGGTAGCCACACCGTGCTACTACTGATTGAAGGTCATTGTACTTGCTAGTTGATACCTGGTGTTCCCAAACCATTGTTTCCCCCTCTTACCATTTGTGACTCGTATTATGGGTTGTTAGCGTTGACCACACATAGTAAACTTATTTGGTCATGGTAGGTGGCAAATGCCTAATCTGGTTGGTCATTGTGCATGGTAGCCACACCGTGCCACTTCTTGTTGAAGGTCTTTGCACTTGCTATTCAATAAATAGCAAAAGGTTTCTCCCTTTGACACCAGGTCGGTTTATGTTGATTTGTTGTGCGTAGGTGCCTTCACTGGAATACTCCCTCCCACCCGTCTAGAGGGATGTTCTGTGGACGACCTGGAGGAGATATTTAAGACCGTATTATGACACCCCCCTACCCCCCCATGGCTTAGGCTCGAAGGTAGAGTAGAGGTATCACAACACGGCCGCCCCCCTCCCCAGGCCGCGAGCCTATTCNAGTTGGTATCTAGTGTTCCTAAACTATTGTTTCCCCCTCTTACAATTCGTGACCCATATTATGGGTTGTCAACGTTGACCACACATAGTAAACTTATTTGGTCATGGTAGGTGGCACATGCCTAATCTGGTTGGTCATTGTGCATGGTAGCCAAACCGTGCCACTTCTTGTTGAAGGCCTTTGCACTTGCTAGTCAATAAATAGCAAAAGGTTTCTCCCTTTGACTCCAGGTCGGTTTTTGTTGATTTGTTGTGCGTAGGTGCCTTCACTGGAATACTCCCTCCCACCCGTCTAGAGGGATGTTCTGTGGACGACCTGGAGGAGATATTTAAGACCGTATTATGACACCCCCCTACCCCCCCATGGCTTAGGCTCGAAGGTAGAGTAGAGGTATCACAACACGGCCGCCCCCCTCCCCAGGCCGCGAGCCTATTCTATATTGCACGTACGAGGATTCAAACCCAGGACCTACCGCTCCAGAATCTAACCCTATAAGCACTAAGCCAGCTCACATGGTGTTCATATGATGTCCAAATGATGTTATAGGAGTTCCTATGGGTAGAGGAAATGAAATAAGGGGGTGTAAGATTTGACGATAGTTTTCAAACTTATGAATAATAACAAAGTTAGTTTAATCATAAACAATTGACGCGGACGGAATTTCAATTTTTGCAACTTCGAGCTTGAATAACTTCTCAACCGTTGCTCTGATTGACCATCCGTAAGAAGGAAAGTTGACTACACATAGTGAAATTCTTTTTATAATGTTCAGTGACACAAGCATACTTTGGTTGGTCATTGTGCATGGTAGCCACAACCTGCCACCACTTATCGAAGGTCTTTGTACTTGCTAGTCGATACCGAGTATTCCCAAACCATTGTTTCTCCCTCTGCCCGTTTTTAGATTGTATCATGAGTTGTGAACGCTGGCCATACACACTAATCTTCTTTGGTCATGAGCAGTGATGTATGCCTACTTTGATAGGTCATTGCGTACGGTAGCCACACCGTGCCAATACATATGAAAGATCTTTATACTTGCTGGAAGATACATGGTGTTTCGAAACCATTGTTTCCCCCCTCTGACCATCTGTGACTCGTGTTATGGGTTGTGAACGTTGACCACCCATATTGAAATTCTTTGGTCATGGTCAATGACAAATACCTAGTTTGGTTTGTCACTGTACATGGTTACCACGCCGTGTCACTACGTATTGAAGGTCTTTGTGCTTTCTAGTTGATAGCTAGTCTTCCCAACCCATTCTTACCGTCTCTCACTATCTGTGACTCATGTTATGAGTTGTCAACATTGACCACATGACGTGAAATTATTTGGTCATGGTTAGTGACATATGCATACTTTGGTTGGTCACTGTGCATTGTAGCCACACTATGCAACTACATATTGAAGGTATTTGTTCTTGCTACTCGATAACTAGTATTCAGAGACCATTATCATCAACTCTGACCAGTTGTGACACGTGTTATGAGTTGTCAAAGTTTACCACACATGGTGACATTCTTTGGTCATGGTCAGTGACATATGCATGTTTTTGTTGGTCATCATGCATGGTATCCACACCGTGCCACAACTCATTGAAGGTCGTTGTGCTTGCTAGTTGATACCTGGTGTTCCCAAACCATTGTTTCCCCCTCTGACCTTTAGTGACTCGTTTTATGAGTTGTCAACGTTGACCACACACAACAGATTTATTTGGTCAAAGGCAGTACATATGCCTACTCTGGTCGGTCATTGTGCATGGTAGCCACACCGTGCTACTACTGATTGAAGGTCGTTGTACTTGCTAGTTGAAAACTGATATTCCCGGACCATTGTTTCCCCCTCTGACAGTTTGTGACTCGTGTTATGGTTGGTGAACGTTGACCACCCATGTTGAAATTATTTGGTCATGGTCAGTGACATATGCGTGGTATGGTTGTTTGGTCTGCACAGTAGCCACACCGTGCCACTACGTATTGAAGTTCATTGTCCTTTCTAGTCCATGCATAGGGTTCCCAAACCATTGTCTCTCCCTCTGACCATTTGTGACTCGTGTTATGAGTTTTCAATGTTGACCACACATAGTGGACTTCTTCGGTCATAGTCGGTGACGTATGCATCCTTTGGTTGGTCACTGTGCACGCTAGCCACACCATGCCACTACTTGTTGAAGGTATTCGTACTTGCTTGTTGATAACTAGTGTTCCCAACCCGTTGTTTCCCCCTCTGACCATTTGTGACTTGTGTTATGAGTTTTCAATGTTGACCACACATTGTGAAATTCGTTTGGTCGTTGTTAGTGACATATGCCTACTTTGGTTTGTCACTGTACATGGTTACCACACCGTGTCACTACGTATTGAGGGTCTTTGTGCTTTCTACTTGATAGCTGTATTCCCAAACCATTGTTACCCCCCTCAGACTATCTGTGACTCGTGTTGTGAGTTGTCAACGTTGACCACATGAAGTGAAATTCGTTCGTCATGGTCAGTGACATATGGATACTTTGGTTGGTCACTGTGCATGGTAGCCACACTGTGCCACTACATATTAATGGTATTTGTACTTGCTAGTTGATAACTCGTATTCAGAACCCATTATCTTCCAATCCGACGATTTGTGACTCGTCCTATGAGTTGTCAAAGTTTACCACACATGGTGACATTATTTGGTCATGGTCAGTGACGATTGCATACTTTGGTTGGTCATCGTGCATGGTATCCACACCGTGCCACAAATTATTGAAGGTCATTGTGCTTGCTAGTTGATACCTGGTGTTCCCAAACCATTGTTTCCCCCTTTGGTCATTTGTGACTCGTATTATGAGTTGTCAATGTTGACCACATAGAGCGGATTTGTTTGGTAAAAGGCAGTACATATGCCTACTTTGGTCATTCATTTTGCATGATATCCACACCGTGCTACTACTGATTGAAGGTCCTTGTACTTGCTAGTTGATAACTGATTTTCCCAGACCATTGTTTCCCCCTCGTACCGTTTGTGACTCGTGTTATGGTTGGTGAACGTTGACCACCCATATTGAAATTCTTTGGTCATGGTTAGTGACATATGCCTAGTTTGGTTCTTTGGTGTGCATACTAGCCACACCGTGCCCCTATGTATTGAATTTCTTTGTCCTTTCTACTCAAAACATAGGGTTCCCAAACCATTGTCCCTCCCTCTGACCATTTGTGATTCGTGTTATGAGTTGTCAATGTTGACCACACATAGTGGACTTCTTCGGTCATAGTCACTGACGTATGCATCCTTTGGTTGGTCACTGTACATGCTAGCCACACCGTGCCACTGCTTGTTGAAGGACTTTGTACTTGCTAGTTGATAAATAGTTTTCCCAACCCATTGTTTCCCCCTCTGACCATTTGTGACTCGTGTTATGGGTTTTCAACGTTGACCACACACAATGAAATTCGTTTGGTCATGGTTAGTGACATATGCCTACTTTGGTTTGTCACTGCACATGGTTACCACGCCGTGTCACTATGTATTGAAGGTCTTTGTGCTTTCTAGTTGATAGCTAGTCTTCCCAAACCATTGTTACCCCCTCTGACTATCTGTGACTCGTGTTGTGAGTTGTCAACATTGACCACATGAAGTGAAATTATTTGGTCATGGTCAGTGACATATGCATACTTTGGTTGGTCACTGTGCATTGAAGCCACACTGTGCCACTACATATTGAAGGTATAAGCACTTGCTAGTCGATAACTAGTATTCAGAAACCATTATCTTTCACTCCGACCATTTGTGACTCGTCCTATGAGTTGTCGAAGTTTACCAAACATGGTGACATTCTTTGGTCATGGTCAGTGAGATATGCATACTTTGGTTGGTCATCGTGCATGGTATCCACACCGTGCCACAACTTATTGAAGGTCATTGTGCTTGCTACTTGATACATGGTGTTCCCAAACCATTGTCTCCCCCTCTGACCATTTTTATCTCGTATTATGAGTTGTCAATGTTGACCACACACAGCGGATTTCTTTGGTCAAAGGCAGTACATATGCCTGCTTTGGTCGGTCACTGTGCATGGTAGCCACACCGTGCTACTACTGATTGAAGGTCGTTGTACTTGCTAGTTGAGAACTGATATTCCCGGACCATTGTTTCCCCCTCTGACCGTTTGTGACTCGTGTTATGGTTGGTGATCGTTGACCACCCATATTGAAATTCGTTGGTCATGGTCAGTGACAAATGCCTAGTTTGGTTGTGTGGTGTGCATTGTAGCCACGCCGTGCCACTACGCATTGAAGTTCTTTGTCCTTTTTATTCCATGCATATGGTTCCCAAACCATTGTCTCTCCCTCTGACCATTTGTGACTCGTGTTATGAGCTGTCAATGTTGACCACACATAGTGGAATTCTTCGGTCATAGTCAGTGACGTATGCATCCTTTGGTTGGTCACTGTGCACGCTAGCCACACCGTGCCACTGCTTGTTGAAGGTCTTTGTACTTGCTAGTTGATAACCAGTGTTCCCAACCCATTGTTTCCCCCTCTCACCATTTGTGACTCGTGTTATGACTTTGACCACACACTTTGAAACTCTTTTGGTCATGGTTATGCATACTTTGGTTTGTCACTGTACATGGTTACCACGCCGTGTCACTACGTATTGAAGGCCTTTGTGCTTTCTAGTTGATAGCTAGTCTTCCCAAACCATTGTTACCCTCTCTCGCTATCTGTTACTCCTGTTGTGAATTGTCAACATTGACCACATGAAGTAAAATTCCCTGGTCATGGTTAGTGACATATGCATACTTTGGTTGGTCACTGTGCGTTGTAGCCAAACTGTGCAACTACATATTGAAGGTATTTGTAGTTGCTAGTCGATAACTAGTATTCAGAAACCATTATCTTCCACTCTGACCATTTGTGACTCATGTTATGAGTTGTCAAAGTTTACCACACATGGTGACATTCTTTGGTCATGGTCAGTGACATATGCATGCTTTGGTTGGTCTTCGTGCATGGTATTTACACCGTGCCACAACTCATTGAAGGTCATTCTGCTTGCTAGTTGATACCTGGTGTTCCCAAACCATTGTTTCCCCCTCTGACCATTTGTGACTCGTATTATGAGTTGTCAACGTTGACCACACACAGCGGATTTCTCTGGTCAAAGGCAGTACATATTCCTACTTTGGTCGGTCATTTTCCATGGTACCCACACCGTGCTACTACTGATTGAAGGTCGTTGTGCTTGCTAGTTGACAACTGATATTCCCGGACCATTGTTTCCCCCTCTCACCGTTTGTGACTCTTGCTATGGTTGGTGAACGTTGACTACCCGTATTGAAATTCTTTGGTCGTGGTCAGTGACATATGCCTAGTCAGGTTGTTTGGTGTGCACAGTAGCCACACCGTGCCACTTTGTATTGAAGTTCTTTGTCCTTTCTAGTCCATGCATAGGTTTCCCAAACCATTGTCTCTCCCTCTGACCATTTGTGACTCGTGTTATGAGTTGTCAATGATGACCATACATAGCGGACATCTTCAGTCATGGTCAGTGACGTATGCATCCTTTGGTTGGTCACTGTGCACCCTAGCCACACCGTGCTACTGCTTGTTGAAGGTCTTTGTCCTTTCTAGTTGATAACTAGAGTTCCCAACCCATTGTTTCATCCTCTGATTATTTGTGACTCGTGTTATGAGTTTTCAACATTGACCACACACTGTGAAATTTGTTTGGTCGTGGTTTGTGACGATCGCCTACTTTGATTTGTCACTGTACATGGTTACCACACCGTGTCACTACGTATTGAAGGTCTTTGTGCTTTCTAGTTGATAGCTAGTGTTCCCAAACCATTTTCATCCCCCTCAGACTATCTATGACTCGTGTTGTGAGTTTTCAACGTTGACCACATGAAGTGAAATTCATTGGTCATGGTCAGTGAGATATGCATACTTTGGTTGGTCACTGTGCATGGTAGCTACACTGTGCCAGTACATATTGAATGTATTTGTACCTGCTACTCGATAACTAGTATTAAAAAACAACTGTCTTCCCCTCTGACCATTTGTGACTCGTGTTATGAGTTGTCAAAGTTAACCACACGTAGTGACATTATTTGGTCATGGTCAGTGACATATGCCTACTTTGGTTGGTCATCGTGCATGGTATCCACACCGTCCCACAACTTATTGAAGGTCCTTGTGCTTGCCAGTTGATACCTGGTGTTCCCAAACCATTGTGTCCCCCTCTGACCATTTGTGACTCGTATTATGAGTTGTCAATGTTGACCACATACAGCAAATTTCTTTGGTCAAAGGCAGTGCATATGCCTACTTTAGTCGGTCATTGTGCATGATAGCCACACCGTGCTACTACTAATTGAAGGTCATTGTACTTGCTAGTTGAAAACTGATATTCCCAGACCATTGTTTCCCCCTGTGACCGTTTGTGACTCCTGTTATGGTTGGTGAAGGCTGACCACCCATATTGAAATTCTTTGGTCATGGTCAGTGACATATGCCTAGTTTAGTTGTTTGGTGTGCATATTAGCCACACCGTGCCACTACGTATTGAAGTTCTTTGTCCTTTCTAGTCAAAACATAGGGTTCCCAAACCTTTGTCTCTCCCTCTGACCATTTGTGACTCGTGTTATGAGTTGTCAATGTTGACCACACATAGTGGAATTCTTCGTTCATAGTCAGTGACCTATGCATCCTTTGGTTGGTCACTGTGCATGCTAGCCACACCATGCCACTACTTGTTGAAGGACTTTGTACTTGCTAGTTGATAAATAGTGTTCCCAACCCATTGTTTCCCCCTCTTACCATTTGTGACTCGTGTTATGAGTTTTCAACGTTGACCACACACTGTGAAATTCTTTTGGTCATGGTTAGTGATATGTGCCTACTTTGGTTTGTCACTGTACATGGCTACCACGCCGTGCCACTACGTATTGAAGGTCCTTGTGCTTTCAAGTTGATAGCTAGTTCCCAAACCATTGTTACCCCCTCTGACTATCAGTGACTCGTATTGTGAGTTGTCAACATTAACCACATGAATTGAAATTATTTGGTCATGGTAAGTGACATATGCATACTTTGGTTGGTCACTGTGCATTGTAGCCACACTGTGCAACTACATGTTAAAGGTATTTGTACTTGCTCGTCGATAACTAGTATTCAGAAACCATTATCTTCCACTCTGACCATTTGTGACTCGTGTTATGAGTTGTCAACGTTTACCAGACATGGTGACATTCTTTGGTCATGGTCAGTGACATATGCATACTTTTGTTGGTCATCATGCATGGTATCCACACGGTGCCACAACTTATTGAAAGTCATTGTGCTTGCTAGTTGATACCTGGTGTTCCCAAACCATTGTTTCCCCCTCTGACCATTTGTGACTCGTATTATGGGTTGTTAGCGTTGACCACACACGGCGGATTTCTTTGGTCAAAGGCAATACATATCCCTACTTTGGTTGGTCACCGTGCATGGTAGCCACACCGTGCTACTACTGATTGAAGGTCGTTGTACTTGCTAGTTGAGAACTGATATTCCCGGACCATTGTTCCCCCCTGTGACCGTTTGTGACTTGTGTTATGGTTGGTGAACGTTGACCACCCATATTGAAATTCTTTGGTCATGGTCAATGGCATATGCCTAGTTTGGTTGTTTGGTGTGTATAGTAGCCACGCTGTGCCACTACGCATTGAAGCCCTTTGTCCTGTTTAGTCCATCCATATGGTTCCTAACCCATTGTTTCTCCCTCTGACCATTTGTGACTCGTGTTATGAGTTGTCAATGTTGACCACACATACTGGACTTCCTCGGTTATAGTCAGTGACGTATGCATCCTTTGGTTGGTCACTGTGCACGCTAGCCACACCGTGCCACTGCTTGTTGACGGTCTTTGTAATTGCTAGTTGATAACTAGTGTTCCCAACCCATTGTTTCCCCCTCTGACCATTTGTGACTCGTGTTCTGAGTTTTCAACATTGACCACACACTGTAAATTTCTTTTGGTCATGGTTAGTGACATATGCCTACTTTGGTTTGTCACTGCACATGGTTACCATGCTGTGTCACTACGCAGTGAATGTCTTTGTGCTTTCTAGTTGATAGCTAGTCTTCCGAAACCATTGTTACCCTCTCTCACTATCTGTGACTCCCGTTGTGAGTTGTCAACATCAACCACATGAAGTGAAATTCTTTGGTCATGGATAGTGACATATGCATACTTTGGTTGGTCACTGTGCGTTGTAGCCAAACTGTGCAACTACATATTGAAGGTATTTGTAATTGCTAGTCGATAACTAGTAATCAGAAACCATTTTCTTCCACTCTGACCATTTGTGACTTGTGTTAAGAGTTGTCAAAGTTTACCACACATGGTCATTCTTTGGTCATGGTCAGTGACATATGCATAATTTGTTTGGTCATTTTGCATGGTATCCACACCGTGCCACAAGTCATTGAAGGTCATTGTGCTTGCTAGTTGATACCTGGTGTTCCCAAACCATTGTTTCCCCCTCTGACCATTTGTGACTCGTATTATGAGCTGTCAACTTTGACCACACACAGCGGATTTCTTTGGTCAAAAGCAGTACATATGCCTACTTTGGTCGGTCATTGTGCATGGTAGCCAAACCGTGCTACTACTGATTGAAGGTTGTTGTACTTGCTAGTTGAGAAATAATATTATTGGACCATTGTTTCCCCCTCTCACCGTTTGTGACTCGTGTTATGGTTGGTGAACGTTGATCACCCATATTGAAATGTTTTGGTCATGGTCAGTGACATATGCCTAGTGTGCATAGTAGCCACACCGTGCCACTACGTATTGAAGTTCTTTGTCCTTTCTAGTCCATGCATAGGGTTCCCAAACCATTGTGTCTCCCTCTGACCATTTGTTTCTCATGTTATGAGTTTTCAATGTTGACCACACATAGTGGACTTCTTCGGTCATAGTCAGTGACGTATGCATCCTTTGGCTGGTCACTGTGCACGCTAGCCACACCGTGCTACTACTTGTTGAAGATATCCGTTCTTGCTAGTTGATAACTAGGGTTCCCAACCCAGTGTTCCCCCTCTGACCATTTGTGACTCGTGTTATGAGTTTTCAACATTGACCACACACTGTGAAATTGTTTTGGTCATGGGTTTTGACATATGCATGCTTTGGTTTGTCATTGTACTGGGTGACCACGCCCTGTCACTACGCATTGAAGGTATTTGTGCTTTCTAATTGGTAGCTAGTCCTGCCAAACCATCGCTACCCTCTCTCACTGTCTGTGACTCGTGTTGTGAGTTGTCAACATTGACCACATGAAGTTAAATTCTTTGGTCATGGTTAGTGACATATGCATAATTTGGTTGGTCACTGTGCATTGTAGCAACAGTTTGCATCTACATATTGAAGGTATCTCTACTTGCTAGTCGATAAATAGTATCCAGAAACCATTATCTTCCACTCTGACCACTTGTGACTCATGTTATGAGTTGTCAAAGTTTACCACACATGGTGACATTCTTTGGTCATGGTCAGTGACATATGCATGCTTTGGTTGGTCATCGTGCATGGTATTCACACAGTGCCATAACTCATTGAAGGTCATTTTCCTTGCTAGTTGATACCTGGTGTTCCCAAACCAGTGGTTCCCCCTCTGACCATTTGTCACTCGTATTATGACTTGTCAACGTTGACCACACACAGTGGATTTCTTGGGTCAAAGGCAGTACATATGCCTATGTTGGTCGGTCATTGTGCATGGTAGCCACACCGTGCTACTACTGATTGAAGGTCATCTTACTTGCTAGTTGACAACTGATATTCCCGTACCATTGTTTCCCCCTCTCACCATTTGTGACTCGTGTTATCGTTGGTGAACGTTGACCACCCATATTGAAATTCTTCGGTCATGGTCAGTGACATATGCCTAGTTTGGTTGTTTGGTGTGCATAGTAGCCACACCGCACCACTATGTATTGAAGTTCTTTGTCCTTTCTAGTCAATGCATAGGGTTCCCAACCCATTGTCTCTCCCTCTGACCATTTGTGACTCAAATTATGAGTTATCAATGTTGACCACACATAGTGGACTTCTTCGGTCATAGTCAGTGAGGAGGATCCTTTGGTTGGTCACTGTGCACGCTAGCAACACCGTGCCACTACTTGTTGAAGGTCTTCGTACTTGCTAGTTGATAACTAGTGCTCCCAACCCATTGTTTCCCCCTCTGACCATTTGTGACTTGTGTTATGAGTTTTCAACGTTGACCACACACTGTGAAATTTGTTTGGTCATGGTTAGTGACATATACCTACTTTGGTTTGTCACTTTACATGGTTACCACGCCATGTCACTACGTATTGAAGGTCTTTGTGCTTTCTAGTTGATAGCTTGTCCTCACAAACCATTGTTACCCCCACTGACTATCTGTGACTCGTGTTGTGAGACGTCAACGTTCACCACATGAAGTGAAATTCTTTGGTCATGGTCAGTGACATATTCATACTTTGGTTGGTCACTGTGCATTGTAGCCACACTGTGCCACTACATATTGAAGGTATTTGTACTTGCTAGTTGATAACTAGTATTCACCAACCTTTATCTTCCACTCTGACCATTTGTGACTCGTGTCATGAGTTGTCAAAGTTTACCACACTTGGTGACATTATTTGGTCATCGTCAGTGTTATATGCCTACTTTGGTTGGTCATCGTGCATGGTATGCACACCGTGCCACAACTTATTGAAGGTCCTTCTGCTTGCTAGTTGATACCTGGTGTTCCCAAACCATTGTCTCCCCCTCTGACCATTTGTGACTCCTATCATGAGTTGTCAACATTAACCACACACAGCGGATTTCTTTGGTCCAAGGCATTAGATATGCCTACTTTGGTCGGTCATTGTGCATGGTAGCCACACTGTGCTTCTACCGATTGAAGGTCTCTGTACTTGCTAGTTGAGAACTGAAATTCCAGACCATTGTTTTCCCTTCTGACCGTTTGTGACTCGTGTTATGGTTGGTGAACGTTGACCACCTATCTTGAAACTCTTTGGTCATGGTCAGTGACATGCCTTGTTTGGTTGTTTGGTGTGCATAGTAGCCACACCGTGCCACTGCGTATTGAAGTTATTTGTCCTTTATAGTCGATACATAGGGTTCCCAAACCATTGTCTCTCCCTCTGACCATTTTTTGACTCGTGTTGTGAGTTGTCAATGTTGACCACACATGGTGGACTTCTTCGGTTATAGTTAGTGACGTATGCATCCCTTGGTTGGTCACTATGCACGCTAGCCACACCGTGCCACTGCTTGTTGAAGGTCTTTGTACTTGCTAGTTGATAACTAGTGTTCCCAACCCATTTTTTCCCCCTCTGACCATTTGTGACTCGTGTTATGAGTTTTCAACGTTGACCCCACACTATGAAATTCTTTTGGTCATGGTTAGTGAAATATGCATACTTTGGTTTGTCACTGTACATGGTTACCACGTCGTGTCACTACGTATTGAAGGTCTTTGTGCTTTCTAGTTGATAGCTAGTCTTCCCAACCCATTCTTACCCTCTCTCACTATCTGTGACTCGTGTTGTGAGTTGTCACCATTGACCACATGAAGTGAAATTCTTTGGTCATGGTTAGTGACATATGCATACTTTGGTTGGTCAATGTGCATTGTAGCCACGCTGTGCAACTACATATTGAAGGTATTTGTACTTGCTAGTCAATAATTAGTATTCAGAAACCATTGTCTTCCACTCTGACCATTTGTGACTCGTGTTATGAGTTGTGAAAGTTTACCACACATGATGACATTCTTTGGTCGTGGTCAGTGACATGCATATTTTGTTTGGTCATCGTGCATGGTATCCACAGCGTGCCACAACTCATTGAAGGTCGTTGTGCTTGCTAGTTGATACCTGGTGTTACCAAACCATTGTTTCTCCCTCTGACCATTTGTGACTCCTATTATGAGTTGTCAACGTTGACCACACACAGCATATTTCTTTGGTCAAAGGCAGTACATATGCCTACTTTGGTCAGTCATTGTGCATGGTAGCCACACCGTGCTACTACTGATGGAAGGTCGTTGTACTTGCTAGTTGAGAACTGATATTCCCGGACCATTGCTACCCCCTCTGACCGTTTGTGACTCGTGATATGGTTGGTGAACGTTGACCACCCATATTGAAATTCTTTGGTAGTGGACAATGACATATGCCTAATCTGGTTATTTAGTGTGCACAGTAGCCACACCGTGCCACTATGTATTGAATTTCTTTGTCCTTTGTAGTCCATGCATAGGTTTCCCAAACCATTGTCTCTCCCTCTGACCATTTGTGACTTGTGTTTAGAGTTGTAAATGTTGACCACACATAGTGGACTTATTCGGTCATAGTCAGTGACGTATGCATCCTTTGGTTGGTCACTGTGCACGCTAGCCACACCGTGCGACTACTTGTTGAAGGTCTTCGTACTTGCTAGCTGTTAACTAGTGTTCCCAACCCATTGTTTCCCCCTCTGACAATTTGTGACTCGTGTTATGAGTTCTTAACGTTGACCACACACTGTGAAATTTGTTTGGTCGTGGTTAGTGACATATGCCTACTTTGGTTTTTCACTGTACATGGTTACTGTCAGTAAAATGTTGGAAGAGTTAACTTGCTCATGTGATGCTAACGTCAGTGGACATGCGGTCGAGGCGCTTGAGTGCAGTATGAGAGATGACTGCTGCAATAACAGGGACATTGCTGAGTACTGTGCATTGGTACAAGTGCAATGATACAACACAGGAACCATAGAGGCACGAGTATGACATAAGCTAGAATGAGTGGTGGCAGTGCCGAGGCGCAGGCGGGAAGGCCGCAGGGCCAAGGCACGGTCCGGCAGTATGCAGGGGCAGCAGCGACGAAGCAGGGGCCGACGATCAAGACAAGTGGGATGTACTGAGATCACTCCATGAGCAGGCGGGTGAATGGCACGACAGCGATGTTGATGATGATGCCACAACTTGAGGTTGCCAGCGCAAAGGTCCGAGGGGTATACTTGCCACAGCGTCGGTCCGCGGGCCGGCAGTCCACCAGGTCCGAGACGCCTTGATACGTCTGAGTGGGCATGAGCGATGAACAAGGAGGAGAGCCACAGCATCCAGAGGCGGGCCAAGCGATTAGCGAGGCCACAGCACGAAGGAGCGGGCTGAACGATGATTGATGGAACTGGAGGCAGGGCAGAGCCCGGGCCTTGCATGAAGGAACTGATCAGAGCAGCGGCAACGATGAGCAGGAGTGGCACTGTGCCATGGCAGCGGGCCATGGTCACAGGCCGAGTGGGGGCAGGGCCGAAGCCCGGGCCGAACAGGCAAAGAGGTGAGGATGAACGGATCGACCTATGTCTGGTAGTTAGAACAATAGAGAGTACATACCTAAGTAGTCTAGTCTACCCTAGCTGCTATGCCTAGCTATGGTGGACGGTATGTCCAGTAGCGCCGGAGGCGCACTTCTGTCTTGGTCGTTGGTTGGCCCGTGGGGCAGCGCCATGTCTTGTTCTTGTTGTTGCGGGAAGGTCGGTTGCGGTGTTGAGCGAGGTAGTCGTTGGATTTTAGTGGGGACCGAACAGCATAGATGTGGTTGTTGGCGGGGGACGCTAGCGAGATGTCGTGCTGGTGTGTTGGTTTACCGGCGAACTTCGCCGTTTGTTCGTCCAATGTCTGTTGTCCGTTGTCCTCGCGCGTGTGCCGTTGGTAGGCGGTAGTCCGGGTTACCGGCCAGGTGTGGGGCTCTATCTTTGGTGAGGCTTGAGCCACCCTTTTGCCACATTTTCTGTAATTACTTGTTCGCCTGCTGGATCTGCCGTTGGTAGATGTTTTGGTGAGACACGCTCTCGCTTGAACCCATGTAACACCAGTTGGCTCTGACAATTTGTAACTTGTGTTATGAGTTTTCAACGTTGACCACACATTGTGAAATTCGTTTGGTCGTGGTTAGTGACATATGCCTACTTTGATTTGTCATTGTACATGGTTACCACACCGTGTCACTACGTATTGTAGGTCTTTGTGCTTTCTAGTTGATAGCTAGTGTTCCCAAAGCATTGTTACCCCCCTCAGACTATCTGTGACTCGTGTTGTGAGTTGTCAACGTTGACCACATGAAGTGAAATTCGTTGGTCATGGTCAGTGACATATGCATACTTTGGTTAGTCAATGTGCATGGTAGCCACACTGCCACTGCATATTGAATGTATTTGTACTTTCCACTCGATAACTAGTATTCACAAACCATTGTCTTCCACTCTGACCATTTGTAACTCGTGTTATGAGTTGTCAAAGTTTACCACACTTAGTGACATTATTTGGTCATGGTCAGTGACATATGCCTACTTTGGTTGGTGATCGTGCATGGAACTCACACCGTGCCACAACCTATTGAAGGTCCTTGTGCTTGCTTGTTGATACCTGGTGTTCCCAAACCATTGTTTCCCCCTCTGACCATTTGTGACTCGTATTATGAGTTGTCAACGTTGACCACACACAGCGGATTTCTTTGGTCAAAGGCAGTACATAGGCCTACTTTGGTCGGTCATTTTCCATGGTAGCCACACCGTGCTACTACTGATTGAAGGTCGTTGTACTTGCTAGTTGAGAAATGACATTCCCAGACCATTGTTTCCCCCTCTCACCATTTGTGACTCGTGTTCTGGTTGGTGAACGTTGACCACCCATATTGAAATTCTTTGGTCATGGTCAGTGACATATGCCTAGTTTGGTTATTTGGTGTACATAGTAGCCACGCCGTGCCACTACGTATTGAAGTTCTTTGTCATTTCTATTCCATGCATAGGGTTCCCAAACCATTATCTCTCCCTCTGACCATGTGTGACTCGTGTTATGAGTTTTCAATGTTGACCACACATAGTGGACTTCTTCGGTCATAGTCAGTGACGTATACATCCTTTGGTTGGTCACTGTGTATGCTAGCCACATCGTAAGACTACTTGTTGAATATATTTGTACTTGCTAGCTGATAACTTATATTCCCAACCCATTGTTTCCCCCTCTGACCATTTGTGACTCGTGCTATGAGTTTTCAACATTGACCACACACTGTGAGATTCGTTTGGTCATGGTGAGTGACATATGCCTACTTTGGTTTGTCACAGTACATGGTTACCACGCCGTGTCACTACGTATTGAAGGTCTTTGTGCTTTCTAGTTGATAGCTTATCCACACAAACCATTGTTACCCCCTCTGACTATCTGTGACTCGTGTTGTGAGTTGTCAAAGTTGACCACATGAAGTGAAATTCTTTGGTCATGGTCAGTGACATATGCATACTTTGGTTGGTCGCTGTGCATTGTAGCCACACTGTGCCACTACATGTTGAAGGTGTTTGTACTTGCTAGTCCAAAACTAGTATTCAGAAACCATTATCTTCCACTATGACCATTTGTGACTCGTGTTATGAGTTGTCAAAATGTACCACACATGGTGACATTCTTTGGTCATGGTCAGTGACATATGCATACTTTGGTTGGTCATTGTGAATTGTATCCACACTGTGCCACAACTTCTTGAAGGTCATTGTGCTTGCTAGTTGATACCTGGTGTTCCCAAACCATTGTTTCCCCCTCTGACCATTTGTCACTCGTATAATGAGTTGTCAATGTTGACCACACACAGCGGATTTATTTTGTCAATCGCAGTATGTATACCTACTTTGGTCGGTCATTGTGCACGGTAGCCACACCGTGCTACTACTGATTGAAGGTCGTTGTACTTGCTAGTTGAGAACGGATATTCCCGGACCATTGTTTCTCCTTCTGATCGTTTGTGACTCGTGTTATGGTTGGTGAATGTTGACCACCCATATTGAAATTCTTTGGTCATGGTCTGTGACATATGCCTAGTTCGCTTGTTTAGTGTGCATAGTAGCCACACTGTGCCACTACGTATTGAAGTTCTTTTTCCTTTCTAGTCCATGCATAGGGTTTCCAACCCATTGTCTCTCCCTCTGACCATTTTTGACTCGTGTTATGAGTTGTCAATGTTGACCACACGTAGTGGAATTCTTCGGTCATAGTCAGTGACGTTTGCATCATCTGGTTGGTCACTGTGCACGCTAGCCACACCGTGCCACTACTTGTTGAAGGTCTTCGTACTTGCAAGTTGGTAACTAGTGCTCCCAGCCCATTGTTTCCCCCTCTGACCATTTTTGACTCGTGTTATGAGTTTTCAACGTTGACCACACACTATGAAGTTCGTTTGGTCATGGTTAGTGACATATGCGTAGTTTGGTTTGTCACTGTACATGGCTACCACGCCGTGTCACTACGCATTGAAGGTCTTTATGCTTTCTAGTTGATAGCTAGTGTTCCCAAACCATTGTTACCCCCCTCTGAAAATCTGTGACTTGTGTTATGAGTTATCAACGTTGACCACACGAAGTGGAATTCGTTGGTCATGGTCAGTTACATATGCATACTTTGGTTGGTCACTGTGCATGGTAGCCACACCGTGCCACTACATATTGAAGGTATTTGTACTTGCTACTCAATAACTATTATTCACAAACCATTATCTTCCACTCTGACCATTTGTGACTCGTGTTATGAGTTGTCAAAGTTTACCACACTTAGTAACATTATTTGGTCATGGGTAGTGACATATGCCTACTTTGGTTGGTCATCGTGCATGGTATGAACACCGTGCCACAACATATTGAAGGTCTGTGTGCTTGCTAGTTGATACCTGGTGTTCCCAAACCATTGTCTCCCCCCCCTGACCCTTTGTGAATCATATTATGAGTTGTCAACATTGACCACACACAGCGGATTTCTTTGGTCCAAAGCATTAGATATGCCTACTTTGGTCGGTCATTGTGCATGGTAGCCACACCGTGCTTCTACTGATTGAAGGTCGCTGTTCTTGCTAGTTGAGAACTGATATTCCCAGACCATTGTTTCCCATTCTGACCGTTTGTGACTCGTGTTATGGTTGGTGAACGTTGACCACCCATATTGAAATTCTTTGGTCATGGTCAGTGACATATGCCTAGTTTGGTTGTTTGGTGTGCATATTAGCCACACCGTGCCACTGCGTATTGAAGTTCTTTGTCCTTTATAGTCGATACATAGGGTTCCCAAACCATTGTCTCTCCCTCTGACCATATTTTGACTCGTATTGTGAGTTGTCAATGTTGACCACACATAGTGGACTTCTTTGGGTATAGTCAGTGACATATGCATCATTTGGTTGGTCACTGTGCATGCTAGCCACACCGTGCCACTGCTTGTTGAAGGTCTTTGTACTTGCTAGTTGATAACTAGTGTTCCCAACCCATTGTTTCCCCCTCTGACCATTTGTGACTTATGTTATGAGTTCTCAACGTTGACCACACACTATGAAATTCTTTTGGTCATGGTTAGTGACATATGCATACTTTCGTTTGTCACTGTACATGGTTACCACATCGTGTCACTACGTATTGAACGTCTTTGTGATTTCTAGTTGATAGCTAGTCTTCCCAATCCATTCTTACCATATCTCACTATCCGTGACTCGTGTTGTGAGTTGTCAACATTGACCACATGAAGTGGAATTCTTTGGTCATGGTTAGTGACATATGCATACTTTGATTGGTCAATGTGCATTGTAGCCACGCTGTGCAACTACATATTGAAGGTATTTGTACTTGCAAGTCGATAATTAGTATTAAAAACTCATTATCTTCCACTCCGACCATTTGTGACTTGTGTTATGAGTTGTCAAAGTTTACCACACATGGTTACATTCGTCGGTCATGGTCAGTGACATATGGCTACTTCGGTTGGTCATCGTGCATGGTATCCACACCGTGCCACAACTTATTGAAGGTCCTTGTGCTTGCTAGTTGATACCTGGTGTTCCCAAACCATTGTTTTCCCCTCTGACCATTTGAGACTCGTATTATGAGTTGTCATTGTTGACCACATACAGCAGATTTCTTTGGTCAAAGGCAGTGCATATGCTAACTTTGGTTGGTCATTTTGCATGATATCCACACCGTGCTACTACTGATGGAAGGTCGTTGTACTTTCTAGTTGAGAACTGATATTCCCAGACCATTGTTTCCCCTGTGAACGTTTGTGAGTCGTGTTATGGTTGGTGAACGTTGACCACCCATATTGAAATTCTTTGGTCATGGTCAGTGAAATATGCCTAGTTTGGATGTTTGGTGTGCATATTAGCCACACTGTGCCACTATGTATTGAAGTTCTTTGTCCTTTATAGTCAAAACATAGGGTTCCCAAACCATTGTCTCTCCCTCTAACCATTTGTGACTCGTGTTATGAGTTTTCAATGTTGAAAACACATAGTGGACTTCTTCGGTCATAGCCAGTGACTTATGCATCCTTTGGTTGGTCCCTGTGCACGCTAGCCACACCGTGCCACTACTTGGTGAAGGTCTTCGTACTTGCTAGTTGATAACTAGTGTTCCCAACCCATTGTTTCCCCCTCTGACCATTTGTGACTCATGTTATGAGTTTTCAACGTTGACCACACACTGTGAAATTTGTTTGGTCATGGTTAGTGACATATGCCTACTTTGGTTTGTCACTGTACATGGTTACCACACCGTGTCACTACGAATTGAAGGTCTTTGTGCTTTGTAGTTGATAGGTAGTCTTCCCAAACCATTGTTACCCCCTCTGACTATTTGTGACTTGTGTTGTGAGTTGTCAACATTGACCACATGAAGTGAAATAATTTGGTCATGGTCAGTGACATATGCATACTTTGGTTGGTCACTGTGCATTGTAGCCACGCTGTGCAACTACATATTGAAGGTATTTGTACTTGCTAGTCGATAACTAGTATTCAGAAACCATTATCTTCCAATCTGACTATTAGTGACTCGTGTTATGAGTTGTCCAAATCTACCACACATGGTGACATTCTTTGGTCATGGTCAGTGACATATGCATACTTTGGTTGGTCATCGTGAATGGTATCCACACCGTGCCACAACTTCTTGAAGGTCATTGTGCTTGCTAGTTGATACCTGGTGTTCCCAAACCATTGTTTCCCCCTCAGACCATTTGTGATTCGTATTATGCGTTGTCAACGTTGACCACACACAGCGGATTTCTTTGGTCAAAGGCAGCACATATGCCTACTTTGGTCGGTCGTTGTGCATGGTAGCCACACCGTGCTACAACTGATTGAAGGTCATTGTAACAATGGTTCGGGAACTGATATTCCCGAACCATTGTTTCTCCCTCTGACCGTTTGTGACTCGTGTTATGGTTGGTGAATGTTGACCACCCATATTGAAATTGTTTGGTCATGGTCAGTGACATATGCCTAGTTTGGTTGTTTGGTGTGCATAGAAGCCACACCGTACCACTAGGTATTGAAGTTCTTTGTCCTTTCTAGTCCATGCATAGATTTCCCAAACCATTTTCTCTCCCTGTGACCATTTGTGACTTGTGTTATGAGTTGTCAATGTTGACCACACATAGTGGAATTCTTCGGTCATAGTCAGTGACGTATGCATCCTTTGGTTTGTCACTGTGCACGCTAGCCACACCGTGCCACTACTTGTTGAAGGTCTTGGTACTTGCTCGTTGATACCTTGTGTTCCCAACTCATTGTTTCCCCCTGTGAAAATTTGTTACCCGTGTTATGAGTTTTCAACGTTGACCACACACTGTGAACTTCGTTTGGTCGTGGTTAGTGACATATGCCTACTTTGGTTTGTCACTGTACATGGTTACCACATCGTGTCACTACGTTTTGAAGCTCTTTGTGCTTTCTAGTTGATAGCTAGTGTTCACAAACCATTGTTCCCCCCTTCAGACTACCTGTGACTCGTGTTGTGAGTTATCAACATTGACCACATGAAGTGAAAATCATTGGTCATTGTCAGTGATATATGCATACTTTGGTTGGTCACTGTGCATGGTAGCCACACTGTGTCACTAAATATTGAATGTATTTGTACTTGCTACTCGATAACTAGTATTCACAAGCCATTGTCTTCCACTCTGACCATTTGTGACTCGTGTTATGAGGTGTCAAAGTTTACCACACATGGTGACATTGTTTGGTCATGGTCAGTGTCATGTGCATATTTTGGTTGGTCATCATGCATGGTATCCACACCGTGCCACAACTCATTGAATGTCGTTGTGCTTGCTAGCTGATACCTGGTGTTGCTGAACCATTGTTTCCCCCTCTGACCATTTGTGACTCGAATTATGAATTGTCAACGTTGACCACACACAGCGGATTTCTTTGGTCAAAGGCAGTACATATGCCTACTTTTGTCGGTCACTGTGCATGGTAGCCATACCCTGCAACTACTGATTGCAGGTCGTTGTACTTGCTAGTTGAGAACTCATATTTCCCGACCACTGTTTTCCCCTCTGACCATTTGTGACTCGTGTTATGGTTGGTGAACGTTGACCACCCATATTGAAATTGTTTGGTCATGTTCACTGACATATGCCCAGTTTGGTTATTTGGTGTGCATTGCAGCCACGCCGTGCCACTACGCATTGAAGTTCTTTGTCCTTTTTAGTCCATGCATATGGTTCCCAAACCATTGTCTCTCCCTCTGACCATTTGTGACTCGTGTGATGAGTTGTCAATGTTGACCACACATGGTGGACTTCTTCGGTCATAGTCAGTGACGTATGCATCCTTTGGTTGGTCACTGTGCACGCTAGCCACATCGTGCCACTACTTGTTGAAGATATTCGTTCTTACTAGTTGATGAATAGTGTTCCCAACCCATTGTTTCCCCCTCTGACCATTTGTGACTCGTGTTATGATTTTTCAACATTGACCACACACTGTGAAATTCTTTTGGTCATGGTTAGTGACATATGCACACTTTGGTTTGTCACTGTACATGGTTACCACACCGTGTCACTACGCATTGAAGGAATTTGTCCTTTCTAGTTGGTAGCTAGTCTTCCCAAACTATCGTTACCCTCTCTCACTACCTCTGACTTGTGTTGTGAGTTGTCAACATTGACTACATGAAGTGAAATTCTTTGGTCATGGTCAGTGACATATGCATACTCTGGTTGGTCACTATGCAGTGTAGCCACACTGTTCTACTACATATTTAATGTATTTGTACTTGCTAGTTGATAACTAGTATTTCGAAACCATTATCTTCCGCTTTGACCATTTGTGACTCGTCCTATGAGTTGTCAAAGTTTACTACACATGGTGACATTCTTTGGTCATGGTCAGTGCTATATGTATACTTTGGTTGGTCATCGTGCATGGTATCCACACCGTGCCACAACGTTTTGAAGGTCATTGTCCTTGCTAGTTCATACCTGGTGTTCCCAAACCATTGTTTCCCCCTCTGACCATTTGTGACTCATATCATGTGTTGTCAACATTGACCACACACAGCGGAGTTCTTTGGTCAAAGGCAGTACATATGCCTACTTTGGTCGGTCACTGTGCATGGTAGCCACACTGTGCTACTACTGATTGAACGTCGTTGTACTTGATAGTTGAGAACTGATATTCCTGGACCATTGTTTCCCCCTCTGACCGTTTGTGACTCGTGTTATGGTTGGTGAACGTTGACCACCCATATTGAAAATCTTTGGTCATGGTCAGTGACATATGCCTAGTTTGGTTGTTTGGTGTGCATAGTAGCCACACCGTACCACTTTGTCCTTTCTAGTCCATGCATAGGATTCCCAGACCATTGTCTCTCCCTCTGACCATTTGTGACTCGTGTTATGAGTTGTCAATGTTGACCACACATAGTGGACTTCTTCGGTCACAGTCAGTGAGGAGCATCCTTTTGTTGGTCACTGTGCACGCTAGCCACACCGTGCCACTACATGTTGAAGGTCTTTGTACTTGCTAGTTTATAACTAGTGTTCCCAATCCATTGTTTCCCCCTCTGACCATTTGTGACTCGTGTTATGAGTTTTCAATGTTGACCACACACCGTGAAATTTGATTGGCCATGGTTAGTGACACATGCCTAGTTTGGTTTGTCACTGTACATGGTTACCACGCCGTGTCACTAGGTATTGAAGGTCTTTGTGCTTTCTAGTTGATAGCTTGTGCGCACAAACCATTGTTACCCCCTCTGAATATCTGTGACTCCTATTGTGAGTTTTCAACGTTGACCACATGAAGTGAAATTCTTTGGTCATGGTCAGTGACATATGCATACTTTGGTTGAACAGTGTGCGTTGTAGCCACACTGTGCCACTACATATTGAAGGTATTTGTACTTGCTAGTCGATAACTAGTATTCTGAAACCATTATCTTCCACTCTGACCATTTGTGACTCGTGTTATGAGTTGTCAAATTTTACCACACATGGTGACATTCTTTGGTCATGGTCAAAGACATATGCATACTTTGATTGGTCATCTTGAATGGTATACACACCGTGCCACAACTTATTGAAGGTCATTGTGCTTGCTAGTTGATACCTGGTGTTCCCAAACCATTTTTTCCCCCTCTGACCATTTGTGACTTGTATTATGAGTTGTCAACGTTGACCACACGCAGCGGATTTCTTTGGTCAAAGGCAGTACATATGTGTACTTTGGTCGGCTACTTTTGTAGCCACACTGTGCTACTACTGATTGAAGGTCGTTGTACTTGCTAGTTGAGAAATGATATTCCCCGACCATTGTTTCCCCATGTGACCGTTTGTGACTCGTGTTATGGTTGGTGAACGTTGACCACCAATATTGAAATTCTTTGGTCATGGTCAGTGACATATGCCTAGTTTAGTTGTTTGGTGTGCATAGTAGCCACACCGTGCCAGTACGTATTGAAGTTCTTTGTCCTTTCTAGTCCATGTATAGGGTTCCCAAACCATTGTCTCTCCCTCTGACCATTTGTGACTCGTGTTATGAGTTTTCAATGTTGACCACACATAGTGGACTTCTTCGGTCATAGTCAGTGACGTATGCATCCTTTGGTTGGTCACTGTGCACGCTAGCCACACCGTGCCACTACTTGTTGAAGGTTTTCGTACTTGCTAGTTGATAACTAGTGTACCCAACCCATTGTTTTCCCCTCTGACCATTTGTGACTCGTGTTATAAGTTTTCAACGTTGACCACACGCTGTGAAATTCTTCTGGTCATGGTTAGTGACCTATGCATACTTTGGTTTGTCACAATACATGGTTACCACGCCGTGTCACTACGCATTGAAGGTCTTTGTGCCTTCTAGTTGATAGCTAGTGTTCCCAAACCATCGTTACCCTGTCTCACTGTCTGTGACTCATGTTGTTAGTTGTCAACATTGACCACATGAAGTGAAATTCTTTGGTCATGGTTAGTGACATGTGCATACTTTGGTTGGTCACTGTGCATTGTAGCCACAGTGTGCAACTCCATATTGAAGGTATCTGTACATGCTAGTCAGTAACTGGTATTCAGAAGCCATTATCTTCCACTCTGACCATTTGTGACTCATGCTATGAGATGTCAAAGTTTACCACACTTGGTGACATTCTTTCGTCATGGTCAGTGACATATGCATACTTTGGTTGGTCATCGTGCATGGTATTCACACCGTGCCACAACTCATTGAAGGTCATTGCTCTTGCTAGTTGATACCTGGTGTTCCCAAACCATTGTTTCCCCCTCTGACCATTTGTGACTCGTATTATGTGTTGTCAACGTTGACCACAGACAGCGGATTTCTTTGGTCAAAAGTAGTACATATGCCTACTTTGGTCCGTCATTGTGCACGGTAGCCACACCGTCCTACTACTGATTGAAGGTCGTCGTACTTGCTAGTTGACAACTGATATTCCCGGACCATTGTCTCCCCCTCTCACCATTTGTGACTCGTGTTATGGTTGGTGAACGTTGACCACCCATATTGAAATTCTTTGGTCATGGTCAGTGACATATGCCTAGTTTGGTTGTTTGGTGTGCATAGTAGCCACACCGTACCACTACGCATTGAAGTTCTTTGTCCTTTCTAGTCCATGCATAGGATTCCCAGACCATTGTCTCTCCCTCTGACCATTTGTGACTCGTATTATGTGTTGTCAACGTTGACCACAGACAGCGGATTTCTTTGGTCAAAAGTAGTACATATGCCTACTTTGGTCCGTCATTGTGCACGGTAGCCACACCGTCCTACTACTGATTGAAGGTCGTCGTACTTGCTAGTTGACAACTGATATTCCCGGACCATTGTCTCCCCCTCTCACCATTTGTGACTCGTGTTATGGTTGGTGAACGTTGACCACCCATATTGAAATTCTTTGGTCATGGTCAGTGACATATGCCTAGTTTGGTTGTTTGGTGTGCATAGTAGCCACACCGTACCACTACGCATTGAAGTTCTTTGTCCTTTCTAGTCCATGCATAGGATTCCCAGACCATTGTCTCTCCCTCTCACCATTTGTGACTCGTGTCATGAGTTGTCAATGTTGACCACACATAGTGGAATTCTTCGGTCATAGTCAGTGACGTATGCATCTTTTGGTTGGTCACTGTGCACGCTAGCCACACTGTGCCACTACTTGTTGAAGGTCTTCGTACTTGCTAGTTGAAAGCTCGTGTTCCCAACCCATTGTTTCCCCCTCTGACCATTTGTGACTCGTGTTATGAGTTTTCAATGTTGACCACACACTGAAATTTAATTGGCCATGGTTTTTGACATATGCCTACTTTGGTTTGTCACTGTAAATGGTTACCACGCCGTGTCACTAGGTATTGAATGTCTTTGTGCTTTCTAGTTGATAGCTTGTCCTCACAAACCATTGTTATCCCCTCTGAATATCTGTGACTCCTATTTTGAGTTGTCAACGTTGACCACATGGAGTGAAATTCTTTGGTCATGGTCAGTGACATATCCATACTTTTTTTGAACAGTGTGCATTGTAGCCACACTGTGCCACTACATATTGAAGGTATCTGTACTTGCTAGTCAATAACCAGTATTCAGAAACCATTATCTTCCACTCTGACCATTTGTGACTTGTGTTATGAGTTGTCAAATTTTACCACACATGGTGACATTCTCTGGTCATGGTCAGAGACATATGCATACTTTGGTTGGTCATCGGGAATGGTATCCACACCGTGCCAAAACGTATTGAAGGTCATTGTGCTTGCTAGTTGATACCTGGTGTTCCGAAACTGTTTTTTCCCCCTCAGACCATTTGTGACTCGTATTATGAGTTGTCAACGTTGACCACACACAGCGGATTTCTTTGGTCAAATTCAGTACATATGCCTAATTTGGTCGGTCATTGTGCATGGTAGCCACACCGTGCTACTACTGATTGAAGGTCGTTGTACTTGCTAGTTGGTATCTAGTATTCCTAAACTATTGTTTCCCCCTCTGACAATTCGTGACCCATATTATGGGTTGTCAATGTTGACCACACATAGTAAAATTATTTGGTCATGGTAAGTGGCACATGCATAATCAGGTTGGTCGTTGTGCATGGTAGCCACACCGTGCCACTTCTTGTTGAAGGTATTTGCACTTGCTAGTCAATAAATAGCAAAAGGTTTCTCCCTTTGACACCAGGTCGGTTTTTGTTGATTTGTTACGCGTAGGTGCCTTCACTGGAATACTCCCTCCCACCCCCCTAGAGGGATGTTCCTTGGATGACCTGGAGGACATATTTGCGACCGCATTATGACACCCCCCCTTACGCCCCCACGGCTTAGGCTCAAAGGTAGGGTAGAGATATCACAACACGGCCGCCC
>SZWC01000120.1:454353-464623 GCA_023375785.1 Penium margaritaceum | reverse complement strand
CCCCCCCCCCCCCCCCCCCCCCACGGCTTAGGCTCGAAGGTAGAGTAGAGGTATCACAACACGGCCGCCCCCCCCCTCCCAGGTCGCGAGCCTATTCTAGATTGCGCGTACGAGGATTCAAACCCAGGACCTACCGCCCCATAATCTAACCCTATAAGCACTAAGCCAACTCACATGGTGTTCATTTGATGTCCAAATGATTTTATAGGAGTTCCTATGGGTAGAGGACATAAAATAAGGGGGTGTAAGATTTTAGGGTAGATTTCAAAATTATGAATAATAACAAAGTTAGTTTAATCATAAACAATTGATGCGGACGCAATTTCATTTGTTGCAACTTCGACATTGAATAACTTCTCAACCGTTGCTCTGATTGACCAGCCGTAAGAAGGAAAGTTGACTACACATAGTGAAATTCTTTTTATAATTTTCAGTGACACAAGCATACTTTGGTTCGTCATTGTGCATGGTAGCCACACCCTGCCACCACTTATCGAAGGTCTTTGTAATTGCTACTCGATACTGAGTATTCCCAAACCATTGTTTCTCCCTCTGCCTATTTTTTAAGTGTAATATGAGTTGTGAACGCTGACCATACACACTAATATTCTTTGGTCGTGAGCAGTGATGTATGCCTACTTGGATAGGTCATTGCGCACGGTAGCCACACCGTGCCAATACATACGAAAGATCTTTGTACTTGCTAGAAGATACATAGTGTTTCAAAACCATTGTTTCCCCCCTCTGACCATTTGTGACTCATGTTATGGGTTGTGGTCGTTGACCACCCATATTGAAATTCTTTGGTCGTGGTCAGTGACATATGCCTAGTTTGGTTTGGCACTGTAGATGGTTACCACGCCGTGTCACTACTTATTGAAGGTCCTTGTGCTTTCTAGTTGATAGATAGTCTTCCCACACAATTATTACCCCAATCTGACTATCTGTGACTCATGTTGTGAGTTGTCAATGTTGACCACACGTAGTGGACTTCTTCAGTCATAGTCCGTGACGTATGCATCCTTTGGTTGGTCACTGTGCATGCTAGCCACACCGTGCCACTGCTTGTTGAAGTTTGTTGTACTCGCAAGTTGATAACTAGTGTTCCCAACCCATTGTTTCCCCCTCTGACCATTTTTGACTCGTGTTATAAGTTTTCAACGTTGACCACACACTGTAAAATTCTTTTGGTCATGGTTAGTGACACATGCATACTTTGGTTTGTCACTGTACATGGTTACCACGCCGTGTCACTACGTATTGAAAGTCTTTATGCTTTCTAGTTAATAGCTAGTCTTCCCAACCCATTCTTACCCTCTTCACTATCTGTGACTCGTGTTGTGAGTTGTCAACATTTACCACATGAAGTGAAATTCTTTGGTCATGGTTAGTGACATATGCATACTTTGGTTGGTCACTGTGCATTGTAGCCACACTGTGCAATTACATATTGAAGGTATCTGTACGTTCTTGTCGATAACTAGTATTCAGAAACCATTATCTTCCACTCTGACCATTTGTGACTCATGTTCTGAGTTGTCAACGTTTACCACACATGGTGACATTCTTTGGTCATCGTCAGTGACATATGCATACTTTGGTTGGTCATCGTGCATGGTATTTGCACCGTGCCACAACTTATTGAAGGTCATTGCGTTCGCTAGTTGATACCTGGTGTTCCCAAACCGTTGTTTCCCCCTCTGACCATTTGTGACTCGTATTATGAGTTGTCAACGTTGACCACACACAGCAGATTTCTTTGGTCAAAGGCAATACATATGCCTATTTTGGTCGGTCATTGTGAATGGTTGCCACACCGTGCTACTACTGATTGAAGGTCGTTGTACTTGCTAGTTGAGAACTGATATTCCAAGACCATTGTTTCCCCCTCTGACCGTTTGTGACTCGTGTTATGGTTGGTGAACGTTGACCACCCATATTGGAATTCTTTGGTCATGGTCAGTGACATATGCCTAGTTTGGTTGTTTGGTGTGCATAGTAGCCACACCGTGCCACTACTTGTTGAAGGTCTTCATACTTGCTAGTTGATAACTAGTGTTCCCGACCCATTGTTTCCCCCTCTGACCATTTGTGACTCGTGTTATGAGTTTTCAACATTGACCACACACTGTGAAATTCGTTTGGTCATTGTTAGTGACATATGCGTAGTTTGGTTTGTCACTGTACATGGCTGCCACACCGTGTCACTATGTATTGAAGGTCTTTATGCTTTCTAGTTGAAAGTTAGTGTTCCCAACCCATTGTTACCCTCCTCTGACTATCTGTGACTCGTGTTGTGAGTTGTTAACGTTGACCACATGAAGTGGAATTCGTTGGTCATGGTCAGTTACATATGCATACTTTGGTTGGTCACTGTGCATTGTAGCCACACTGTGCCACTACATGTTTAAGGTATTTGTACTTGCTACTCGATAACTAGTATTCACAAACCATTATCTTCCACTCTGACCATTTGTGACTCGTGTTATGAGTTGTCAACGTTTACCACACTTAGTGACATTATTTTGTCATAGTCAGTGACATATGCCTCTTTTGGTTGGTCATCCTGCATGGTATGCACACCATGCCACAACTTATTGAAGGTCCCTGTGCTTGCTAGTTAATACCTAGTGTTCCCAAATCATTGTTTCCCCCCTCTGACCATTTGTGACTCGTATTATGTATTGTGAACGTTGACCACACAGAGTGGATCTCTTTGGTCAAAGGCAGTACATATGCCTACTTTGGTCGGTCATTGTGCATGGTAGCCACATCGTACTACTACTGATTGATGGTCGTTGTACTTGCTAGTTGAGAAATGATATTCCCGGGCCATTGTTTCCCCCTCTGACAGTTTGTGACTCGTGTTATGGTTGGTGAACGTTGACCACCCATATTGAAATTCTTTGGTCATGGTCAGTGACATATGCCTTCTTTGGTTGTTTGGTGTGCATAGTAGCCACACCGTGCCAGTACGTATTTGTCCTTTTTAATCCATGCAAAGGGTTCCCAAACCATTGTCTCTCCCTCTGACCATTTGTGACTCGTGTTATGAGTTTTCAATGTTGACCACACATAGTGGACTTCTTCGGTCATAGTCAGTGACGTATGCATCCTTTGGCTGGTCACTCTGCACGCTAGCCACACTGTGCCACTACTTGTTGAAGGTCTTCGTACTTGCTAGTTGATAACAAGTATTCCCAATCCATTGTTTCCCCCTCTGACCATTTGTGACTCGTGTTATGAGTTTTCAACGTTGACCACACGCTGTGAAAATCTTTTGGTCATGGTTAGTGACCTATGCATACTTTGGTTTGTCACTGTTCATGGTTACCACGCCGTGTCACTACGCATTGACGGTCTTTGTGCTTCCTAGTTGATTCAAGTGTTCCCAAACCATCGTTACCCTCTCTCACTATCTGTGACTCCTGTTGTGAGTTGTCTACATTGACCACATGAAGTGAAATTCTTTGGTCATGGTTAGTGACATATGCATACTTCGGTTGGTCACTGTGCATTGTAGCCACAGTGTGCAACTACATATTGAAAGTATCTGTACTTGCTAGTCGATAACTAGTATTCAGAAACCATTATCTTCCACTCTGACCATTTGTGACTCATGTTATGAGTTGTCAAAGTTTACCACACATGGTGACATTCTTTGGTCATTCTCAATGACATATGCATATTTTGGTTGGTCATCGTGCATGGTATTCACACTGTGCCACAACTCATTGAAGGTCATTTTTCTTGCTAGTTGATACCTGGTGTTCCCAAACCATTGTTTCCCCCTCTGACCGTTTGTGACTGGTATAATGAGTTGTCAACGTTGACCACACACAGCGGATTTCTTTGGTCAAAGGCAGTACACATGCCTACTTTGGTCGGTCACTGTGCACGGTAGCCACACCGTGCTACTACTGATTGAAGGTCCTTGTACTTGCTAGGTGACAACTGATATTCCCGGACCATTGTCTCCCCCTCTCACCATTTGTGACTCGTGTTATGGTTGGTGAACGTTGACCCCCCATATTGAAATTCTTTGGTCATGGTCAGTGACATATGACTAGTTTGGTTTTTTGGTGTGCATAGTAGCCACATCATACCACTATGTATTGAAGTTCTTTTTCCTTTCTAGTCCATGCATAGGATTCCCAGACCATTGTCTCTCCCTCAGACCATCTGTGACTCGTGTTATGAGTTGTCAATGTTGACCACACATAGTGGACTTCTTCGGTCATAGTCAGTGAGGAGGATCCTTTGGTTGGTCACTGTGCACGCTTGCCACACCGTGCCACTACTTGTTGAAGGTATTTGTACTTGCTTGTTGATAACTAGTGTTCCCAACCCATTGTTTCCGCATCTGACCATTTGTGACTCGTGTTATGAGTTTTTAATGTTGACCACACACTGTGAAATTTGTTTGGCCATGGTTAGTGACAAATGCCTACTTTGGTTTGTCACTGTACATGGTTACCACGCCGTGTCGCTAGGTATTGAAGGTCTTTGTGCTTTGTAGTTGATAGCTTGTTCTCACAAACCATTTTTTCCCCCTCTGACTATCTGTGACTCCTATTGTGAGTTGTCAACGTCGACCACATGAAGTGAAATTCTTTGGTCATTGTCAGTGACATATGCATACTTTGGTTGAACAGTGTGCATTGTAGCTGCACTGTGCCACTACATATTGAAGGTATTTGTACTTGCTAGTCGATAACTAGTATTCATAAACCAATATCTTCAACTCTGACCATTTGTGACTCATGTTATGAGCTGTCAAAATTTACCACACATGGTGACATTCTCTGGTCATGGTCAGAGAAATATGCATACTTTCGTTGGTCATCGTGAATGGTAACCACACCGTGCCACAACTTATTGAAGTTCATTGTGCTTGCTAGTTGATACCTGGTGTTCCCAGACCATTTTTTCCCTCTCTAACCATTTGTGACTCGTATTATGAGTTGTCAACGTTGACCACACAAAGCGGATTTCTTTGGTCAAACGCAGTACACATGCCTACTTTGGTCGGTCATTGTGCATGGTAGGCACATCGTGCTACTACTGACTGAAGGTCTTTGTACTTGCTAGTTGACAACTGATATTCCCGGACCATTGTTTCCCCATCTGACCGTTTGTGACTCATGTTATGGTTGGTGAACATTGACCACCCATATTGAAATTCTTTGGTCATGGTCAGTGACATGCATAGTTTGGTTGTTTTGTGTGCATAGTAGCCACACCGTGCCACTACGTATTGAAGTTCTTTGTCCTTTCTAGTCCATGCATAGGGTTCCCAAACCATTGTCTCTCCCTCTGACCATTTGTGACTCGTGTTATGAGTTGTCAGTGTTGACCACACATAGTGGACTTCTTCCGTCAAAATCAGTGACGTATGCATCCTTTGGTTGGTCACTGTGCACACTAGCCACACCGTGCCACTACTTGTCGACGGTCTTCATACTTGCTAGTTGATAACTAGTGTTCCCAACCCATTGTTTCCCCCTCTGACCATTTTTGACTCGTGTTATGAGTTTTCAACGTTGACCACACACTGTGAAATTTGTCTGGTCATGGATAGTGACATATGTGTGGTTTGGTTTGTCACTGTATATGGATACCACACCGTGTCACTACGTATTTAAGGTCTTTATGCTTTCTAGTTGATAGCTAGTGTTCCCAACCCATTGTTGCCCCCCTCTGACTATCTGTGACTCGTGTTGTGAGTGGTCAACGTTGACCACATGAAGTGGAATTTGTTGGTCATGGTCAGTTACACATGCATACTTTGGTTGGTCACTGTGCATTGTAGCCACACTGTGCCACTACATATTGAAGGTATTTGTAATTGCTTCTCAATAACTTGTATTCACAAGCCATTATCTTCCACTCTGACCATTTGTGACTCGTGTTATGAGTTGTCAAAGTTTACCACACATAGTGACATTATTTGGTCATGGTCAGTGACATATGCCTACTTTATTTGGTCATCGTGCATGGTGTGCACACCGTGCCACAACTTATTAAAGGTCCTTGTGCTTGCTAGTTGGTACCTGGTGTTCCCAAACCATTGTCTCCCCCTCTGACTTTTTGTGACTCCAATTATGAGTTGTCAACATTGATCGCACACAGCGGATTTCTTTGGTGAAAGGCATTAGATATGCCTACTTTGGTCGGTCATTGTGCATGGCAGCCACACCGTGCTTCTACTGATTGAAGGTCACTGTACTTGATAGTTGAGAACTGATATTCCCAGACCATTGTTTCCCCTTTTGACCGTTTGTGACTCGTGTTATGGTTGGTGAACATTTGACCACCCATATTGAAAATCTTTGGTCATGGTCAGTGACATATGCCTAGTCTGGTTGTTTGGTGTAAACATTAGCCACACCGTGCCACTACGTATTGAAGTTCTTTGTCCTTTCTAGTCCATGCATGGGGTTCCCAACCCATTGTCTCTCCCTTTGACCATTTGTGACTCGTGTTATGAGTTGTCAATGTTGATGACACATAGTGGACTTCTTTGGTCATAGTCAGTGACGTATGCATCCTTGGGTTGGTCACTGTGCACACTAGCCACACTGTGCCACTACTTGTTGACGGTCTTCGTACTTTCTAGTTGATAAATAGTGTTCCCAACCCATTTCTTCCTCCTCTGACCATTTGTGACTCGTGTTATGAGTTTTCAACATTGATCACAAACTGTGAAATTCGTCTGGTCATGGTTAGTGACATATGCGTAGTTTGGTTTGTCACTATACATGGCTACCACGCCGTGTCACTACGTATTTAAGGTCTTTATGCGTCCTAGTTGATAGCTAGTGTTCCCAACCCATTGTTACCCCCCTCTGACTATCTGTGACTCGTGTTGTGAGTTGTCAACGTTGACCACATGAAGAGGAATTCGTTGGTCATGGTCAGTTACATATGCAGAATTTGGTTGGTCACTATGCATGGTAGCCACACTGTGCCACTACATATTGAAGGTATTTGTACTTGCTACTCAATATGTAGTATTCACAAAGCATTATCTTCCACTCTGACCGTTTGTGACTCGTGTTATGAGTTGTCAAAGTTTACCACACCTAGTGACATTATTTGGTCATGGTCAGTGACATATGCCTACTTTGGTTGGTCATCGTGCATGGTATGCACACCGTGCCACAACGTATTGAAGGTCCTTGTGCTTGCTTGTTGATACCTGGTGTTCCCAAACCATTGTCTCCCCCTCAGACCATTTGTGACTCCTATTATGAGTTGTCAACATTGATCACACACAGTGGATTTCTTTGGTCAAACGCATTAGATATGCCTACTTTGGTCGGTCATTGTGCATGGTAGCCACACCGTGCTTCTACTGATTGAAAGTCACTGCACTTGCAAGTTGAGAACTGATATTCCCAGACCATTTTTCCCCCTTTGACCGTTTGTGACTCGTGTTATGGTTGGTGAACGTTGACCACCCATATTGACATTCGTTGGTCATGGTCAGTGACATATGACTAGTCTGGTTGTTTTGTGTGCACAGTAGCCACACCGTGCCACTACGTATTGAAGTTCTTTGTCCTTTCTAGTCCATGCATAGGGTTCCCAACCCATTTTCTCTCCCTCTGACCATTCGTGACTCGTGTTATGAGTTGTCAATATTGACCACACATAGTGGAATTCTTCGGTCAGAGTCAGTAACGTATGCATCCTTTGGTTGGTCACTGTGCACGCTAGCCACACCGTGCCACTACTTGTTGAAGGTCTTCGTACTTGCTAGTTGAGAACTAGTGTTCCCAACCCATTGTTTCCCCCCTCCGACCATTTGTGACTCGTGTTATGAGTTTTCAACGTTGACCACACACTGTGAAATTCGTTTGGTCGTGGTTCGTGACATGTGCCCAATTTGGTTTGTCACTGAACATGGTTACCAAACGGTGTCACTATGCATTGAAGTTCTTTGTGCTTTCTAGTTGATATCTAGTCTTCCCAAACCATTGTTACCCCCCTCAGACAATCTGTGACTCGTGTTGTGAGTTGTCAACGTGGACCACATGAAGTGAAATTCGTTGGTCATGGTCAGTGACATATGCATTCTTTGGTTGGTCACTGTGCATGGTAGCCACACAGTGCCACTACATATTGAATGTATTTGTACTTGCTACTCGATAACTAGTATTTACAAACCATTGTCTTCCACTCTGACCATTTGTGACTCTTGTTATGAGTTGTCAAAGTTTACAACACTTAGCGACATTAATTGGTTATGGTCAGTGACATATGCCTACATTGGTTGGTCATCGTGCATGGTATCCATACCGTGCCACAACATATTGAAGGTCCATGTGCTTGCTAGTTGATACCTGGTGTTCCCAAACCATTGTTTCCCCCTCTGACCATTTGTGACTCGTATTATGAGTTGTCAGTGTTGACTACATACAGCGGATTTCTTTGGTCCAAGGCAGTGCATATGCCTACTTTGGTGGGTCATTTTGCATGATAGCCACACCGTGCTACTACTGATTGAAGGTCGTTGTACTTGCTAGTTGAGAACTGATATTCCCAGACCATTGTTTCTCCTTGGACCTTTTGTGAATCGTGTTATGGTTGGTGAACGTTGAGCACCCATATTGAAATTCTCTGGTCATGGTCAGTGACATATGCCTAGTTTGGTTGTTTGGTGTGCATGTTAGCCACACCGTGCCACTACGTATTGAAATTCTTTGTCCTGTCTAGTCAAAACATAGGGTTCCCAAACCATTGTCTCTCCCTCTGACCACTTGTGACTCGTATTATGAGTTGTCAATGTTGACCACACAAAGTGTGTTGGAAATGTGGTTCCAACGTAGCCTGACCACGTCCTGAGGTTCACAGCTGTTTTGGGCAGCAGTCTTAGACGAAGTGTGTGCTTTCTGGTCGCCACACACTATGTGAGCAGAAATCTGACGGAATTCAGCAACACCCAAAGTTCGAAGGGCTGGGGATCACTTTTGAGTGGGTTACTGGACACGGACCACATTAGCAAAGTTATAGTGCTTGTCAGAAGCTTTCCAACGCACCAAACCGCGTGCGATTTGGACCACCGTAGCGTCCGATACGCGATTCGGAGTGCATCATTGAGTCTCTGTCCCTGACAGAGCACTAGCGTGAGTGACGGGCGCCCGAAGCGCCCTGGACCCCAATGAAGCATCAGACCGCCATTCCGAAGCGCACATGGCTCCAATGAACCATGGGATATTGCTGCTAGCATCCCCCAAGGGGCGCCTCGGCCATGGTGTGCGTGGTGGGAGTCGAACTGGTCACCGCCGGATCATTTTTCTGGCCGGTACCAAGTCTGCCGTCCAAACCCGGACGTCCAACACCACCTCCCAACTTTGACGGACCATAACTCCCTCAATTCTTAGCCGATTGCTGCGATTCAAATTGCAGCTGGTCCAGCTTGTCCTCTAGTTTCTGAAACATCCATCCATGCATGCAAACATGCCCTGTACAAGGATCTGGAGCCATCGCCCTGAAAACGGCAACTCCAGGGCATGGCTCGGGGCAATATGTAACAATCTCCCCCTTGCTCCTGCCATGCCAGATGCCTCCCTGCTCAAACCTGCTTATCTTCCATAGCGCTCTTGAGCCCATCATAGCCCGTAAGCCCAAGGCCTGCCACACTGAGGACATGCCGATCTCTGGGCTGCGCCTTGGTCAAGCAATCCGCGAGCATGTGCGTCGTGCTACAATGTTGTAGCACAACCTGTCCCTTTTGGACCATGTCGCGCGCATAGTGGTAGCGCACGTCAATGTGCTTCGTCCTCCTGTACTGCGTCAGGTTGTTGGTCAGCGAGATGGAGCCGGTGTTGTCCTCTTGTACCACCGTAGGTTCCCGTTACGGCACGCCGAGCTCCCCCAATAGCCTGCGGAGCCACACCGCCTCCTTGACCGCTTCGGCCAACGCGATGTACTCTGCTTCCACTGTGGAGGTGGCGACGCAGTCCTGTTTTCTGCTGCACCATGAGACCGCTGCACCTGCGAGGAAGAACATGTAGCCGGAGGTGGACTTCCGCTTGTCCACGTCGCCGGCATAGTCTGCATCCGTGTAGCAGACCAGACGCAAGGGGTCATTTCTCCCCTTGCCGTCGAACCTCAGGCACACGTGCCGCGTCGCCTGCAGGTAGCGGAGGATGCGCTTGACCGCCTGCCAGTGTAGTGGCCCTGGATCGGCCACGTACCTGCTCACTTGACCCACCGCGTAGGCCAGGTCCGGTCGAGTCGCCACCATGGCGTACATGAGGCT